>VZQC01012180.1:425370-448979 GCA_009823505.1 Rhizomys pruinosus
ATAACGAATTTTGATCAAACCAGGCTTACACAGAGTCTTTAAAGTAATACAAAAGAATGAAGAAAGAATCATCATACTCAAGAGGTTACAGAAGGAAAACAAAAATTAAGGTAAAGTACAGAAACACAAAATTAAACTAAGAACAAAACCAGAAAATAAAATGTCAGTAATAAATACAAATTTCCTATAATAACTCTAAATATCAATGGCCTCATATACCCAATCAAAAGACTCAGGCTAGTTGAATGGTGTAAGAATCAAAATCCACATATTTGATTTCTAAAAAAAAATATTTATCTTACCTCCAAGAATAAGCACTACCTTAGGATGAAATGAAGGAAAAAATATTACAAGGAAATAACAGTAAGAAATAAGCACGAATTGCTATTCTAATATCAAACAAATAGATTTAAAGTTAAAAATACATCAGAAGAGATAAAGGCCCTACATTAAGAGAAAAATTAACCAAGAAGACATAACCATCATGAACATATATTCGCTAAACTGTGGTGCACCAGTTTAACAAAACCAGTACTACTGAACTACAAAACACAACCATTAGCTTCCAACTACTCTCTCCTTGTTTGAAGACCCATTTCATAGGAAGAAGCCAATTCTTGACATTAATATCACTCTAAGAACAAGCTAGACTAGTCAGAGAGAGAGAGAGAGAGAGAGAGAGAGAGAGGTTTTCAAATAAATAGTTCTCAAATCAAATTAAATTTACTCTTAAAGGCTTATTGTGATACCTATAGATTAAAGCATCTCCCAAGTGTCATCAGAGACAGACAGAGAGAGAGAGAGAGAGAGAGAGAGAGATGTTTTCAAATAAATAGTTCTCAAATCAAATTAAATTTACTCTTAAAGGCTTATTGTGATACCTATAGATTAAAGCATCTCCCAAGTGTCATCAGAGACATTTCCTTGAGAATTTCCCTAAATCACTAATAGCAAGTAACCTCAATACCCAATTTTCTTCAGTGTGTCATCTGAAAGACAATATACAGAGAAATATCAGAATTAAATGATATCCATCAAATGGTCCTAACAGATATCTACAAAATAATTCACTCAGGGCTGGAGAGATAGCCAGCAGTTAAGAGCACCGACTGCTCTTGCAGAGAACCCGGGTTCGATCCCCAGCACCCACATGGTGGCTGAGAACCATCTGTAATTCCAGTTCCAGGGGAATCTGATGCATTGCACGACACCGGTACACAAATCTACATGCAGACAGTACATTCATACACATACAAAAATAAAATTAAATTAAAAAAAATTTCAAAACAAGCTGGGCGTGGTGCCGCATGCCTTTAATCCTAGCACTTGGGAGGCAGAGGCAGGTGGATCTTTGTGAGTTCAAGTCCAGTCTGGTCTACAGAGTGAGTTCCAGGACAGCTGGGGCTACAGGGAGACCCTGTCTTGAAAAAGACCAAAAAAAAAATTCAAAACAATTCACTCAAGCACCAAAGAATACACATTCTATGCAACACTCCATGGACATTTATCTAAAACATACCACATACTGGGGTATAAAGCAGTCCTCAAAAATACAAAACTTAAAAAAAAATATATGCATTATATTACATCATAGTGCAATAAAGCTTAAAATCAACAGGAAAAGAAGCTCTACTAACTACTCAGTGTCATGGGAATTAAGCAAAACATTCCTGAATGATGAATTGGTCAAAAAATAAATCAAGAAAGAAATAATTCCTGGAACTAAATGAAAATGATATCCCAACAATCCAAAACCTCTGGGACAAATTATGAGCAGTCCTAAGAAGAACACTTATAGATTTGGTGTATTTGTTAAAATTCAGAAAGGGCACAAATAAATGACTTAATGGTACAACTCAAGAAACAGGAATTATATATATGAATGTTTATAGCTAGAGTCTACACAGCAAGAAACACAGTGCTAGGCAGGAGACACATCCATTCAAGTCCAATACACTCCCAAAATAACATAGGCTATTGCCACAATCCTTGATTGACCCCGAGAAATAAAAAGTTAGAACCTATTGCTAAAGACAGGACATACTTCTTTTTTTTTAACATTTTTTTATTGATGCTTTGTGCATTTCATACGTCATTTTCCAATTCAGTTCAGGTATATCTCCCCTTCCCTTCCCCCCCACCCCCACCCCAACCGAGATCATGCATTCTGCCATGACTGTCCTGCATATCTCTCTCAGTTTTTTTTTTTCCATTTTTTAGCTATAAGTGATAATCCATGAGTACATGCATCCTTCATGTAAAACCAATTTGCAGGCTGTTGTGCCCAAACCCCCACAGCCCCACCTTCCAGCGGGGAGTGAGGGGTTGTATGTTCAATCAGGTTAATCAAATGAGGGTCCAGACTACATTGCTGTAGTTTCACCCTTCACCCCAATCGCAGCCCTTACATTCTACCATGCCCCCTCTTCCGCAGGTTATTCCCTGGGCTTAGAAAAGGGGTACAGGTGGATGAGAGGCAGAACAGTCCACTCTCTCTGGAGCTGTTGTCTTGGATTCTGGTCAATTCTGGCTGTTTCCTTTCATGGGCTGACAGTCTGTCCAGGAATAACCTTTCGACCCTACTAATGAAGCACAAGCAATTAGATATATAGGTACTTAAGCAGCATTAATAGTTATGGTAGGTTACTTTGGTATAGACACATATGTTTAAATGAAATGTTGATCCACGGACTACATTTTTCCCTGTTAAATATGATAGGGTCTTGCTGTGGCTTATGATATCTCCTAACCTGTAGAGGATGTAAGCTTGTGGCAACAGCCATGGGTCATTCCTCCAAGGAGAGAGCCAATAGCCGATTAAATTTGGGATATACAGGCATATGGCTGCCTCTGCTGAACAGTATTTCCAGGCAGGTGAGGTGTAGCTGGTGTTGACGGTGGAGTCTTGCTTGACTCAAGGAGACCCGTATTTGCTTTATTGGTTTAGTGGCCCTTGGTAACACTCTCTGGTATTCCAGAGGCCATCTGTACACTTGCATGTGTGGTCTCAATGCATCTTTCCCATGTTAACGTCAGGTCTTCAACAAGGCCCTGCTGCTGAACACCTTGATATTTCTTTAAAAGTATTTTTATTTATTACTTTTATGTGTATGAGTGTACTGTCTACATGTAGGTTGGTGCACCCGTGTCATGCAATGCTGCAGAGGTCAAGAGAGGGTGTTGGATTCCCCTGGAACTGGAGTTAAAGACGGTGATTAGCCCCCATGTAGGTGCTGGGAATCAAACCCGGGTCTTCGGCAAGAGCAGTTGGTGCCTTTAACTGCTAATTAGAAGACAGTTATTACTGGAGTGAAAATTTTATTGCTCTGCAAAATTGGAAGTGCTAGAAATAATTTACATATCTCAAATCTTCACACTAAATAACTGTTTTAGTTAACTTGTAATGATCACAAATACAAAAATATATAACAGTGTTTTGTCAAGTAAAATATGATTGTAAGGCTGGGTGTGGTAGTTCTCTCCTTTAATCCCAGCACTTGGGAGGCATAGGCAAGACAGATCTACACTGCAATTTTGGGGCCAGCCAAAGCTGTATAGTGAGATCCTGTCTGAAAAAAATAAATTTAAAAAAATCTATGACTTTATATGGTAGTTTTCCCCAACTGGAATCTGTCCAATGTGGTAATTAAACTGTATTTTCTTTTCTTAGGACCTATTGTGATAGATTCAGATAGTGACCATGATATCAGCATCAGCGATGGTGAGGAAATGCAACTGAATATCTGTTTTCAATCTGATGATGTGACAGTTATATATGATGATGATAGATATGAGGAGGATGAGGTGGCGGAGGAAAGGGGGGAGGTTTGGAGAAGTCTGGAGTTGGAATATGACGAATATGATGAAAGCGAGGGTCATGAGGATAGTTTCAAGACCATCACAACTCTAGATTCATGTATTCAAGACTCTGATGACTGTGATGATGATAATGAATAGAACATGAAAGGGAAATCCTGGTAATTTTGTTAAATTCTTTTCTCTCTCTTCTCTTCATCCTCTCTCTTCTCTCTCTCTCTCTCTCTCTCTCTCTCTCTCCTTGAATTAGTAATTCTTAATTAGAAGCAGGAAATTAATGGTAATATAATGTTCACAGGTGCTTATATTTTCCTTTTAGTTTTGCTACATTTTTCTGGCAGAGATAGGCAAACAACAGAGGGGCGTCAGACTCTTGAGAGTTAATTGAAAGAAAGACTTTTGAAAGACCTCCATTGAGATTTGGGGCCTTGCTGGTAACCTGGATTTATTTTGTCGAAGACAGTTCAATCTCTGTTTTATTTTAAATACCTTAAGAAGGAGAAAGAAAAGAAACATCTAGAGCAGCTGCTGACGTATTTTGAGCTTAATGTTTCCCCTCCAGAGTGCAAAGACCCACGCCAGCATCAAGGGAAAAGTATTTTTTTACAATTTCTGTGTAGTGGGGCCACATGCTCCTGGGGGTCATTTGATAGACAAGTCTGTTTGCTCTGCATTTGTTCTGCTTTAGGCCTTTTTGATGTCAAGTAGTAAGCTGTTTCAATACTTGCAGAAAGTGATTTTCCAAACAAAAGTTCTGCAAGATAATACAAAACAGGATGCAGGACAGATGGAGTTTTGAACCTCACATATCCGACCTGTTGCAAACTCTGGGAGGTAGAATGAAATTTACAGACAAATATTAAGGTTGTGCAGGGAAAGCTGGTGAGATGGCTCAGTGCTTAAAGCACTTGAGAATTTTTTCAGAAGGACCTGGGCTCAGTTCCCAGCACTCTGGGACACTGTCCATTCCTAAACTTTTGTTTCTCTTGAGAGGGATCTCACTTTGCAGCATTGGCTGGCCTGAACATGCTTTGAAAGACTAGGCTGGCCCCAAATCCACAAAGATCTGACAGCCTCTCCCTCTAGTATGCTGGGATTAAAGGCATGAACCATCACATGTGGCTAAAAAATGGTATATATATATTTATGTATATATTGGTCTTTTTGAGACAGGGTCTCCCTGTAGCCCCAGCTGTCCTGGAACTCGATCTGTAGACCAGGCTGGCCTTGAACTCACAAAGATCTGCCTGCCTCTGCCTCCCGAGTGGTGGGATTAAAGGCGTGCACCACCAGTATTTTTAAGGACGACTTTAAGAAATGAGAAAAGTCATTTAGTATTCTTAAAATATATAGCACATCGTATTTCATATTTATTAAAGTGGTTTACTAAGTTGATAACTTCATGCCTAGTTCATATGTCATTATCTGTTTCATATTTTTGAGATTCATCCTGACTTTAATTTGTTTGATAATGATATTTGTATATATTTTATCCATTATCAATTATTATAAACTTATTTTTTGAGGGAATGTTTGGAAACTATTGGTCACCAGAAATATTGCCATGAGATATCAATTTCATAATTTAAAATTTAAAAGAAAATAATTGACCACAACTTAGCTTCAAATAAGTAGTTAAATTTATGTCTTCTTTGATGTTGTGGCTTAAGCCTAAGCCCTTGGGCATTCTAAGTAAGCTCTCTATTGCTGAGCTGCACTCCAAACTACTGGTAATATTTTTTTTTCTCTTTTTTTTTTCTTTTTCTGGAATGGAACTCAATATGTATATGAGGCTGGCTTTATTTCACAGAGATCTGCCTCCTCCTTTATTTTTATTTTGGTGTGTGATGGTATATTGCACATGTGTGGGTACCTGAGGGGGCTAAATGCGAGTATCAGATCCCATGGAGCTAGAGTTATAGGTAGTTGTGAGCTTCCTGACATTGGTCCTGAGAACTGAGCCTGGTTTTTTGAAAAATGTGTAAGTGCTCTTTAGCACTGAGCCATCTCACCAGCTCTCCCTCTGCCACCTTGATATTTCTTTTTTTTTTTATTTTTAAATTTTTTATTGATGCTTTGTGAATTTCATACATCATTTTCCAATTCAGTTCAGGTATATCTCCCCTTCCCTTCCCCCCCACCCCCACCCCAACCGAGATCATGCATTCTGCCATGACCGTCCTGCATATCTCTCTCAGTTTTTTTTCCATTTTTTAGCTATAAGTGATAATCCATGTGTACAAGCATCCTTCATGTAAAACCAATTTGCCAGCTGTTGTGCCCAAACCCCACAGCCCCACCTTCCAGCGTGTGGTGAGGGCTTGTATGTTCAATCAGTTTAATCAAATGAGGGTCCAGACTATATTGCTGTAGTTTCACCCTTCACCCCAATCACAGCCCTTACATTCTACCACGCCCCCTCTTCCGCAGATTATTCCCTGGGCTTAGGAAAGGTGTACAGGTGGATGAGAGGCACAACAGTCCACTCTCTCTGGAGCTGTTGTCTTGGATTCTGGTCAATTCTGGCTGTTTCCTTTCATGGCTGACAGTCTTGTCCAGGAATAACCTTTCGACCTACTAATGAAGCACAAGCAATTAGATATATAGGTACTTAAGCAGCATTAATAGTTATGGTAGGTTACTTTGGTATAGACACATATGTTTAAATGAAATGTTGATCCACGACTACATTTTTCCCTGTTAAATATGACAGGTCTTACTGTGGCTATGATATCTCCTAACCTGTAGAGGATGTAAGCTTGTGGCAACACCATGGGTCATTCCTCCAAGGAGAGAGCCAATAGCCGATTAAATTTGGATATACAGGCATATGGCTGCCTCTGCTGAACAGTATTTCCAGGCAGGTGAGGTGTAGCTGGTGTTGACGGTGGAGTCTTGCTTGACTCAAGGAGACCCTATTTGCTTTATTGGTTTAGTGGCCCTTGGTAACACTCTCTGGTATTCCAGAGGCCATCTGTACACTTGCATGTGTGGTCTCAATGCATCTTTCCCATGTTAAGTCAGGTTCTCAACAAGGCCCTGCTGCTGAACACCTTGATATTTCTTTTAAAGTATTTTTATTTATTACTTTTATGGTGTTGAGTGTACTGTCTGCATGTAGGTTGGTGCACCCGTGTCATGCAATGCGCAGAGGTCAAAAGAGGTGTTGGATTCCCCTGGAACTGGGTTAAAGACGGGATTAGCCCCCATGTAGGTGCTGGGATCAAACCCGGTCTCTTCGGCAAGAGCAGTTGGTGCCTTTAACTGCTAATTAGAAGACAGTTATTACTGGAGTGAAAATTTTATTGCTCTGCAAAATTGGAAGTGCTAGAAATAATTTACATATCTCAAACTTCACACTAAATAACTTTTTAGTATTAACTTGTAATGATCACAAATACAAAAATATATAACAGTGTTTGTCAAGTAAAATATGATTGTAAGGCTGGGTGTGGTAGTTTCTCTCCTTTAATTCCAGCACTTTGGAGGCATAGGCAAGACAGATCTACACTGCAATTTTGGGCCAGCCAAAGCTGTATAGTGAGATCCTGTCTGAAAAAAATAAATTTAAAAAATCTATGACTTTTATATGGTAGTTTTCCCCAACTGGAATCTGTCCAATGTGGTAATTAAACTGTATTTTCTTTTCTTAGGACCTATTGTGATAGATTCAGATAGTGACCATGTTATCAGCATCAGCGATGGTGAGGAAATGCAACTGAATATCTGTTTTCAATCTGATGATGTGACAGTTATATATGATGATGATAGATATGAGGAGGATGAGGTGGCGGAGAAAGGGGGGGATGTTGGAGAAGCTGGAGGTGGAATATGACGAATATGATGAAAACGAGGGTCATGAGGATAGTTTCAAGACCATCACAACTCTAGATTCATGTATTCAAGACTCTGATGACTGTGATGATGATGATGAATAGAACATGAAATGGAACCTGGTAATTTTGTTAAATCTCTCTCTCTCTCTCTCTCTCTCTCTCTGTCTCCTTTGAATTAGTAATTCTTAATTAGAAGCAGGAAATTAATGGTAATATAATGTTCACAGGTGCTTATATTTTCCTTTTAGTTTTGCTACATTTTTCTGGCAGAGATAGGCAAACAACAGAGGAGCATCAGACTCTTGAGAGTTAATTGAAAGAAAGACTTTTGAAAGACCTCCATTGAGATTTGGGGCCTTGCTGGTAACCTGGATTTATTTTGTCGAAGACAGTTCAATCTCTGTTTTACTTTAAATACCTTAAGAAGGAGAAAGAAAAGAAACATCTAGAGCAGCTGCTGATGTATTTTGAGCTTAATGTTTCACCTCGAGAGTGCAAAGACCCACACCAGCATCAAGGGAAAAGTATTTTTTTACAATTCTTGTGTAGTGGGGCCCCATGCTCCTGGGGTTCATTTGATAGACAAGTCTGTTTGCTCTGAATTTGTTCTGCTTTAGGCCTTTTTGATGTCAAGTAGTAAGCTGTTTCACTGTGATGATTATAATGAATAGGACATGAAATGGAATCTGGTAATTTTGTTAAATCTCTCTCTCTCTCTCTCCTCTCTCTCTCTCTCTCTCTCTCCTTGAAATTAGTAATTCTTAATTAGAAGCAGGAAATTAATGGTAATATAATGTTCACAGGTGCTTATATTTTCCTTTTAGTTTTGCTACATTTCTGTTTTCTGGCAGAGAAAGATAAACATGAGCGGGGCATCAGACTCTCGAGAGTTAACTGAGATAAAGTCTTTTGAAAGACATCCATTGGGATTTGGGCCCTTGCTGGTAACCTTGCTTTATTTTGTCAAAGACAGTCCTGTCTCTGTTTTATTTTAAATAACCTTTTTGTGTGTATTTGTTTGTTTGTTTCTTTCTTTCTTTCTTTTTCTTTCTTTTTTTATTTTTTCATCCCAGACTAGCCTTGAACAGACTATATAGTTGAGAATTACCTGAAATTCATGGTCTTCCTGGCTTATCTGGTGCTAGGGACAGAACGTCAGGATGAACATAAAACCCAAGGCTTTATGTATAGTAGGTTAGAGCTCTGCTGTATCAACTGAGCTATATGCTCAGACCAAGTACTTATAATTAAATAACAGAAATCAGCTGGGAGTGGTGGAGCATACCCCTTCAATCCTAAGCACTTAGGGATGCAGAGACAGAGAGGATTGTGGTTCATGCCAGGCCCGTTCCATAGAGTGAGGCTCCAGGAACAGCTGGAAGCTACAGGGAGACCCTGTTTCTAAAAGGACAAAAAATGGAATAAATAAATACCAGAAATGGCTACTGAAGAGAAGTTTCAGTAGCTCAAAAGAACTGGAGACTGCTCTTCCAGAGGTCCAGTTCAGTTAACATCACCTACATGGTGCCTGACAGCAATCTGTTACTGATGCCCTCCTCTAGTCTCTGTGGGGGCATTACTATGCCAGGTGCCACTTATGAAACAACTCACACATTAAATTAAAATAAATAAGCCTGGGTGTGGTGGTGCACCCCCTCAATCCCAGCACTCAGAAGGCACGAGGCAGGCAGATCTTTGTGAGTTTCAAAGGCCAGCCTAGTCTTACAGAGTGAGCTCCAGGGACAGCTGGGACTACAGAAAAAAAAAAAAAAAAAAAGACAAAATATAATAATAATAATAATAATAAATAATAATTAATTAATAGGGAGCTGAGGAAATGAATCTAAGGAGATTGGCTGCTATTGCAGAGGACTCTGGTTTGGTTCCTAGCATCCACATGGCAGCTTACACTTGTTCATAAATCCAATTCCAGAGCATAAGATGAAATTTCCTGACATCATATGCATTGCACAACATGGGTATATTTATATACCTATCTACCTACCTACCTACATACATACATACATGCAATACACTCATATGCATAAAATTTAAATGATAAATTATTTTTGATCTTCGAGACAGGGTCTCCCTGTAGCCTCAGCTGGCCTGGAACTAAATATGTAGAAGCCGCTGGTCTCGAACTCATAGAAATACTCCTGCCTCGGCCTCGCCAGTCCCGGGACCAACAGAATGTGCCACAACAAATGTGTTATTTTCTAATAAAATTTTTTTTTTTAATTTAAATACCTTAAAGAGGAGAAAGAAAAGAAACATCTAGAGAAGCTGCTGACGTGTTCATTGAGCTTAATGTTTCCTTTCCAGAGTGCAGATGCCCACGACAGCCACAATTGAAAAAAAAATTACAATAGTTGTGTAGTGGGGCCCCATGCTCCTGGGGGTCCTTTGATAGAAAAGGCTGTTAGCTCTGAATGCGTTCTGCTTTAGGCCTTTATAATATGAAGTGCTAAGCTGTTTCAATGTTGCAGAAAGTGACTTTCCAAACAAAATTTCTGCAAGATATTACAAAACAGGATGCAGGACAGATGGAGTTTTGAACCTCAAACATCTAACCTGTTGCAAACTCTGGGAGGTAGAATGAAATTTACAGACAAATATTAAGGTTGTGGAGGGAAATCTGGTGAGATATCTGAGTGCGTAAGACAGCCCAGTATCTGGTTTATTTTAAATACCTTTTTTTTTTTTTTTCACATCCCAGACTAGCCTTGAACAGACTATATAGTTGAGTATTACCTGAAATTTGTGGTCTTCCTGGTTTATGTGGTGCTAAAGACAAAGATTCAGGATGAAAACATAAACCCAGGCTTTATGTATTAGTACGGTTGTCGCTCTGCTGTATCCACTGACTAATATCGCTCAGTACTTATAATACAATAACAGAAATCAGCTGGCATGGTGTGTTGCACGCCTTCAATCCTAGCACTAGGGAGGAGAGGCAGGCAGGATTTTTGTGAGTTCATGGCCAGTCCGGTCCATAGAGTGAGCTCCAGGACAGCTGGAGCTACAGGGAGACCCTGTTTCCTAAAAGACAAAAAATGAATTAATAAATAACAGAAATGGCTACTGAAGAGATGGTTCAGTAGCCCAAATGCACTGACTGCTCTTGCAGAGGTCCCATGTTCAGTTCCCATCACCTACATGGTGCGCTCCTCTGGTGTTTGGGGGCATTACATGCACAGGTGCACTTACATATATGCAGGCAAAACAATCACACATTAAAAAAATAAATAAGCCGGCTGTGGTGTTGCACACCCTCAAGCCCAGCACTCAGAAGGCAGGAGCAGGAGGACTTTGTTAGGATCCAAGGCCAGCCTAGTCAACAGAGTGAGCTCTGTTGGGACTGCTGGGACTACAGAGAAGACCGTGACTTGAAAAGAGAAAATAATAATAATAATACAATAATAATAATTAATTAAATTAGGAGCTGAGGGAGATGATTTCATAAGGGAAGATTGGCTGCTCTTAAGGAGGACCCTGGTTTTTTGGTTCCCAGCAATCCACATGCAGCTAACACTTGTTCATAACTCCAGTTTCAGAGCATTAAGATGAATTTTCTGACCCTCATAGGCATTGCACAAACATGGGTATTATAAATATATATATATCATAATATATATATATATAATATATATATATATGTGTGTGTGTGTGATAGTGTGTGTGTGTGTGTGTATGCAGTACATCATATGCATAAAATTAAATTGTTATTTTTTGGTCCTTCTTGAGACAGGGTCTCTGTTATAGCCTCATTCTGTCCTGGAACTCAATATGTAGACCATGCTGGCCTGCATCTCATTAGGAAAACCTCCTGCTTCTGCTTCCCCAGTCCTGGGACCAAAAACATGTGCCACCACAACCTGGTGTTCATTTTTCTAAAAATAATAATTTTTTATTATTTACAACTTTAAAGAAAGGAGAGAAAAAAAACATCTAGAGAAGCTCCTGACGTGTTCATTGAGCTTTATGTTTCCTTTCCAGAGTGCAAATGCCCATGACAGCCATCCATATTGAAAAAAAAAAATTACAATTCCTGTGCAGTGGGGCCCCATGCTCCTGGGGGTCCTTTGATAGAAAAGGCTGTTTGCTCTGAATTCGTTCTGATTTAGGCCTTTATAATATGAAGTGGTAGGCTGTTTCAATAGTTGCAGAAAGTGACTTTCCAAACAAACCTTCTGCAAGATATTACAAGACAGGATGCAGGCCAGATGGAGTTTTGAGCCTCACACATCTGACCTGTTGCAAACTCTGGGAGGTAGAATGAAGTTTACAGACAAATATTAAGGTTGTGGAGGGAAAGCTGCTGAGATGGCTCAGTGCTTAAGGGCACTTGTGAATTTTTTCTTCAGAGGGCCTGGCTCCAGAGTTCGAGCACACTGGACAGTAGCCATTCCATAAACTTTTGTTTCTCTTAGGATGGGATATCTCACCTTGTAGCATTGGCTGGCCTGGAACATTCTTTGAAGACTAAGCTGGCCCCAAACCCACAAAGATCTGACAGGCTCTGCCCCTAGGGTGCTGGGATTTAAGGCATGAACCATCACATGTGGCAAAAAATAGTATTTTTAAGGACAACTTTCAAGAAATGAGAAAATGCATTTACTATTCTTACACTATATAGCATGTCGTCTTTCCTATTTATTAAAGTGGTTTCCTGAGGTGATACCTTCATGATAGTTCATATGTCATTGCCTGCTTCATAGTTTTTGAGATTCATTCTGACTTAAATTAGTTTGATAATGATATTACTTTATATTTTATTCATTATCAATTATTATAAACTTATTTTTTGAGGGAAAGTTTGAAAACTATTGGTCACCAGAAATATTACCATGAGATGTCAATTTCATAATTTATAATTTAAAAGAAAACAATTGACCACAACTTAGCTTGGAATAAGTAGTGACATTTATATCTCTCTTCTTTTTTTNATGGTGGGGCTTGAACCTTTGCCCGTGGACATTCTAAGAAAGCTCATTATTGCTGAACTTCACTCCAATCTACTGTTGATATTTTTTCTTTCTTTCTTTCTTTTTTCTTTTTTTTCGTTTTTCTGGACTGGAACTCAATATTGTGGATGAGGCGGCATTATTTTTCACAGAGATCTGCCTCCTCTTTTTTTATTGCTGGTGTGTTGTTATATTGCACATATGTGGGTACCTGAGGAGGCTAAATGTGAGTATCAGATCCCATGGAGCTAGAGTAATAGGTAGTTGTGAGCCACATGACATGGGTGCTGTGAACTGAGCCTGGTCTTTTGAAAAATGTTTAAGTGCTCTTAAGCACTGAGCTATCTCACCAGCTCTCCCTCCGCCACCTTGACACTTTCTTTTTTTTAATATTTTGTTTTTATTTTTTATTATTTATTTATTTCTTTATTCATTCGTTCATGTTTGTTATTTTGAGACAGGTCTCCCTGTGGGCATGCCAGTGTCCGGAACTCACTCTGTAGACCAGTCTGGCCTTGAACTCCTCTCCAACTGTAAATTGGAGACAACTATTATAGAGGTAATCTCTTATAAAACTGGTAAAACTGCCTTCTTTAATTGACTAATAGACATAGAACTGTGAAAAGGATTACTCTCTGTTCAGAACCAAATATAATACTAAAGTCCTTAAACTATGCGCTTAAGCAAAATATATCAATACAGGAGCTCTGACATCAGTAATGGATTATTCCACAAGGGAGATGAGGACATACTTCTTACACAGGACATGAATCTGGAAGCCTCCTCCCTGAAAAGTGTCTGTCATAATAATAGAGGATACTATGCAACCTTCTAAGGGAGACAGTCAGTAATCTAATAACTACAACAGAACTGGCACAGAAAATTATGACTACTGGTGCAGTAGTGGAACTTTTATGTTAGAGGTAATCAAAAAGCATTTAATTAGACTTAAATCCTGCTGAATGTGAGGGAACTCATTTGTGGTACTCTAAACAACACCAAATACACATGGCTGGAGAGGTTATGAAAGACATTTGTCTTTCCTCTCCCTAGACAAAATTAATGTCTTACTCTATGTTAAATATGTTTCCTTATATTGACAGACAGTACCTCTCCTCATCAAAGAAGTTTCTTTTTGCAGCAAATGCAGGCTACTACAGAGTTCCACAACCTATTAAACTCAGAAATTATGTGTTTGTGAGATGTACAGTCCTAAGTGACATGGAAGAAGTTCTACTATGCAAATTCTTTTCTTTTTCTTTATTTTTCTTTTTTCCATTTTTCTTCTTATTTTTTCTTTTTTTTCTTTTTTCATGCAACTTCTACCCTTAAGGGTTAGGGAACATGCTAGAACAGAGTGTAGAGAGAATACCAATGTATATATCAACTTTCATCAGCAAAATTTTATCATGCAACCAAGGGTGATTAACACAGAATGCCACAACTGGTCAAAGTGTAGAGAATAAAAGACTGCAGATTGTGTGTCCCTGGATAGTGTTCTTTAAACCTCTGCCACCCTGAGATCAGGGACCACTGTGAAATAGGGTACAGAAAGACTTTAATGTCCAGGGGTGATATATGACCACAAAGAAACAGACTTTTCCAGATGGTTTGGAATTTCCTCATATGAACTTATTGCAATGATGACATCATACACAAGACCCATGGAAACTCAAACCAGACAAAAAGAAAAAAAAAACAGCATAGAAGAGGGAAAAAGTTTAAGAAGCTCCAAGCTTAGCCAAAAAATCAGATTACTGCCACGTGAGGGAGAGTTGATCTTCTTTAAGGGAGTCACATTAGATAGACTAACCATACTGCTATGGATGAACTCACACAAAAGGGCATCTGGGAACACACACTTGACTCAATAGGCTTTAACATACATGACAGAATGCATGAAATCCAGTGGGAGTACTATGGCTATGGTGGATGTAGGTAAAGAGGGGATTGAAATATGATTAAGATGTATTGTGTGATCATGAATTAACATACCATCCAAACAAATTAGTACTGTTTAAATACCTATATATCTAATTGTGTGTGCTTCATTAGTAGGATTGAAAGGCCATATATTATACTGTTTAATACCTAAATATCTAATTGCATGTGCTTCATTAGTAGGATTGAAAGGTTATGCCTGGACAAGCTGGCAGCCCATGAAAGAAAACAGCCAGAACTGACTAGAGACCAAGACATCAGCTCCAGAGAAAGTAGACTGTTTTACTTCTCATCCACCTGTGCCCCTTTTCTAAGCCTAGGGAACAATCTGCAGAAGAGGGGGCGTGGTAGAATGTAAGGGCTGCGATTGGGGTTAATGGTGAAACTACAACAATATAGACTGGACACTCATTTGATCAACTTGATTGAACATACAAGCCCCCCCTCCTGGATGGTGGGACCCATGAGCTGTGTGGGTTTGGGCACAACTGCTTGCAAATTGGTTTTACATGAAGGATGCTTGTACTCACAAATTATCACTTATTGTTAAAAAAAATGAAAACAAAACAAAACAAAAAAGCAGAGAAAGATGCAGAAAACTTACGGCAGAATGCATGATCTGGGATGGGTAGGGGTGGGGTGGNTATAAAATTAAAAAAGTGAAATACAGTAAAAAAAAGAAATATTACAGGTGAATATTTTCTAAGAATAACTGAAATTTTAAAAAGAAAAAAATATTTAAAAATAGCAAAACTTTCTTTCTTTTTAAAATTTTTATTAAAGTTTTGTGTATTTCATGCAGAATATCTTTTTTTGTCTTTTTGAGACAGAGTCTCCCTGTAGCCCCAGCTGTCCTGGAACTCATTCTGTAGACTAGGCTGGCCTTGAACTCACAAAGATCCGTCTGCTTCTGCCTCCTGAGTGCTAGGATTAAAGGCATGCATCACCACACCCGGAAAAAAAAAAAGATGTATTGTGTGAAATGCAAAAAAAGGCAGTAAAAATAAAAATAAAGTAGATGGCAAGATTTCCTACTATCTCCATTTCTTGTCATTGGGAACAGAAAATATGTCTTAGCATACAGCTATTTCTAAGCAAACAATCCTCACTATTTCTAAATAAACTCCTCCCAGAACATTGGATCCAGAACCTAACTCCTGGTGTTATTTCTTTGTTTCTTTAGGATATATATTTGATTTATGACAATATTTTGGCCATGGAAATCTCACCAGAGCATAAATAAAATATTCTAAAATCAAATGCTTTGATTTGGCATATAAAGTGAAAGGCAGGCCCTCTTTATCATTGAAAATCCTGACCCTTGAAGCCAGGAACATTTTTGAATGTAGTTCTTTCCCAACCACTTACCACCACCATCCCTCTGTCTTTAAATGATAACATCTGTATTTCCTCATGTTTATTTATACCTTTATTTTAGGTGAATCAGAAGCAGAGATTTAGTGTAAAGAAAGCATGATCTCAAACCAAACATCTGGCTTTCAGTTGCAACTTTGTCATTAACTGTGTGATCTTTGACATATTGCTTGACCTCTCTCAATTTCATTGTGCTCATCTATACAAGTGAATGATGATCAAGAAGTAGGAAAATGCTACTGTGATACCTTCCTGAAATTTTCTTCAAACAATAATATGATGATTATAATAAAAGAATGTATCAAATGAGAAATACAATCTTGGCTTTTTAAAATTTACCTTTTACATTAAATTTATTCTTAGACAATTTCACACATGTACACAAAGCATACCGACCACTCTCACTACCGCCCTCTTCCATCATCCTACCACTCCTCTCAACAAACCTTCCTCATCATAAATCTTTCTTTCAAGCTCCCTTCTATTCATTTCGGTTTTTATCCCGTGGAGTTTAACCAGAGCCATGTATGTGGCCATGTGAGTATGACTGTTCACTGGAACCTGGTGGACTCAGTAGTATGGACACAATTAAAGCCAGGGATTACCTGTTTCCCCAAATCTATCAATACCCAGTAGTTCAGCAGTAGATAGTAGGTCCAAGAGTCCCTCTGCCATCCACGACTGATTGATAATAAGCTAGTCCTGTGTGGGCCCAAGGCAGATAATGAATTTTGTCATGAGTTAATATGAATTTTATGGTGAGACTTAACTTAGTACTAATGATTAAAACTGAAAATATAGAATCAGAAATTAATGTAATCCCCCACTCCACCATTGTCTCCTCTAAGATGCTTTCTCTGAAGCACATATTACCATATTTGAAAAATGCCACTGTTCTCAAAGCAATGCAGCAGTACAAAAATTTTATCTAGTCCAAAATTGGAATTTTCTATATCCTTGAGTAATATATTACACCAATAATAGTAATACTAATAGTACTGTTTTCAAAGAAAATGGTCATCTTTATATGTACCTCAGAACTATCGGGAGGAATCAATTAGGCAGAAAGTATGAACGAATCAGGTACTTTATACATAGGACATTTGCATCTATTTCTAATCCATTCCTAGATTCTCATCTCTCTTCCCATTGACCCCAGGTAATCAGCAGTGTGATCTTTCTTTTCTGGACCTCAATTCATTTGGTGCCAATTGCTTTCCAAACCAAAATAAGGAGAATTATGAATAAAAATAAATGCAGATACAGCATCTCATAGCTAAGCTCACATAAGCAAGCCCTTATGCATTTTAACCCCATCTTATTTATCACTTTGCAAAGCACTTTTTATACCCATGTTCTTCATTTATAATTTTAGAGATGCCATTAACAAGGAAACTGAGACCCAGGGACAAACAAGATAATTGAAGTAGCTCATGGCAGATTTAGGATTCAAACTTTAGCCTCCTAGCTCTAAATTGTAACTTCTTTCCCCTGTTCCACATGGTCGAACTTCTATTTCCTCTAAAGGTATTTGGCAAAGCAGTTGATTTTCTCTTAATCATAAAACTCGTCAGATATAACTTCCATT
The DNA here is from genome assembly GCA_009823505.1 of Rhizomys pruinosus. NCBI lineage: Eukaryota > Metazoa > Chordata > Mammalia > Rodentia > Spalacidae > Rhizomys > Rhizomys pruinosus. The sequence continues at coordinate 442,893 of VZQC01012180.1, forward strand.
TTTTTCAGCATCATCTGATTCACGAATATGACAGGTCACATTTAGTTATTGTTTATAATATGTCCCATGTGATACTTTAAGTGTTTCATAACAACCATATGAGGTGAATAGTTCATTAGTCACATTTTACAGATGAGAATATTGAGCAACAGACATTGAGGGGTTCGTTCAAGGAAATTCATCCAGGATAAAAGACAAATTTAGGACTTTATTCAGGAATCACTTACTCTTAAACCTCTATTCTAATTGTCACATTATGGTATCACCTGAAAGTTAAGGACCATAAATGCAAGATAGTATCCCACTTAGTTTGTTCATTTGGAAAGTAACTGTAAATTTCTAATTCTTTGGGACATAAATAGAGCCACTTTCCTTTTAATCTTATTTAAACATTCTTAGTAGATAACAGAAATGAAGCAATTTAGAAGAGCACTGCTAGGATGCCTTGGTAGTCTACAAAAGCTGTTACTCTCACCATCCCCCCCCCCTTCCTTAAGTTCTTTCTTGTTCCTCATCACCAATCATTCGTTTCTAGTTTTCTGGATTCTACTGGTACTCAAGTTAAACAGAAATCTAAAGATAGAAATCTAAGTTCCACACATGAATGAAAATAATGGGACATTTGTCTCTCTGAGTTTCGGTTATCTCACTCAGCACAATAACTACTAGTTCCATTTACCTGAAAATTTCATAATTTCATTTTTCAGCTGAATAAAATTCCATTTTACTTAGGTACAATATGTTATTGTCCATCAGCTTATGGGACGTCTAAGCTGTTTCCATGTCCCAGCTATTGCAAATAGAGCATCCATGAACTTGGATAAACATGTGACTCTGTAGTAGGAGAGTCATTTTGGAATATTCCCACAAATTATATAGCTGGGTCTTATGGTAGAACTATTTCAAGTTCTTGTGAGGAGCTTTCATACTGATTTACATACTGGCTGCACCAATTTGCATTACAATCAATGTCTGTGGGTTTCCCATTACCTATATTCTAACCAAAATATGCTAACTTTTGTTTTCTTATTCTTTTCTTATTTTTATTATTTCTTTAAGAATTGTATGCAATGTGCTTTGATCATATTCATGTGGCTACCCTTCAGGTTCACCCTTCTACCCTAACTCCTACTAGAAGTAACTCCTCCCTGAATACTTTGTGCCATCTTTAAAAGACCCATCCTGAGTGAGGTAACACAAAATAAGAAATCTGAGTGCTACATATCCTCTCTCTTATGTTGATGGTAGCTTTGAAACTTTACACATGTGTATATGGTTTAGAAAATCAGGAGGAGTGTACAGAGCTTAGATTGGGGTATTTCGCAGGACTCCTTGAAGCACAGAGTACTATGGCACAGAATAAGCTAGGCACTCCCCCACTCCTGCCCCCATCAACTGGAATTGCTGAGCGAGTGTCCAAGTGGGACCACAGTAGTGATTCCGGGGCAAAAGGCAAGGCAATAAATGAAACAGCAAGCCTGAGACAACTCCAGTCCTGCATCACCAAGCATTACAAACAACCTAGAGAAACTGGCTGGCAGGAAGCAGAGTGAGCACAGTGCTCAGCAGGGAACCTACTGGATTGTTACCTACCTGGTTTTTGGAAAACCTTCAGAACAGAAAGGGAAGAGTAAGTTAGACTTCCTATATATAATCAAAATTGAAAACCTGAAACCTAGAGAAGTCAACACTCTACAAACAAGGAGAAAAAAAATGAAGGCATCTGAAGGAAGCAAGCAAAGCAAGCCTTCAACACAGTGAAGAAACATTCGAGATTCACTTCAGAATACAAACAAAAAGAAACCCACAGGCCAAAAGCACAACATGGGTAAAGCGCAGAATAATTCCACACCAAACTCTACCAACCCTATAGGAGATTCCTACAATGAGATCTCCCTGGAGGTAACACAAGACACAGATCTTAGAAGAACAATTGTAGACATATTCAAAGAAATCAAAGAATATAAAGAAGAAGTCAGAAAACTAAGGAAAGAGAATGAAAAACTCGAGAAGGACCTAGAGGGAGAGAATGAAAAACTTCCAAAAGAAGTAAAGGTAGAGATGGACAAACTCCAGAAAGAACTAGAGGGAGAGAATGACAAACTCCGGAAAGAAGTGGAAACACTGAAAAGATCCCATGCTGAAATAAAAAAGGAAACCAACCAGTGAAGCAAGGAGCTACAGGAGGAGATTGAGAAGCTCCAAAAGGAAGTGGAAATACTAAAGAAATCACAGGATGAAATGAAAAAGGAAATCAAACATTCATCCAATCAAGAGGAAAGGATGTGAAAAAGCCACCTGGAAGATATAACACAGAATGACTAAAAAGCTCAAGTAAAGATTATGAAAAATTTTAAAAATACACAAAAGTGGAACAACCAGGAAATGAGGGACACTATGAAAAGATCATACTTTTGTATCATAGGAATAGAGGAAGGAAAAGAATCCCAAGGGAATAGTCTTGATCAGATCTTCAATCGAATAATAGATGAAAATTTCCCCAAACTAAAAAAAGACAAACCAATACAAATACAAGAAGCATATAGAATTCCAAATAGACAAGATCAGAAAAAGAAACTCCTCACACCATATCATAGTTAAAATGCTAGATGTGCAAAACAAAGAAAAATTTCTGAAAGCCACAACAGAAAAGCAACAAGTTACATATAAGGGGAAACCCATCAGAATTATAATTGACTTTTCAGTGCAAACTATGAAAGCATGAAGAATGTGGAGTAAAGTATTTCCAGTGCTAAAGGACTATAAAACCCAACCTAGGTTACTATACCCAGAAAAACGTCAATTATAGTTGAAAGAGAGAGAAAAATCTTCCATGATATAAACAACGTTATAGAATATATATCTGAAAAACTAACCCTTCAGAGAATGCTTGAAGCAATTCAAAGGACAGAAGAGAGGATCAACTATCCCCAGGCACCTAGAAAGAGAAATTAACAAAAGCATAACTGTAGAAGTAGAAAACTAGACCAAAAATGCAAATGGATAATAAGGTGAAAGAAAGCAACACACATCTTTCAATTATAACCTTAAACATTAGTGGACTAAACTCCCCAATCAAAAGACATAGACTGGGAGAATGGATTGGGAAACAGAACCAATCTATATGCTGTCTACAAGAAACCCATTTCAGTCTCAAGCATAGGCACCAACTTAAGGTGAAAGGATGGAAAAAAATATTTCGAGTAAATGGTACCAAATAGAAAGCAGGTGTAGCTATTTTAATATCACATAAAATAGACTTCAAAGTAAAAGTAATCAGAAGAGACAAAGAGGCCCATGACATCTTTATCAAAGGAACAATTAGCCATGAAGATTTCACAATCATGAATATATACACACCAAACTCTGGTGCAATGAACTTTAGAAAGACAATTGTCCAGGAGCTCAAGGCACAGATTAATCCCAGCACACTCATAGTAGGGGACTTCAATATCCCACTGAGCCCCATGGACAGGTCAACCTGACAAAGAATAAACAGAGAGACATCTGAACTGAACAATATGATACAGCAAATGGACCTCACAGCCATCTACCAAATATTCCACTCAAATACTAGAGAATACACTTTCTACTCAGCACCTCAGGGAACATTCTCCAAAATCGACCACATCCTGGGACAAAGAAAAAACCTCAACAAATACAAAAAGACTGAAATAATTTCATGCATTCTATCAGAGCACAGTGCAATAAATCTCAATATCAACACCAGGATAAGCCTTACTATCTACAAGAACATATGGAGACTAAACAACACACTCCTGAATAAGGAATGGCTCAAGGAAGGAATAAACAAAGAAATAAAAGCATTCCTGTAACTAAACAACAATGACAATACGACATAAGAAAACCTATTGGATACTTTAAAAGCAGTCCTAATAGGGAAGTTTATAGCCCTAGATGACCAAAAAAAAGCCTGAAAGAGCACAAATAAATTATCTAACACTGCAGGTAAAAACACTTGAGAGACAACAACAAATGAAACTTAAACACAACAGACAGGAAGAAATAACAAAAATCAGAGGTGAAATCAATGAAATAGAAATAAAGAAAACAATACACAAAATCAATGAATCCATAAGTTGGTTCTTTTAAAGAATAAACAAGATACACATAACTCTAGCTCAGTTAATCAAAAGAAAGAAAGAACAACTCCAAATCAATAGAATTCCTGTTTAAATGGGAAATAACACAAGAGACAATGAAAAGATCCAGACAATCATACAGGAATACTTCAAAAACCTATGCTCTACTACGTTTGAAAACCTGAGAGAAATGGATGAATATATGAAATCCTGGGAATCACTAAAGCTTAACCAAGAAGAGATTGACAGCATAAACAGACCCATAATATAAGAAGAAATGGAAAATGTAATAAGAAACCTCCCAACTAAAAAAAAAAAACTCATGCCCAGATGGTTTCATATCAGAATTCTATAAAACATTTCAAAAAGAATTACAACCATTATTACTCAGACTGTTCAGAAGGATATGAGCAGAGGGAAATCTCCTAAATTCCTTCTATGAAGCCAACATCACTCTAATACCAAAACCAGGCAAAGATACAACCAAAAAAGAGAACTACAGACCCATAACATTAATGAACATAGATGCAAAAATTCTCAACAAAATACTTGCAAACTACATCAAAAATATCATCCATCATGACAAAGTTGGATTCATACCAGAGATGCAGAGATGGTTCAACATATGAAAATCAGTAAATATCATAAAACACATAAATGGACTGAAAGACAAAAACCACACAATCATCTCAATTGATACAGAAAAAGCCTTTGACAAAATCCAGCATCCCTTCATGTTTAAAGTCCTAGAGGGAATCGGGCTGGAGGAATCATTCCTCAATGTAATCAAAGACATATAAAGGAAACCCACAGCCAATATCATCCTAAATGGGGAAACGACAGAAGCATTCTCCTTAAAGGTAGGAACTCGGCAAGGCTGCCCCCTGTCACCACTCCTCTTCAATATAGTGCTTGAAACACTTGCTAGGGCAAAAAGGCAAGAAAAGGAAATTAAAGGAGTACCAATTGGAAAAGAAGAAGTCAAGCTGTCCCTTTTGCTGATGATATGATAGTTTACCTAAGGGATGCTAAAAGCCCCACAAAAACTCCTAGAAACGATTAAGAGCTTCAGTAAAGTGGTGGGATATAAAATTAACCTAGAAAAATCAGTAGCCTTTCTTTACACCAAAACAAGCAATTGAAAAAAGAACACAAGGAGACCTTCCCACTCACAATAGCCTCAAAAACAATAAAATATCTAGGAACAAACCTAACCAAAGGCACTGTATTAGTCAGGGTTCTCTAAAGAAACAGAAGCAACAGGATGAATATATATCTATATACAATTTATTGATTTGCTCACGTGACAGAGTTCAAGGATTCCAACAGTAGATGCAACACATTGGAAAGGCCGAGAGAATCCAGGGAACTGCTCAGTCCACAAGGCTGGATGTCTCAGTAGTCCCAATCCAGTGCTGAAGGCCCAAATGGGTTCCAGGAAATCTGCCAGTCTCAGTACACGCTGGGATCCGAAAGGTTGATCACAGTAGCAAGACAAACTCACCAGATGAGAGAGGCAAGCCGCAGGAGAAAAAGGGGACCAGCTCCTTCTGCTGTGGCCTTAAATACTGCCTGCCAGCAGAAGGTAACACCCACATTTGGGGTGGGTCAACCGGGTTGAGGAGGTCCAATCAGAAGACCTTTTTTTTCTTATTTGTTCCTTAGTCCAGTCAAGTTGACACCCAGGATTAACCATCACAAGTCCACCCCTTGTAAACTTGACACCCAATAAATAGCCTCTCCTTATGTTATGCTTAAATGTCAATTGCAAATGAGGACAGGGTCATAATTCCACCTAACATGTTATAAGTATCTCATGTGCAATAGCAAAGCATTATATCTTAGAGTAGGTGGTAATGTCCTTGAGAAGAACTTAGTCCTTCAGTATCTAATAACCGAAATATGACAACACTTAACACATATCTCAGTTGCACATTCAAAAGGGAACAACACAAGTATCCACTTAGTACACACACATATATAT
>VZQC01012183.1:0-66313 GCA_009823505.1 Rhizomys pruinosus
ACCCACAAGACTCATCTTACTGCAGAAATACATGCACAGCTATATTTATTGCAGCTCTGTTCACAATAGCAAAAAGCTGGAACCAACCCAAATGCCCCTCAACTGATGACTGGATAGAGAAAATGTGGTACATGTACACAATGGAGTTCTATGCAGCAGTAAAGAGGGACAACATCATGAACTTTGCAGGTAAATTGATGGAGCTAGAAGATATTATATTAAGTGAAGTAACACAGTCCCAGATAAACAAATGACGAATGGTATCCCTCATATGTGGATGCTAGCTCCAATAACCCAGTTATAAATATTTCTTGTGGAGTGGGATGCATATTAAGAGAACAACAGAAAGACTGCATCAGAAAACTGACTGAAATGGTGAATCGGGAGGGGTGGGAGGGGTGGGAGGGGTGGAAGAGGGACACAGGTGTATATTCGATTAATGTATATTTAATTGATGTGAGTTCAAGTATCCAATTTTGCCCAGACTCTGTCTACAGGTTACATGGTGTTTTAGGACTTAATAAAAGTAATATGTGTATGTTAACATTGGTTTAAAGGTTCTGATAAAAATGGTAATGCACCTGAGTTAATCGGAAATATGAATTTTTTTGTCCACATTGGTTTTGCTTGGAATCTGTATAGCAATGGCTTTGGGATTGACACATACAAATGTTCTCCATAGTTTTTCTGCTGTACGGTGTCATCTTGTGGCATTCTCTTTTACCTGTGGGATTATTTGCCTTGAAAAATTGAGTTTCCTTCCCAGGCTAGCTGCATGCAGTCACCCAGGGCAGCTTGGGTGAATTTGATGAGGTCTGTGCCTTGGTTCCAGCCTATTTGTATGTGTGGTATAGCTGGCTTTTTGAGACTCATGGGTCAAAAAACAAAAACCTAAAATAAAAAAGTGGGAATACAGATATATATGAAAACTTTTTGTCAAAAACTTTTCAATTCAAATCTTAGGACTAACTATGGGAAAGAATTTGTGTGTTCCAACAGGTTGGAATGTCACCAACTTGACGGCTGGGGGAGGAAGGATACAGCTTTGCATTTTGTAGGATGTACCGGGAAGTACCAGCAAAGAGGTTGGCCCATCTGAACATTGAAAGGAGGAGGAGCCTAAGAGTGCTACAGACATCAAGCCCCTCTGTGGATCCTACTTGTAACAACTATTTATAGTGAGTCCTAACAAAACTTACCTTCTAGATGTCACAAGGTTTTAATATGAGAGAATTTCTTACCTCCCCTCCATAGAACAAGGAGAAATATGATGAGGATGAGGTTGTTCTCCAACTGTAAATTGGAGCCAAATGTTACAGAGGTAATCTCTTATAAAACTGGTAAAACTGCCTTCTTTGATTGACTAATGGACATAGGAACTGTGAAAAGGATTATTCTCTATTCAGAACCAAATATAATACTAAATATAATTCTCTATGCAGAACCAAATATAATACTACAGGAGAGCTCTGATATCAGCAATGGATTATTTTGCCAAGGAGATGTTGGCCAGGGGATCCAAGTCCCACCCCCAAAGATAATGGCTTCTTGCCTGTAGACTGGGATACCTGCAAGAAGAGAGGTGATGAGGCCCTGCTGTCGAAGACCTGATGTGGGCATGGGAAAGATGTATTGAGAACGCACTTTCTTTTTTTTTTTTTTTTAATTTTTTTTTATTATTTTTTTTTTATGTGTATGAATGTACTGTCTGCATGTAGGTTTGTGCACCCGTGTCGTGCAATGCCGCGGAGGTCAGATGAGGGTGTCGAATTCCCCTGGAACTGGAGTTCTTCTGGAATTGGAGTTACAGACAGTTCTCAGCTGCCATGTGGGTGCTGGGGGTCGAACCCTGGTCCTCTGTAAGAGCGGTCGGCGCTCTTAACCGCTAGGCCATCTCTCCAGCCCCAAGAACGCACTTTCAAGTGTACAGTTAGTCTCTAGGATACCAGAGAGTGTTACCAAAGGCCTCTAAACCAACAAAGTAGATATAGGTCTCCTTGAGCCAAGCAGGACTCCTCCATCAGCACCAGCTACACCTCACCTGCCTAGAAATACTGTGCAGCAATGGCAGCCATATGTCTGTATATTCCAAATCTAATTGGCTGTTGGCTCTCTCCTTGGAGGAATAACCCATGGCTGATGCCACAAGCTTGCATCCTGTAGTGGTTTGGAGATGTTGTAGGCCACAGTAAGACCCTGTCATATTTTACAGAAAAAATGTAGTTCATGGATTAACATACCATCCAAGCATGTGTCTATGCCAAAATAACCTACTATAACAATTAGTACTGTTTAAATACCTATATATCTAGTTGCTTGTGCTTCATTAGTAGGATTGAAAGGTTATTCCTTGACAAACTGTCAGCCCATGAAAGGAAACAGCCAGAAATGACCAGAGTCCAAAACAAAACCTCCAGAGAAAGTATACTGTTTTGCTTCTCATCCACCTGTGCCCATAGTCTAGGCCTAGGGAACAATCTGCAGAAGAGGGGGCATGGTAGAATGTAAGGGCTGCGATTGGGGTGAATGGTGAAACTACAGCAATATAATCTGGACACTCATCTGATCAACTTGATTGAACATACAAGCCCCCACAGCTGGATGGTGGGACCCTTGGGCTGTGGGGGTTTGGGCACAGCCGCTTGCAGGTTGGTTTTGCATGAAGGATGATTGTACTCATAAATTATTGTTTATTGTTAAAAAATGAAAAAAATAAAGAAGTAATAGAAAATAAAACAAAATAAAATAGAAGACGTGAAGTTGGGTAGTGAGGTGGGGCTATATCTGAGAGTTGTTGGGGGTGTTAATAAGATCAAAATATATTGTCTGAAGCTCTCAAAGAACTAATAAAATATTATTAAAATATGAAATAAAGTAAATTAATCAAAAAGTGGTTTTGTTTTGCATTTCCTTAATGATTAGTGATGTTGAACACTTCTTAAGATGTTTCTCACCCATCTCTAATTCCTCACTTGTGAAGTCTGTTCAGCTCTTTGCTCCATCTATTGAGTGGGTCATTTGTTTTCTTTATTCTTTGTTTGTTGAATAGTTTATATATTCTGGAAATCAATGCTTTGTCAGATGTTTCTGCAGTGAAGGTTTCTTCCCACACTGTGGGATTTCTCTTCACTTCCTTAATTGTTTCTTTTGATATACAGAAGCTTTTGAGTTTAATGAGGTCCCATTTGTCAATTGTCAACCTTAATTTTTGCGCAGTTTGCTGTCTGATTTAGGAAGTCTTTTCCTAAGCCTATGTCTTGTAGTCTGCTGCCAACTTTTTCTTCTATTGCCTTCAGAGTTTGGGGTTTCATGTTGAGGTCTTTAATCCATCTGGAGTTGACTTTTGTACAGGGTGAGACGTAGGGGTTTAATTTCATTCTTCTACAAGTGGTGATCCAGTTTTGCCAACACCATTTGCTGAAGATGCTGTCTTTTCTCAATTGTGTCTTCTAGGCCCCCTTGTCAAACATGAGATGGCTGAAATTGTATGTGCTCACGTTTGGATCTTCAGTTTTATTCCATTGCTCAACTGGTCTGTTTTTGTGCCAGTACCTGGATGTTTGATTGAGAAGCCCAAAAAAGAAGCGAGAAGACCAATAAGATACTCAACCGAAATCAGAAGACAATGGAGTATACCATGAAAAAAGGAAATCATACACACTCAATTCATATCTAAAAAGAAGAGAACAATGGATATGGTAAAATAGACAAACTCAGAAGGCAGAAAAATATGCAGAGAGAAAAGGCAGAACAGACGCCAATATCAGACCGGAAAGATAACACAGAACAACTAAAATATCCTCAAAGTAAAGATTATGAAAAATTTGAAAATACACAAAAATGGAAATACAACAAGGAACTGTGGGGCACTATGAAAAAGATCAAACCTCCCACATCATAGGAAAAGAGGGGAAGGGAGACAAAATCTCCAAAGACAAATGGTATTGATCAAGATCTTCAACAGAATAATAGAATTGAAATTCCACACAAAACTAAAAAAAGACAACTACCAATACCAACATGACAAGAAAGCACAATAAACACAACCAAAAAACAGATAGATCAAGCAAAAAGAAACGCTCCACGCACATTCATAAAGTAAATAAAAGGCCTAGAATATGCCAAAAACAAAGACAAAAGTCAAATAAAACCACTACGCAGAAAAACAAGCGCCTATAAGGGAAACCTATACAAATTACAACTGAGCTTCTCAGTGCAAACTATAAAGCAAGAAGAAACTGCTGGAGCAAAGGCATTCCCAGTTAACCCAGTCTACAATGGCCAACAAAGCAAACAAATGATCGACCTATATAGTGAAGAGGGAGAGAAAAACCTCCATGACATAAACAAGATGAAAGGAATCATGTCCAGAAAACCAACCACCCTTTTAACAGGAGAGAAATTACTTGAAGCAATTCAAAAATGGACAGAGAAGAAGGAGCAACCATCCCCCAGGCACCTAGAAATAGGGAAACACAATAAAAAGAACATATTGCTAGAAGTAGAAACCTAAACCAATACCACAAATGGATAATAAATAAGGCAAAAGGACCATAAGCAAAACGTGACAACCCCCTAAAACCAAAGAATCGCTCCCCAAACCAAAACTGCAAATGGATAATAAGCAAAAGGAAAGCAACACAAACCTATCAGCATAACCTTAAAATATTAATGGACTAAATTCCCCAATCAAAATGCATAGACGTTAGTTATCGGTTACAATTAAGGGAAATCAAGATGAAAAAAATAACAACCAATCATAATGGTATAATGACATGTACTCGTAACAATTGACAAAAATCAATCTGAAGCCTGCAGTAGGGATGAAAGGTTTACCACCTTCCATACAAATTAAAAAGTGAAAGGATGAATAAAAATATTATACATAGTCCACAATAGCGAAGTACGGCAAAACAAGATAAAAGCCACGACAAAGCGTATGAACTGATCTATTAAAATTACCCATACAGACAAAGGACTCAAAAAGAGTAACAAGTAGCCAACTATTCCAGCAAGAGGCAAACATAGACTGCTCAACTGCGCCACCATTAGCACCCCTTTCTAATAACACAGGGACAAAATCCACCAAGAACGACTTTTTCCACAAACACTTAAAGATGCCACACCTGTAATACAATGCGCCAATATCTCTGTGAATATGCCACCCAGAACTTAAACATATAAAGACAATTCATCAACAGCGACCACAAGTGCCACAACCTCAAAACAACCAATAAAACGAATACACTTCAATAGATCAAATGGAACGATATCTACTTCGCACCCCGACTGAGGCTCTTCGAAACACAACAAGATCCAGAATAAAACAGGAACAATACACAAATAAAACAGAAAGAAGCATAACAATTGTTAAAGTACTCTGAAAAACCCATAAATGTATCACGATCCTATATGCCATACATCACAGCATCGGAAGCTTCACTAGTACCTAACAATCACTAACGATGACATAGATATCCACTCTCACTAAGACCAACACCAGTAGAACGAGTCGTGACGTGTCTGACTCACGTAAACACCCACACACGAACCTTACTCCCAGATAACTCAACCAGCGATGCCTGCAGGACAACAGCCAAAAACCTCCGACAAAAAAAATCACCATTTTTACATGCATATTCCTATCACCGACGTCGACAAGATTATGCACAAGTAAAAAAGAGGGAAACTCACTAACATGGCAGATCACCATGAATAATCCCAATTACTGTACACTACTCCAAGAACAAGCCACCCAGGAGACTAAACAACACACTCTGGAATAATTAATGGGTCAAAGAAGTGATAAAGAAAGAAACAAAAAAGCATTCCCTGGAACTGAATGACAATGAAAACAAAAAATAACAACACAATAAAACCTATGGGAAACCTAAAAGCAGAACTAANTATTGCTGAAGATGCTGTCTTTTTCTCATTGTGTCTGCTAGGCCCCCCCTTGTCAAACAGGAGATGGCTGAAATTTAATGTGCTCACGTTTGGATCTTCAATTTTTTTTTTTTTTTTTTTTTTTTTTGTGTGTGTGTGTGCCACCATACCTGGATGTTTTTATGACTATAGCCCCTGTAGTATAGTCTGAATATACTCTATACTCTGGTATAGAGCTCCCCCCCTGTGTGCTCGTTTCACTCAGGTTTGGTTGGCTATTCAAGGTCTTTTGTTTTTTTCCAAAATGAAATTTAAGGTGAGTTTTTTGTTCGCAAAGCCGAGTGAAGAAGCTCTTGGGATTTTAATTGGGATTGCATTAAATCTTACAAGAGTTTTGGTAGAATATACATTTTTACTAGTGAAATGAAGGGATCGGGGGACTTTGTCAAAGGCCTTTTTCGCTGCATCAGGTTGAGATGATGGTGTTGTGTTTTTGTCTTTCAGTCCATTTAAATATTTGTTTGTGATGATGTTTATTGATTTTTCATATGTTTTGAACCATCCCTGCATCGCTGGTATGGAATCCCAACTTGGTCATGATGGAAGAAGCGTCTTGATGTGTGCCTGTATGCAATTTGCCAGTATCACTGTTTAGAATTTTTGTCGGCATCTGTGTTCATTAGTGAGATGGGGTCTATAGCTTTCTGCTTTTTTGGTTGAATCTTTGCATGGTTTTGGTAATAGAGTGATGCGGCTTCATAGAAGGAATGTGGGAGAATTGCCTCTGATTTTATACTTCGAAACAGTTTCAGAAATAATTTTTGTAGGTCTTTTTGAAACATTTTATAAAATTCTGCCGTGGAATCTGTGCTCAGCCTGGCTTTGCTTTTAGTTGGGGAGGAGTCCGTATTACATCGTCAGTTTCTTCATATATTATGGATCTGTTTAAGCTGTGGATCTCTTCTTGTTGAGCTTTGGGGATTCCCAGGATTTTAGATATTCATCCAGTTCTTCTCTAGGGTTTTCAAACTGCAGTTTATAGGTTTTCTGAAATATTTCCCATAAGGAGTTTCTGGATATTTTCCTTGTCTGTTGTGTATCCCTCCCTTTTCATCACAGATGGTATTGAATTTGGGGAGTTGTTCAGTCTTTCTTTTGGCTAACTGGGCTTTTTTTTATTTTTTTACAGTCTGTCTATCTTGTTTTATTCTTTCAAACAAAGAACCAACGTTTGGATGCATTGATTTTTTGTAGGTTTTCTTTGTTTGTCTATTTATTGATTTCTGCTCTGATTTTTGTTATTTCTTCCTGTCTGTTGCATTTAGGGTTGATCGGTGTTTTTGCCTCTCAAGTGCGTTTAGCTGAAATGTTAGATCATGCAAACGTGTCCGTGGTTTTTTTTTAATATAGGCCCCCAGGGATATAAACTTTCCCTCGAGTTCTGCGTTTTTAGGTATCCCAGAGGTTTTTATGTGTTTGTATTTGTCATTTGTCATTCGTTCCAGGAATGCTTTTGTTTTCTTTCTTTATCACTTCTTTGACCCATTAATTAATTATTCAGAGTGTGTTGTTTGTAGTCTCCATGTATTCTTGTAGGTTATATAGATTATCCGGTGTTGATGTTGAGCTTTAATGCACTGTGGTCTGATAGAAGCTAAAATAAATTTCAGTCCTTTTGGTATTTGTGGAGGTTTCTTCCTGGGTCCCAGCATGTGGTTCAATTTTGGAGAATGTGCTGTGGGGTGCTGAATAGAAAGTGTAATTCTCTGGTATTAGAGTGGAATATGCAGTAGATGTCCGTGAGGAAGTCCATTTTGAGGTATCTATAGTTCAGTGCAGATGCCACACCTGTATTCTTTGTCGGTACCTGTTTTGACATTTTCAAAGGGCTCAGTGGGGTCATGAAGTCCCCTACTATGAGTGGTAACTAGGGTTAGTCTGTGACGTGTGGTCTGAGATGGTCTTATAAAGTTTGGTGCACCAGAGTTTGGGGCATAGACATTCAGGATTGTGAAATCTTCTTGGTGATTTGTCCCATTGGATAAGAAATGTAAGGGGCCTTCTTGGTCGCTTCTTCGGATTTCTGTTTACTTTGAAGTCCATTTTGTCTGGTAGTAAAATAGCAACTCCTGCCTGTTCTTTTTGGTACCATTGGCTTGGAATATTTTTTCCCATCCTTCACTTTAAGGTGGTACCCTATCCGTGAAGGTAAGATGTGTTTCTTGTAGACAGCATATCGATGGGTTTCTGTTTCCTAATCCATCTCCCAGTCTATGTCGATTTGATTGGGGAATTTAGTCCATTAATATTTTAAGGTTATGCTGATAGGTTTGTGTTGCTTCCTTTTGCTTATTATCCATTTGCAGTTTTGTTTGGAGGATTCTTTGGTTTAGGGGGTTTGTAGTTTGCTTCATGGTCCTTTTGCCTTATTATTTCCATTTGCAGTGTTTGGTTTATGTTTCTACTTCTGCAATTATGTCTTTTTATTAAGTGTTTACTATTTCTAGGTGCCTGGGGGTGGTTGCTCCTTCTTCTCTGTCCATTGTTGAAGTGCTCAAGTATTTCTCCGTTAAAGGGTGGTTGGTTTTCTGGACATGATTCGCTTTCATCTTGTTTATGTCATGGAGGTTTTCCTCTCTCCCTTCAACTATATAGTCGATCATTTTTTGCTGTATAGTATCTGGCCTTGGTATGACTAAGGTTATAACTTGGAATGCCTTTGCTCCACGTTTCTTCTTGCTTTCATAGTTGCATTGAGAAGCTCAGTTGTAATTCTGATAGGTTTCCCTATAGGGCCGCTTGTTTTTCTGCTTGTGTGGTTTTAATGACTTTGTCTTTGTTTTGGCATGATTCTAGCCTGTTATACTTGTATGATGGCGTGGAGGTTTCTTTGCTTGATCTATTGTTTTTGGAATTGTTTATTTGCTTCTTGTCATTGTTGGTATTGTTTGTCTTTTTTTAGTTTGGTGGAAATTTCATTCTATTATTCTGTTGAAGATCTGATCAATACCATTTTCTTGGGATTGTTCTCCCTTCCCCTCTATTCCTATGATGTGGAGGTTTGATCTTTTTCATAGTGTCCCAAGTTCCTGTGTTGTTTTCCCACTTTTGTGTATTTTTAAATTTTTCATAATCTTTACTTGAGGATATTTTAGTTGTTCTGTGTTTCTTCCGGTCTGATATTGGCCGTTGTTCTGCCTTCCTCGCATTTTCTGCCTTCTGAGGCTTTTTCCATACCTTTCCTCGTGATTGAAATGAGTGGGTTGATTTCCTTTTTCATTTCCCCTCTTCTGAATTTCTTTAGTATTTCTCCTTCCTTTTGGAGCTTCTCAATCTCTTCCTATAGCTCTTTGGTTCACTGATTGGTTTCTTTATCTTTTTTAGCATGGGATCTTTTCAGTGTTTCTACTTCCTTCTGGAGTTTATCATTCTCTCTCTCTAGGTCCTTCTTGAGTTCTTCATTCTCTTTTCTTAATTCTTTGATTTGCTCATTATATTCTTGTACTTCTTTAAGTATGTTCACAATTGTACTTCTGATATCTGTGTCCTGGGTCATCCCCAGAGGGATTCCACTGTAGGAATCTTCCACAGGTTTGGTAGAGCTTGGTGTGGGATTATCCTGGACCTTTCCCTTGTTGTCTCTTCTTTGTGTTCCTGGCATATGGGTTTCTCCTCGCCTGTATTCCAATGTGAGTCCCAAATGCCTCTTCACTGTGTTCAGGGCTTGCTTTGCTTGCCTCTTTCAGATATGCCTTCCTTGTTTGTTTGGTTGATTTGTTTTTTTCCTTTACTCCTTTCTTATGGAGTATTGACTTCTATAAGCTTTAGGCTTTCTATTAGAAGTCCAACTCACTCCTCCCTTTCTGTTTTGAAGTTTCTTTGAGGAATCCACTTGGACACTCCTTCCTTCCGTAATCCCAGTTGGTGGGGGGTGGGGGGGTGGGGTAGGGGGGTTGCTCTTTAGCCCCAATACCTGTGCTTCAGGTGGTCTTGGGAGATCACTGATCTCAAGACTCATATAAACCCACCTTTTTTTTAAATTAATCTTATTTATTTCTGTATGTGTATGAATGCACTGTCTGCATGCAAGTCTCTGCACCCATGTCGTGCAACGCCACGTAAGTCAGAAGAGGGTGTCGGATTCCCCTGGAACTGGAGTTCTCTTGGAATTGGAGTTTCAGACGGTTCTCGGCCGCCATGTGGGTGCTGGGGATCGATCCCGGGTCCTCTGCAAGAGCGGTGAGCGCTCTTAACTGCTAGGCCATCTCTCCAACCCCCAAACCCACCTTTTATAACAGCTAGGAGGATAACTCTTCCCCCACAGCCACAAAAGCCAATGAAGACAAGGACCACTAGATTAAATCAAACAACAATCTGCCTTGCTGAAGCACCCAGCTCCTACCTACCTGTGCTTCAGGTGGTCTTGGGAGACCTCTGATCTCAAGACTCACACAAACCCACCTTTAATACCAGCTGGGAGGATAACTCCACCCTTGCAGCCACAAGAGCCAATCAAGCCAAGGACACTAGATTAAATCGAACAACAATCCTTGCTGAGGCACCCAGCTCCTACCTACCTGTGCTTCAGGTGGTCTTGGGAGACCTCTGATCTCAAGACTCACACAAACCCACCTTTTATACCAGCTGGGAGGATAACTCCACCCTCGCAGCCACAAGAGCCAATCAAGCCAAGGACACTAGATTAAATCAAACAACAATCCGCCTTGCTGAGGCACCCAGCTCCTACCTACCTGTGCTTCAGGTGGTCTTGGGAGATCTCCCAGATTTTCATATACTTAACAAAACCTATATACGATCCTTGGGGACTTAAAGACAAAGGGAGGGAGTAGGAGGTACTTGATATGATATTTAAGGGTCCAAGTACATTTTATTTCTTAAAATTTAAACTGGAGGTAGGCTCATTTTGAGTTTTTCAAGGGTTCTCCACACTGCTTTCCACAGTGGTTGTACCAGTTTACATTCCCACCAGCAGTGGATGAGTGTTCCCCTTTCCCCACAACCACTATAGAATTTGGCGTCTTTTGTTTTCTTGATCTTGGCTAGTCTTATTGGAGTGAGCTGATACCTTAGTGTGGTTTTAATTTTCATTTCCTTAATTGTTAATGATGTTGAACACTTTTTTTAATTTATTGATGCTTTGTGTATTTCATACATCATTTTCCAATTCAGTTCAGGCATATTTCCCCTTCCCTTCCCCCCATCCCACCCCACCCCATCCCAGATCATGCATTCTGCCATGACTGTCCTGCATCTTTCTCTCATTTTTTTTCCATTTTTTAGCAATAGGTGATAATTTATGAGTACAAGCATCCTTCATGTAAAACCAATTTGCAAGCAGTTGTGCCCAAACCCACACAGCCCCTTGGTCCCACCATCCAGCGGGGGTGGGGGCTTGTATGTTCAATCAAGTTGATCAAATGAGTGTCCAGCTATATTGCTGTAGGTTCACTTTCACCCCAATCACAGCCCTTACATTCTACCACAACCCCTCTTCCGCAGATTTTTCCCTAGACTTAGACAAGGGGCACAGGTGGATGAGAAGCAAAACAGTCTACTTTCTCTGGAGCTGTTGTCTTGGACTTTGGTCACTTCTGGCTGTTTTCTTTTCATGGGCTGACAAGTTTGTCCAGGAATAGCCTTTTCGAATCCTACTAATGAAGACACAATTAGATATATAGGTATTTTAAACAGTACTCAATTGTTATAAGTTACTTTGGGTATAGACACAAATCGTTTTGATGGTATGTTAATCCATGAATAAATTTTTTTTCCTGTTAAATATACAGGGTCCTTTACTGGTGGTTTAATAACATCTCCTACCATGAGGGTGTAAGCTTATGGCATCGGCCATGGTTATTCCTCCAAAGGGGAAGCCAATAGCCAATTAGATTATTGATTGGGATATACAGGCATTGTGGCTGCCTCTGCTGCACAGTATTTCGCAGGCAGGTGAGTGTAGCTGGTGTGATGGAAAGGAGTCTTGCTTACTCAAGGAGACCATATTCTTTATTGGTTTAGTGCCTTCTGGTAACACTCTCTGGATTCAGAGAAGCCATCTTAACTTGCTATGTGTGGTCTCAATACATCTTTCCCATGTTACATTCAGGTTTTCAGGCAGCAGGGCCATCGCTTCTCGTTCTTTGCAGGTATCCCAGTTTAGAGGCAAGGAGCCTTTACCTCTTTTGTGGGGCCTTGGATCCCCTGGCCAACATCTCCTTGGTAGAATAATCCATTGCTGATGTCAGAGCTCCTGCATTAATATATTTTGCTTAAGTGCATAGCTTAAGGAGACTTTAGTATTGTCTTTGGTTCTGAATAGAGAATAATCCTTTTCACAGTTCCTATGTCTATTAGTCAATTCAAGAAGGCAGTTTTACCAGTTTTATAAAACTATAAAAGTTGTCTCTAATTTACAGTTGGAGAACAACCTCATCATCATATTTCTCCTTGTTCTATGGGGGGTGGGAGGTAAGAAAGTCTCTCTTATTAAAACCTTTGTGGCTCCTAAATGGTAAGTTTTGTTTGATGTTGAACACTTTTTAAGATGTTTCTCAGCCATCTTTACTTCCTTTCTGGTGAAGTCTCTTTTCAGCTCTTTACTCCATCTTTTGAGTAGGTCATTTGTTTCTTTTTTTTTTTTTAAGATGCTTATATATTCTGGATGTTAATGTTCTGTCAGATATGTTACCAATGAAAATTTCCTCCCACTCTGTGGGTTTTCTCTTCACTTCCTTGATTGTTTCTTTAGCTGTACAAAAGCTTTTGAGTTTGATAAGGTCTCACTTGTCACCTGTTGTCCTTATTTCCTGTGTAGCTGCTGTTTGACTTAGAAAATCTTTTCCTACATTTATGTCTTGTAGGTTGCTATTGACTTTCTCTTCTATCACCTTCAGGGTTTCAGGTTTCAGGTTGAGATCTTTGATCCGCTTGGAGTTTATTTTTGTACAGGGTTGGAGTTTAGGGGTTTAATTTTGTACTTCTACAAATGGTGATCTAGTTTGGCCAACACCATTTACTGAAGATGCTCTCTTTTCTCCATTGCACCTTTTTTGGCCCCTTTATCAAATATGCGGTGGCTGAAGTCGTATAAGCTCAAGTTTGAATCTTCAATTTTGTTCCATTGGTCAATGGTTCTGGGTTTTTTTGCCAGTACCAGGCTGTCTTTATGACTATAGACCTGTAATATAGCTTGAAGTCTAGTAATGTAATCCCCCCAGTATTGTACTTTTCACTCAGGGTTCCTTTAGCAATTCAGCGTCTTTTTTTTTTTTTTTTTTTTTCATATGAATTTTAAAGATTTTTTTTCTAAGTCTGTGAAAAAGCTCATGGGGATTTTGATTGATATTGCATTGAATCTGTTTATTAATTTGGGTAGAATGCCATACCACTCCTGGGTATATACTCACAAGATGCATCCCACCACAAAGATACATGCACAGATATGTTTATTGCAGCTCTCTTCACAATAGCAAAGAGCTGGAACCAACCCAAATGTCCCTCATCTGATTACTGGATAACAAAAATGTGGTACATTTACACAATGGAGATCTATGCAGTGGTAAAGAAAGATGACATCATGAGCTTTACTGGTAAATAGATGGAACTTGAAGATGTTATGCTAAGTGAAGTAATACAGTCCCAGGGGAAAAAAATTGAATGGTTTCCCTCATCTGTGGATGCTAACACCAAATCCCCAATTGGCAGGCAAACTGAGTGTGCTGGATAGATTTAGTGTCAACTTGACACACCTGGGTTGAAGGAGCCTCAATTGGGGAATTGGCTCCATCGGACTGGCCTGTGGCCATGTCTTGGTTGTCGAGCTATGTGGGAGGGCCCAGCCCACTATGGGTGGTGGTGCTACCTCTGGGAAGGTTGTTGTGTACCTTATAAGAGGGAAGGCTGGGCATGGGCCAGGGGATCAAGCCAGTAAATAGCATTCCTCCATGGTCTGTGCTTCAGCTCCTGCCTCCAGGTTCCTGCCCTGAGTTCCTGACTTGGGCTCCCTAAGTGATGAACTATGACCCAGGAGATGTAAGCTGAATAAACCCTTTCCTCCCCAAGCTGGTGTTGGTCAAAGTGTTTTGTCACAGCAACGGAAGACAAACTAGAACACTGAGCAACTTTATTATTATATTTCATTGTATCTAAAAGCAACATTGCTTTTCCAAAGTGAATCTCTTAATGGGCTCTAGAATTGTTCTACCACTTGTATTCATACATTGTAATTACCATATATGGATGGAGATATGTATTCATATTCTAAAGAAAAGTAAAGTTACACATCTTTTTACCTGCATGCAACTTTACTGTTAAAATGTGAATCTCTAAATATGTTTTGGAATTAACCTATAGTTTTATTTTGGACAATTTGTAATTTTGATTTATGTGTGGAGTATATCTATGCATATTTTGGAAGAATATAAAATTATAGGGAACAAAAAGGAGAGAGAGAAACCTATTCAAAGAACTGACCAAAACAGTAAACTTGTGCATCGAAAAGGTTATAAAAGCCTGAGAAAAAGATGCAAGACAGGACTTAACATGTATGGCAGAATCCATGAGCTCTGGTGGGGGATTGGGGGGATGTTAGGGGTGGGCGTGGACAGGGGAATGAGCCTAAATTTGTTTAAGAAATGTTGTATGACATGCACTCAATAAAGCTTAACTTAAAAAAATTTTTAAACTGGAAAAATTTTATATCACAAAATTTTGGTTCTTAAAATATAATAAATTCCAGGCATGGTGGTACATGCCTTTTATCCCAGCACTCAGGATGCAGAGGCAGATGGATCTCTATGAGTTCAAGGCCAGCCTGGTCTACAGTAAGTTCCCAGCCAGCTGGGCCTACAGGAAAATCCTGTCTCAAAAAGACCAAAAAAAAAAAAAAAAGTGTTGTAGTTTGTCCATCCATACTGGATTTTCTATGTATTGTACCCTTATCAATAATAATATATTGGCCTTTATGTGAATGATACTGTTGTTAACAGAAACATGGCTCTCACATTTATGACATTGTTCCTAAGATTGTTTATAATGTCAACAATGCACATAGAAACAGGACATATGTGAGGAAATGTTCATTCACTTCATTTAAATTCTAAAATAAAATTCTTTGTCTAAATCAATAATTGCTTCTATACAGTCCTAATCACTAAGGAAAAATGAACATTGTAACGAATACAGTTTTAAATATTAATGTTGGTGATTAGACATACATGCATATTGGATAGATATGGTCTTAAATAAAAAAGGAAAGTAGTACTAACTGAAGTAGACACTGTGTAGTGATGATTTGTAGTTTCTAAATACATGTGGGAGAATTAGGGCAATATATTATTGTGTTCACAAATACAAATTTAACTAATTAAGTAACAGCTCACAGAATAATTTACTTGTATTGTGGAAATTTTTTGAAGAAATCTTTGACATACTAGACTAAGGTATATAAACTACATTGCTGCTCAGGAATATTTAGAATGTTTCAGATAGTAGAAATGGCAAGTCTTTGTGTATGGTATGTCTTTACTACAATTTAGACCACCATTTGTCCTCAAGTAGGTCTATTTAAAGTATAATTGAGTGCCCTAGCAATTATTGTGAATAGCAGCTGTCTGCTGGTAAAAAGGCATATATATAATGAGGGAGAAAGGATCAAATACAAGCAATAGAAAAGAAAAGCATAAAGAAAATATCTATATGAGGTTTCTCAGCCCAGATTTTGTATTTGAAAAGGACAAGGCCTATTAGCCATTTCCAATTAGGAACTAAACATAAAATAAAAGAATCAAAGTACTCATCCATTTATGAAAGCAGCTGGGATTCCCTAAATCCAAAACTCGCAAAAGTTTATTTGTTCTAAAATTGTTCCAGCTTACTGCATTTCAGTTATTTTCATTAGCAACATTAGGTTTTGTGAAAAACCTTTCTTGTATCATGTACCTTCTGCAACACACAAAAACACCTTGCTTTGTTTTTCTCCTAAATAGCTACATAATTAGATGGATTATTTCATGTGTCTGTGCCTGTGTTTGCCGAAGAGAACAAGCCAGATAAATTAGCACTTAGCAGAATTCACAATAGCACATAATATGCCCTTGTGTTTCATATAAAGCTTTATTTGTCATTCACGGCTGGTTGGCAAAACTGACTTTGCTTTTGAAAAATGACAGGTGGTACTCTTGTGAGCTCTGTGTAGAAAAAGAACCTTCACCAAGACAGTTTCTGTCAATAGCTTCCATGATCTCGTATTCAATCTGGGCTTGTGTTTCTTCTAAAGTTCTGTTTCATTTGCATCTCTTAGGTCAGGGCATCACCAAAGATCTTTAATAATTGGGATTCTATACAAGACTAGAAAGGCGGACCTCTTCCTTCTCCACAGGCCTGATTAAAAGACAGGTGAAGTTCAGTGTATTTCAATAAGCCTCGACATTCCATGTCAGGAATCAATAGCCCTCCTTCTTTTTTTTAGGGGTTATTAAATTGCAGCTGTAACATTAGCCTTCTTTATCTAATTGATTGTCTTTTCACAGGGCTAAGAAAATCAATAATAGTCAATGGGACTGACCTGTTTTTACCTAATAGATGTTTTCTTATAATTGGCTGCCTGGGTGGCTTCGCCAAGCTCAGTATGTTTTCAGAAGTCCACAGTATGTTGTGACCCTTGTAAACTATTTTACCCTGTGCAACAGTTATTGATTTCATAATGAAATCTAGAAAAATCAATGGCAATCAGGAATATAGATCAGGATTCCTAGGTATGTTACGACAAAGGGCAAACTCACTTTGCTACCACTTCAAACTGTGATTCAATTAAAGGTGTCCTTAAAACATCACATTTTCTAAAGATTTTGATCAAAATCACTTGGTCTGTTTGTTGTTCAAGAACTTACTAAAAAATCTAAGAATCAAAAAATACTAATTAAAAAAATAACCTGACAACATTCAGTTGACTATGATCTTCAGAACGAGAACAGTTTAAATCATTCATAGTAAAGTATGAATTTGCAAGGAAAAGAACTATGACCTTCCAAATTATGAAAAATACACAAGAACTGTACTTAATTCCTGTGCATCTCACTTTAATTTAAAATATATATTTCATCGACTTTATTTTATGCAATTCCTTGAGTAACATTCCTCTGGTAGAAGAGAGGCACAAATGTTTTCTAATTTTTTACATCACAGAAACCACTTTCAAGAGGGTTAGGCTTAGGAATTGAGTGCCTACATAGAAAGTATTCAAGTGCCATTTCAGAATGCTGAGTTAGGTCTTTGAATCTCTTTTGAATATAGTGTGCTATAAGTCAACTCATTTATAACCAGGTTCTTAGGAATAATTTCATTTCAAGACAAAACATCACACACTAAAATATATTAATATTAACTATGCTTTAAAAATGTGCAATTTCTCTTCTGAGAAAAATGTTCTTTATTTAAAGGCTAAGAAAAAGTCACTTGTTTAATGTTTATTTCCTCACAATTGATTTGTTTTTGCTGGATTCTACTTTTTCCTTATTCATTTTTGTAAAAGCCAAACTTTGGAATCTTCTTGTTCTGGATAAAAGTCTAAACTGCATGTATCTCTCAGGTGTGTCCTTGGGACCTATTTTTAAATCCAAGTCTGGATGAAATTTGTCTCTAGACTCTGAAATCTTGCTATGTTTGATTCCTGCTTAATAAGATAAGGAATGAAAAGTGAGAAAAACCCAAATTGGAACTGCAGTTTCATAAGCAATTCGCATTTCCCTGTTCTGACAAGAAACCAGAAATTGTCATTTCTCACACAAGAGTCATAGACTACAAAATAGCTTCTTCACACTTTTCAGATTAGCATGCACGTAGCTTAGTCTTTATCAGTCTTCACTGAATTGACATGCCCTGCTAAAGTGCCATGCCATTCAATATGCCCAGCCATGACGGGATGACAGCTGCACAGTCAGTGACAATCAGGCCATGTCTGTGGAACTGTCTCGGCTCTCAAATCACCCTACATATGGTATATTTCAGTTTGACCTTAGCTCTATCAGTTGTTCCCCATTTTCTGGCAAATGAATAATTAAATAAATAACACTATGAATCAAACATCATCTCAGGAGTCAGAATCTGACTCAATCAGATTCTAAAAGAATCCTGAAGGAAGAAAAGATCAAGCTAAGGTCTGTTATTTCACCAAGCTTCATAGAATGGGGGTAGGAGGAGCATTGAAGATAATGATATATTTCCTAACCTAAGAGACAAGTCCCACAGAAAAGCACCAGTATGTCAGCCAGATACTGTCAATAGCAGGTATATGTCTCAGAACGTAATTCTGGTTTGTTCTGGTATAATAGTAAATCAGTACACTTCTTTGCTTTGTAACACACACTAAATAACAGAAAGTTTCAAAGTTATATTACTATTTCTTCTGTCCTCTATTGTGGCCTAAAGTTCTGATGGAATTACAGAACTTCTTATTTTTTTTAATTTTTTTTTAATTAATTTTATTTATTTCTGTATGTGTATGAATGTACTGTCTGCATGCAAGTTTGTGCACCCGTGTCGTGCAATGCCGCGGAGGTCAGAAGANCCCATATAATGTTCTGGATCTTTTTGTTATCTGTTGCAATGTTTCCGTTCCCCATTCATTTCTAATTTTGTTGATTTGGAGTTGCTCTTTCTTTTGGTTAACAGGGGTAAGGGTCTATCTTGTTTATCCTTTCAAAAAACCAACTCCTGGACTCAATGATTCTTTGTACTGTTTTGTTTCTATTTCATTAATCTCTGCTCTGATTTTTGTTATTTCTTCATGTCTATTGAGTATGGGATTCATTTGTTGTCTTTCAAGTGTCTTGAGTTGCAATGTTAAGTCATTTATTTGTACTTTTTTTTTTAATTTTTATTTATTTCTGTATGTGTATGAATGTACTGTCTGCATGAAAGTTTGTGCACCCGTGTTGTGCAATGCCACGGAGGTCAGAAGAGGGTGTTGGATTCCCCTGGAACTGGAATTCTCCAGGAATTGGAGTTTCAGACGGTTCTCGGCTGCCATGTGGGTGATGGGGATCGAACCCGGGTCCTCTGTAAGAGCAGTCGGTGCTCTTAACCGCTAGGCCATCTGTCCAGCCAGGAATTACAGAACTTCTAAGTGTTATGGTAGTTCCATTTCCTCATTTGTGAGTTTTCAAGATAAAATGTGATAGACTGGTTCATGTTAAGTATAAATGACAGCTCATCGCCATCTTTGCTAAATTGCAACAGCATTTAATACAGATAAAACCAACTGTATGAATATGAATAATTAATATTGACAATTTAATAATGAATATAAGATTTGTTTTCATGTAAATTATGAAATTGTCATGGTATTTTGAAGGAAGAACATAGTATGACTTTATATAATTACAATGAAAGATGGCAGAAATAATTTATAGGCAACTAAACTATGTCATTTTGATGACTTGTGTACATCTAATTGTTTTATTGATCTTGTTTATTGTACTTATTTACAACTGCTCTTTCCTGATATAATTTGTCTCAGTTGTGCTAGTTAGAAAAATACACATGCTCAAATATGTTAAAGTTTAGGAGCCAATAAATTAGCATTAATTACTCAATAATCTTCTGCATTTTGACCAGTCATTAAGATTGTGTAACAATGAAGCAAAGATAAAGCAAATTCAGTTAGATCAGAGTATGAGTTGGCTGTCAGGATACTTTATCTGCTACTTTTTCAGTCCCTTCAGTTTGAAATTCAAATTTCAATAACTTTCTTGTTACTCTTTTATTTTTTTAATTAAAAATTTATTTATTTATTTATTTATTTATTTATTTATATGAATGTACTCTCTGCATGTAGGCTTGTGCACCCGTGTCATGCAATGCTGAGGAGTTCAGAAGAGGGCTTTGGATTCCCCTGGGACTGGAGTCAAAGACGGTTCTCAGCCGCCATGCCATGTGGGTGCTGGGGATTGAACCAGAGTCCTTTGCAAGAGCAGTCGGTGCTCTTAACCGCTAGGCCATCGCTCCAGCCCCTACTCTTTTCTTTTTTACTCTCAAAACTCATCTTAGGCTATTTATTCTTTCAAACAATTATTTATTTGGATATAAGTCTGAATGGATTAGGTATATGTATTTCTGGGTATCTGTATGTATGCTGTCTATGTGTGTGCAGTTGGGTAAAATATGCAGATAAATATGCATATATTTTACTGGATATGTGGACATGTATGAATATATTCATATAATAATTATGTTTTTCATATGTGACAAATTTGAGTGAAATTTATGTCCCTTACATTTCGATTGCAGAGCTCATAGTAAAAACAAAGATGATGTCATCAGGTTATAAAATAATTTTCACAACACAGCTGCTATTCCCCATCTTCTCTCAGTCTTTCATTAACATCACCGCTGCCATAATTGTTATGAATTCAAGGTGATTATAGTTCTAGTAATAAGGATGGTGATTTCGTGGCTTATTTCATTTGAAGGGCTGTAGTTATCGTTTTTACACATTTTCTCACATCTCAATTAACTCAACTCAAGAGACCTCTTTAGATCCCCAAACATAAATAAAATATTTTTATCACCAAGGAATGGTAAATGAAGGGAAACACTCATTCTTTTTCTTCTGTCTTTGAATCCCTGTTTTAGGATTGGGAATTAGTCTACTGCATTATAATTCAAATAACTAAACACTGTTTTCTTTAAACTTCTTTACATTCAAAAATTTATATTTGCCCTTAAACTATCATAGCATTTCGTTTTTACATTGAAGAAAAGGAATTGTGTTTCAGACATGGCAATTTTACCTAGAAATTTTATTTTCAATCTTGGATTTAAATCTTTGGAGGCGAGATCAAAATATTATTTGTCATTTAACCACCTTGTTTGAATACATAAAACAGGATGTTTGTTATGCTTTTATGAGGAGTATAGGAATTAGTGATTATAATGCAAATGATCACTAGTATCTGTCTGCCCATAATCATGAGGCAGAGCAGGTGCCTTTCTAACCTGGCATAGTCTAGGCTTTAAAAAGATAAGATCTGCAGCTAAAGAGACTGTGAAATACTTTAAATGAAAGACTCACTGCTCCCTCTACAGAAGCTAAGTTAAAAGCAGTATCTTCCATTTGTATGCGTTTTCCTTTCCCTTTTTTCCTGCCTTCATATACTGAGCTAGATGAAAGCCATAATATGAAGAATATAATCATTAGAAAATCATGTTTATTATGTGGAGAACTGAGAGGAACTCTTAAAGAATGAACAAGAACAAGGGATTTATCTGTCATCTCTGCACACAAAAAAAAGCTGGATAATTTAGGAACTGAGACAAAATGATGATAATGTCATGGCTAAATTCTAACCTCTGCAGGCTGGATTGTCACAGGTTATTGAAAAGCCTGTGGGCAATAACACAGTCTGTCTTGAGTTGGAAATAGTTACTGAATACAGGTCTCTCTTTGACAACATAATGAGACATAATTGTTACAACGCTTGGACTTCACATGAAAATTAGAATAACCTTATGCAGTATCAATCCTGAAGTGTGTATTCTGATTTTAAAATGTTTCTTAGATTTTGGAATCTAAAAGAATGATAATTTATCTGTGTAGATGATTTATCAAATGAGAACAGGTTTGAACATGATCTTTCTCATGACTATAGATAACAAAACCATGAAAATAATCCCTGCTAATATATTTCTTTATAATCTGCTTATATTACAAAAGGAACATGATTTCAAAAGAAATTAATAGCTCCCTTATGATGCCAGCTGTGACAAAGACACACTTTGACACTGTGTTGATGCTGTGTGTACGTTGAAACTTGAATGAATGCCTTCTGGAAGCTGACAGTGAAGGATGTAATAGAGTAATTGAAGATTTAAAAACCCTCCCACATTCTATGAAGAATCATTTCAATTTTTAGAGATTTATTTCTATGTATACTCACAGGTTAGTCTGACATGTAAAGAGAGAATTTTTCTTTAAATATGTGGGCCATTAAATGCTCCATAGAAATAAAAAAGAAAAGCTAATTCTACTTCCAACTGGGAATGTGATTGCTATCTAGGTTTAAATCCCTACAAGGTCCATTCTTCCTTCTCTAGGGATTAGGACAGGATAAGAGGAAGGAGAGAGGCAGGAATAGCACAAAAAGTCAGTATGACATCAGGTAACCTGAAACTCCCAGCTCCTATTGTTTCTTAGTTGAACTATTCTACCTTAATATTCTCAGCATCTGAAATATTCCCAATGTGCTACACGCCTTATAATAATTCCTACAATTATTGTTGCTTTAATGTTACATATCTGTGATGTTTTTGAGATTTGAGAGGAGTTCCCTCTAATTATGTGTTCATTTGTGTATCATGTATACTTTGTTATTTTCTTTCTTTTTTTTTTTGAGACAGGGTCTCCAGAACATTTACCACAGAGAGATTTTCTAAGATAATTCAATATATACTGCTTAAGGACGTACTTGTTTGAACATATTATATATTAGTACAACTTATACTCTGGTCTCCAGTCACATGCTTTGACAGGGTCAGATCACTTTTCTCGCTGCTGTGCCATCACTCTTCTTGGAATCATAGTCGAAAATCTCAAATTATTTTAAGGTGAACTTTATTTTCAATATCCAGAAGTCAGTAATCAAGAAATGCTGTTTCTATAATCCCCCTTGCCACTCTCTTCCCTGTCTCTATCTTTTGGTGATGACTTTAAAAAAGACATGATGGACTTTAGTATTATATTTGGTTCTGAATAGAGAATAATCCTTTTCAGAGTTCATATGTCTATTAGTCAATTAAAGAAGGCAGTTTTACCGGTTTTATAAGAGATTACCTCTATAATAGTTGTCTCCAATTTACAGTTGGAGAACGACCTCATCATCATCATATTTCTCCTTGTTCTATGGTGGGGAGGCAAGAAAGTGTCTCATATTAAAACCTTTGCGGCACCTAGAAGGTAAGTTTCGTTAGGACACATTATAAATAGTTGTTACAAGTAGGATCCACAGAGGGGTTCAATGTTTGTAGCAATCTGAGGCTTTTCTTCCTTTCAATGTTCAGACAGGTCAACCTTTCAGTTGGCACTTTCTGGTACATCCTACTCAATGCAAAGCTGTATCTTTTTCTTAAACTATGTACTTAAGCAAAATATATCAATACAGGAGCTCTGACATCAGCAATGGATTATTCTACCAAGAGGATGTTGGCCAGGGTATCCAAGCCCCCACAAAAGGTAAAGGCTCCTTGCCTCTAAACTGGGATACCTGCAAGAAGAGAGGCGATAAGGCCATGCTGCCGAAGACCTGACATTAACATGGGAAAGATGTATTGAGACCACACATACAAGTGTATGGATGGCCTCTGGAATACCAGAGAGTGTTACCAAAGGCCACTAAACCAATAAAGCAAATAGGGGTCTCCTTGAGTCAAGCAAGACTCCACCGTCAGCACCAGCTACACCTCACCTGCCTGGAAATACTGTGCAGCAGAGGCAGCCACATGCCTGTATATCCCAAATCTAATTGGCTATTGGCTCTCCCCTTGGAGGAATAACCCATGGCTGATGCCATAAGCTTACATCCTCTACAGGTTAGGAGATGTTATAAACCACAGTAAGACCCTGTCATATTTAACAGGAAAAAAAATGTAATTCATGGATTAACATACCATCCAAACGTATGTGTCTATACCAAAGTAACCTACCATAACATTAGTGCTGTTTAAATACCTATATATCTAATTGTGTGTGCTTCATTAGTAGGACTGAAAGGTTATTCCTGGACAAACTGTCAGCCCATGAAAGGAAACAGCCAGAATTGACCAGAGTTCAAGACAACAGCTCCAGAGAAAGTAGACTGTTTTGCTTCTCATTCACCTGTGCCCCTTTTCTAAGCCTAGGGAACAATCTGCAGAAGAGGGGGCATGGTAGAATGTAAGGGCTGCAATTGGGGTGAATGGTGAAATTACAGCAATATAGTCTGGACACTCATTTGATCAACCTGATTGAACATATAAGCCCCCCCCCCCCCGCTGGATGGTGGACTGTGGGGGTTTGGGCACAACAGCCTACAAAATGGTTTTACATGAGGGATGCTTGTACTCATAAATTATCACTTATTGCTAAAAAATGAAAAAAAAAAAACTGAGAGAAAGATGCAGGACAGTTATGGCAGAATGCGTGATCTGGGATGGGGTGGGGTGGGATGGGGGGAAGGGAAGGGGAAATATGCCTGAACTGAATTGGAAAATGATGTGTGAAATACACAAAGCATCAATAAAATAAATAAATAATAAAAAATTTAAAAAAAGATATGATGATCTCCAATTCCACATATGTTCTACAAGTGGCATCATTTCATTGTTTGTACCCAACACAATTTTGATCAAAATTACACTATATGTGCATATATGCCACAGTTTCTTTATCCATTCATTTTTTGATACGTATGTAGGCCAGTACCTTATCTTAGCTATTGTGTGTATTACAACAGTAAACATGGATGTGTAAGAAAAATATGTCTCTGCAGTTTTCCTGTTGTATGTTGACAGATTCCTTTAGGTATTTATGAAGGACTAGTATGGTCAACCATTTGTTATGTTTTAATTTTGCAGGAACATCCATGCACATTTCCATACTTGATGCACTGAGATATAGTCCTATCAGCACTATACCCATCCCTTTAACTCCCCATCTTTGCTAATATCTGTTGAACACTGTTTTTGTAATAATAGCTATTCTGACTGGGGTGAGATGGCATCTCAGTGTTGTTTGTATTGTTGTTTTTATTCTTAAAATCTTTTTATTTATATATTTAATGTATAAAATATGTTTTATTAAGCTATTTTTGTTCATGTGCATCTAATATTTTTGTCGTGTTAAAAAAGCACACAAGTTGCTTGTCCTGATGGCTAAATAAATTGAATTATTTTATGTATTTGTTGGTCATTTGCATTTGTTCACTTCAGAAAGCATTTGTTCCATTCATTTGTATGTTTATTGATTTGCTTTTAAATATATTTTTCAGCATTCTAATTCAGAAAGACCATGACCAATATGTCCATAAATTTCAAATTATTTCCATGACAATCTTTCCTCTTACACTGCAAATCTAGCAATTTTTTGAAATTTTGGTTTTGTTTTACTTGATTGTGTTTTGTCTTAACATGAGGTCTTCTTATAGCTGGCCTGGAACTTAACTATGATGGCATTGATTACAGAGAAATCTTCCTGCATCTCTCTGTCCAATTGCTGGGATTAAAGTTGTGCACCACCATACCCTGCTCCAATATATTTTCTATCCAAGCATGTCACATATACCATAATTTGTTATGTAGATCATATTTATTACTCTTACCAGTATTTTCTACTTAGTATAGAGACTTCTTAGTATTTAGACCCACAGTCTTATTGCAGTTTCTGTTTATCAATTGTAAGTCACACATTTTAAATTTAATTTTTAATTGTTCTTTGCTAGTTATAAAAATGGCTGACTTTAAAATACCTTTGTTGAGTTTATTCTTTGACAATTTCATGCATGTATAAAGATCATTCTGATTATTATAACTTTCCAACTTTTCTTTAACGTCTCTTCTAAGGCTCTTCTTATAAGTTCCTTTCCCATATTCATGAATTTTTATTGGTGGTATTCCATTGTTGTTGCTGTTATTGTTATTTTGCTTCATTTTATAAAGTTACCAATTATTTGCATGGCCATGGATTTTGAACTATCCATCTTAGTCTGGTGGGTTCTTCTGTGATGACTTAAGACAGTGATGTACTTTCCCAGAATCCATTAATACCCAGGAGTTTACCAGGGGGCATAGTGTCCCATAAGCTCTTCCTTGATCTTTAATTAACTGTTAATAAGACCACTCCTGTGTAGGCCCACTGTAGGTAGTTACATCTACTGTAAAGTAATGGTTGCATTGACTATGCCATCCCTAGAAGATACCACTTCACAGCTATTCTCCCTATCTTCCTGTTCTTACATTCTTTCTTCCCTTCCCCTTTCCATGATGTTCCCAGATACTTATTTAGAGGGGGTAATATAATTGTCCTGTTTATGGTTGAGCCCTGAGCCATCACTTACTACCAGAGTGTTCAGTAGCCATCTGCCTTTGAATTCAATGCCATTTTCTGATTAGGGATGAGAATAACATTTGTCTGTGGGTATAAACATAAATATTTAGAAAATAGTTCAATGTGATGCCATGTTGAATTAATGAAATGGTATTCAGTTTCTGTCCAGTGCCTATGATCTCCTTATTACAGTATGTTTTTGACCTTCATTGTATCCTATAGATTTTGGTATATCATGTTTTCACTTTTATTCACTTATATGACAATTTTATAGCCTTTTTAAAATTTCTTCAATAATCCATTCATTATTCAACATGTTCTTCATTTGGCAAAATGCTACATATTTTGCTTGTATATGTTTTCTATTACTATCTTTATTCCATTTTGATCAGATAAAAATATAAGAAGTTATTTCCATTTTGTTGTATTTTTTGAGATTTGGTTATATCCCAATATAGTATCTGTAGTTGAGAAAGTTCCACATGCTGTTGAAAAGATTGTGCATTCTCTATTGATTGTGGGGAAGCTTCTGGAGATACCCGATAGATTTGATCTATGATAGCATTAAACTCAAATATATATATATATAGGTTTGTTTTTTGTTTTATTTTGTTTTGAATGAACTGTCCATTGACAAAAGTGGGCTGTCACCTACTTATACTGTGTTGGCTTAATCTGTGGCTGCATGTCTAACAGCATTTGTTTTAGGAAATTGAGCACCCTTGTTTGGTGTATATGTCTTTAAAATTCTAATGTGATATTCA
This sequence comes from Rhizomys pruinosus, assembly GCA_009823505.1. Classification (NCBI taxonomy): domain Eukaryota; kingdom Metazoa; phylum Chordata; class Mammalia; order Rodentia; family Spalacidae; genus Rhizomys; species Rhizomys pruinosus. The sequence goes on from VZQC01012183.1 coordinate 26,746, forward strand.
AAGTTATTATTAAAAGATGAGTAATTATTCCTATCATTTTGTTAACTTTGTGGTGTTTGTTTTCTTAATCCTCCTTTGATAAACCATTAACCTTTTGCTTATTTTTTCCCCTGAGGCCTACTGGAAGTATGTATTCATCTCTTCAGTTGGATGTATGCCTTCCAATATTCTCTGTAGGTCTGGCTTTGTGTTCATATTGTGGAAGGATTTTCTTTCTAATTGCTATGACACTTTTTTAGGTTTTATAGTCAGAGTTGGCATCCATTGGTCTTTTGGTACTTGTAGGATACCATTACAAGGCCTTCTAATGTTTAAAGTCTCCCTTGAAAAATCAGTAGGGACTTTGATAAGCTGGCCTTTATATAATTTTCTTGGCCCTCTCTTACAGCTTTCCATATCATGTCTCCCTGAACATTGTATGACTTGACTTTATATAATAGATAGAATTTTTCATGCTCTTATTTGATGTTCTATATGCTTTTTGCACCTGAAAAGGCATATTCTTCCCTGGATTTGGGAAATTTTTTTCAATGATTTTATTTAAAATATTTTCTGTGCTTTTGACTTGATTTTCCTCTACTTCTATACCCATGCTTCATAGGTTTGGTGTTTTCATAGTGTCTCAAAGATCCTGCATGTTCCATTCAGGAGTTTTAAATTTTTCATCTTTTTTTGTCTGAGTGAACCAATTCTTTTACCTTCTCTTCCAGCTCTAAAATTTGCTCTTCTATTTAATTTACTCTGTTGATGAGGCTTTCCACTGAACTTGTTACACGTACTAGAATTTTTATTTCAAGTTTTATTTTGATTTGGAATTTATTCAATGATTCTGTCTCTTCATTGAACTCTATTTGCATTTCCCGAATAGTCCTCCTTATTTCATTCAGTTGCATTGTGTTTTCTTGGTCTTCATTATGACATTTATTATCCTGATTTTCTTTGGAATTTGGAACTTGTTGGCTGAGCATTTTCTAAGTTGTTGTCATTGGGAAACATTACTCTAGTATTAACAGTTTTTGGAATGTCTTCCTTAATCACATCTGCATCTTATTTTTTGAAAAAGAATAACTCATTTAAACTGGATCTAACATTTTCATGAGACTGGCTGAGCAGCAAGTAGCCTAGATCTTCAGGTATCTAGTCCTAATTCTGGGATTATAGAAGCACACCACATCTAGATTTATGTGGTACTCAGGATTCAAACTCAGGTCTTCACGTTTACTCAGGAAACACTTTACACATTGAGCCTTCCCCCAGATTATAAAACTCAGAACACTATAATGCTTATTACCTTGTAAGATCTTTCCTATACAGAACTTTGCCCACACATATATGTGACTCCAAATCATGCTGGACTTTGATCATAGATTTTGTCAGACAGTCGGGGAAAGATCCTATGGACAAGACTAGTTGATCATAAGATCAAACAAGTTTCTCTGTAATTCTGTTCAGATCATATTTTCACATTTCTGAAAATGGACAATTTATTATTGAATCAGTGTCATATTTTCACTGGAAAAGCTGGTCCCTTGTTGTTCCCATAGTTCTAAACAGAAACCTAAATTTACTATTTGAACATGTTTTTTACTTGTTAGCAGATAATGAGAAATTCATCCACATCAAAGTAATTTATAATTTACATGTAATTACATTATAAAATAAAATGTATTATATTATATACTACTGTTTAGGGGGTGTTTAGATTTAAATCTATGCAACTTTTCACCATGTCACATATTGGACTGCATGTGTCACAGGTACAAACTCATTTAATCTTTACAACAAATTTGCAGTGTAGGTTTAACAGCATTAATAAGATTGCAGATTATGAACCAAATAGAAACAGAAAGTTAAAATAATTTATCCAACGTTTTTTAATTGGTACAGCTAAAATTTAAGGCTAATAAAAATATCATATAATTCTTTAAAGTTTAAACTATTAAACATGACAATCCTTTTGAATGATGAAAAACACCTCAGACTTGAAAAATAATTTATTAATAAGAAATTTAAAATTTTTGTCTGTTCCTCCACATTATGATTTTACTTTTGTAAATTTCTTTATTTATCTTTGGAAATCATCATACACCTATACAATGCATCTTGGTCATGTCCACCCCCACTCCTTTCTTCTGACTCCCCGTCTCAGCAATGCATCTCTCTCCCTACTTCATGTACACTTTCCTTCTTTTCTTAAAGTAAGTCACTGAGTATCACAGTGCTGCTCATATGTGGGTGAGTGTGGAATCATCCACCGGGACATGGGACATCCCCCAAAGGAAAATAACTCCCCTCTCCCTGTAGTTTTATTACCTAAAACTGTTTCAAACACTGGAACTTGGGTATCTGTACCACTTATTCAATAATATTGGTGGTTCTAGTGTTTTATTGGTTTTAGATGTTTTAATGTATAAAAACTTAAATTACGGGCTGGAGAGATAGCCTAGCAGTTAAGAGCACCGACTACTCTTGCAGAGGACCCAGGTTCGATCCACAGCACCCACATAGCAGCTAAGAACCATCTGTAACTCCAATTCCAGGAGAACTCCAGCTCCAGGGGAATCCGACACCCTCTTCGGATCTCTGCAGCATTGCACGACACGGGTGCACAGACTTACATGCAGACAGTACATTCATACACAAACAAAAAGAAATAAAATTAAAAAAAATTAAAAAGAAACTTAAATTACTAGGTGTTTTACATGCTTGAATGGTCTCTGCTTTTGAAAATAATAATTGAGCCAAGCAAGATGGTTAAAGACATTTGCCATGGAGTCTGACCACATGAATTCAATACGTGATTCTCATATGGAAGTAGAAAACTGATTCTGAAACTTGTCCTCTGGTTTCTACATGTGTGTCATGGCACATGTATGTAGAAACACAAACACACACAATGTAAAACAAGAAGCCATATTGTAAAATATATGATATTTACTCATATATTGGGGGGAGTATTTAACTTTCTTTTTATTTTTTCTACTTGCTCTCTTAATTTCATATTTTATTATTTATTATAGTGCTTCAGATCAAGTCCAGGGCCTCATTAATGTTAGGAAACTGGTCTATACTTACCTGGCAAGGGAGATACCATGATCAAAGATACCGGTCTACCATTCATCTATTATCCATTGCGTCTTTTAAAAATTGTTTTCATTATCACTCTTCCAAACTTCCAATTTCTGTTATGAATAATGCATTGACTAAACATATTACTGACTTAATGTAGGACAATTTTATTTATAAAGTACTGTATGCTTGTGGGGCTACAGAGGTGATTCAGCGGTTAAGAGCACTGGCTGTTCTTGCAGAGAACCCAGGTTTGATTCTCAGTACCCACATTGCAGCTAACAACTAGCAGTGACTTCAGTCCCAGGGGATGTGGCAACATCTTCTGACCTCTGTGGCCATTGCATGACACGCACATGCCTACATGCAGACATTACACTCATATACATAAAAATATAATAAAATGTTTAAAATATTGTTTACTTGTAAGTATGTTCTTATTTTTTATATGTTTCATTCTTGCTATCTTGTCATTTCTTTTTTTTTTAATTTTTTTTAATTTTATTTATTTCTGTATGTGTATGAATGTACTGTCTGCATGCAAGTTTGTGCACCCGTGTCGTGCAATGCCGCGGAGGTCAGAAGACGGTGTCGGATTCCCCTGGAACTGGAGTTCTCCTGGAATTGGAGTTTCAGACGGTTCTCGGCCGCCATGTGGGTGCTGGGGATCGAACCCGGGTCCTCTGTAAGAGCAGTCGGCGCTCTTAACCGCTAGGCCATCTCTCCAGCCCTTGTCATTTCTTTAGTGTTCTGAATTTCCTGTTTATATTTTGTATGATGGACCTGTCAATTGATAAAAGGGATACTGAATTCACCTATCATTACTGTTTGGGGGTTAATCTGTGGCTTAATACTTAATACTTAAAATAATTGGATATAGTCAACTTTGACTGGAAGGTCTTCTTTTTTGGATTATTCTCTTGATCAGAATGAAGTAATTTTCTTTATCTCTTTTGGTTAGTTTTTATTGAAGTTTATGGTGATAGATATTGGCATTAGAAATGCTTGTGTAGTTCCAGATCCCATATGCTCAGAAAACATTTGTTTCCATCCTTTAAGTGAAAGAGAATATTTAAAATATTTATCACGCGGGCTGGAGAGATGGCCTAGTGGTTAAGAGCACCAACTGCTCTTACAGAGGACCCGGGTTCGATCCCCAGCACCCACATGGCGGCCAAGAACAGTCTGAAACTCCAATTCCAGGAGAACTCCAGTTCCAGGGGAATCCGAGACCCTCTTCTGACCTCCACGGCATTGCACAACACGGGTGCACAGACCTACATGCAGACAGTACATTCATACACATACCGAAATAAAAAAAAATATTTATCACATACCAATATTTAAATTCTTATTCAGTTTGATTTTCAACATTCAGCTGAAAATAAGCACACCCAAGGCACAGAAAATATTGTGAATAGGCTTGGCAGCTCTATTATTAGTGCCAAAGCAGTCAGTGCTTACTATGAATATTATTCATAACATTGAATTGTTTGGTTACAAACACATTCTGTTGTAAGAAAATATTGGACATAGGATGTTATGTAGAACTGAATGAGATATGAAACAAAGCTATTGCAGTCCTGTCAGATAGCACATTGTGAACTTAAGAAATCAAAGTGACTTTATGAGCTGATTTACTTATTTGTGGGTTTTTTGTTTTTTGTTTGTTTGTTTTTTGTTTGTTTTTTGAGATGGGATCTCCATGTAGTGGCTTCCTCGAACTCGGTATGTAGACCATGTTGGCCTTGGCCTTCATCTCCCAGAGATCCACATGCTTCTGCATCCCTAGTGCTGACATTAAAGACATCATCATGAGGCCAAACCTACTTATTCATTTTTAACTGGCATATAAAACATAAAGATTGTGCATATTCGTGAGTTTTCAATTCTAGACACATGCATTTTTTATAAATCTTATTTAATGCATCTAAAATCCTCATTTTGTTGTGAAAGCTTTCAAAATCTTTTTAGGTTTTCTCAAAATGTACAATATATTATTGCTGTAGATGGTAACCTTATTGTGTAATAACAGGCCAGAACATCTGTGTAAGATACAGTGGAAAACATTTCCTATCCCTGTAAGGTCAGTTGTCCCTAGCCCTGGTAACTACCATTCTGTACTCTCTGTTCTCAGACTCTCTGAGATCAAGAATTTCTATATTTTGACTGCAAATATGAGAAACTATGAAATTTTTTGTGCCTCTGAGGCAATTTCTTGGTCCGGAAAATTAAAGAGATTCAAACTATTGAAAATATTAATTCTTAATTTAAATTCATGTGTAAATGTTACATGTACTATAAAATCGATAATTAATTTAATATATAATTTCAGAATTTATTAATAAAAGCTAATGATGTGAAAATATATTATGAAGACTCAGAAATGTTAGGGCCTATCATTTTTAGTTTTAAAAATTTATTTATTTAAGGGATTCACAATATAAGAGCACAGTTGTTTTCAAATCACATTAACGTTGCTCAGTTTGCCATACAATTAGGTAATCCCTATCCACAGATGAGGGATACCATTCATCTTTGTTTTTCTGGGACTGTGTTTCTTCACATGATATCTTCTAGCACCATCCATTTACCTGCAAAGTTCATGGTGTCATCTTTCTTTATTACTGCATAGAACTCCATTGTGTAGATATACCACATTTTCTCTATCCACTTATCAGTTGAGGGGCACTTGGGTTGGTTCCAGCTCCTTGTTATTGTGAAGACAGCTTCAATAAACATGGCTGTGCATGTTTCTCTGCGGTAAGATGAGTCTTGTGGGTACATACCCAGGAGTGGTATGCTTGGGTCAGGTGGCAAGCTCATTCCAAGTTTTCCAAGGGTTTGACACACTGCTTTCCATAGTGGCTATATGAGTTTACATTCCTACCAGTGGATGAGTGTTACCCTTTCCCCACAACCTCTCCAGCACTTGGTATCATTTGTTTTCTTGATCTTAGCTAGTCTTATTGGAGTGAGATGATATCTGAAAGTGTTTTTAATTTGAATTTCCTTAATTGTTAGAGATGTTGAACACTTTTTAAGATGTTTCTCAGCCATCTCTAATTCCTCACTTGTGAAGTCTGTGTTCAGCTCTTTGCTCTATCTTTTGAGTGGGTCATTAGTTTTCTTTCTTCTTTGTTTTTTGAGTAGTTTACATATTCTGAAAATCGATGCTTTGTCAGATGTATCTGTGGTGAAGGTTTCCTCCCACTCTGTGGGTTTTCTCTTTTTATTTTTGCTTAAATATAGATGTGATACATTTTTTTCTTTTATCTTCTTTTTGAGATCATGTCTCCACATAGCCCCAGCTAGCCTGGAACTCACTATGTAGACCAGGCTGGACTCTATCTTACAAAGATCTGCCTGCCTCTGCAACATGAGTGCTGGGATTAAAGGCATGTGCAACCATGCTCAATTTAAATGTGATTTGTTTATTACTAAAATGCTAAATATAAGAAAAAGGAATATTCATCATACTCCATTTTTATTTATCTATGTTTGGCAAGGTCTTTGCAAAGTTAACAATTCACTTTATTCATAAATATTAATATGTGTAATATATATTTAAATTTTACAGAAATAATTTCAGTTTTTCAAAGTAATTGTAAACTACAAATGTTATTAAATTCTTTGCTTTGTATTCAATTTAATTTTGGTTTTTAAAACACTTATCAGGGATGGAGAGCTAGCATAGCCATCAAAGGCTCAAGCTCACAAACAAAAAGACAAAAACACTTATTAGTAATTAAAACCTCCTATTTTGAGTTTTCATATAATTTTTGAGCTTTTAAAAATGTCGATCAACTATCTAAATATCTGATAATGTCAAATATCTTATTATTCATGGGAAAATCAGTTCATGGACCATCGCCAATCAGATCATAATTTAGTTACTAAAACAAAATGTCTTTCTGAATGTAGCAGTTTTACCTATCGTGCCTTTACTAGATATCTAAGTACATACCCAGAAATATCTCTTCCATTCTTTGGTCTTCTCTTCACTCCAATTACCCTTGGCTGAATTAACCAAAAGAAAAGAAGAGGAGACACAAATACATAAAATTAGAAAGGAACAAAGAAACATTAAAGCACACATCAAAGAAATGTACACCATTTTAACCAATAAAGAGATTGAGACAGAAATACAAAGGCTTCTGACTAAAACAAAGCCCTGTACCCTGTACAGATGGATTCAGAGCAGAATTCTACCAGACTTTCAAAGAAGAACCAATACTGTTTAAATTATTAAAAAAAAAATAGAAACAGAGATCATGTCAAAGATCCTTTTACAAAACCACATAGTATTCTAATTCCAAAACCAGGAAACGACACAGCAACAACAAAAATAAAGTACAACCCGGTATCCCTGATTAACATAGATAAAACATTATGAATAAACTACTTGCAAACCACATACAGGAATGTATCAAAAAATCATCCATCATGGTCAAGTTGGCTTTTATTCCAGAGATGTAGTTATGGTTCAACACATGTACATTGATACATAATAAATGATACAAATGACTTAAAGACAAAAATAAAATGATCACCTCAATAGGTGCATAAATGCCTTTTGATTAAATTTGACTCCTTCATGATAAAAGCGCTAAAGAGAATAGAATGTCAAAGAACATGCTGCAACAAAATAAAATTATATCCAACAAGCCAAGAGCCAATATTATTCTCAATGGAAGAAATCCTTGAAGCATTCCCATCAAAATCAGGAAGGAGACAGACATGCCCACTATCCCCACTCCCTTTCGACACAGTGCCTGAAACTTGAAGCTGAAGCAGTAAGACAAGAGGAGAAAATTAACAGAGTATTAACAGTAAAAGAATTCAGCTTAGCCCTATTTGAAGAATATACAATATTATACATATGAGATCTCAAAAATTACCACAGAAAACACCTAGAAACAATACAAAAATCAGTAGCTTTTAAAAAATAGTTATAACAAGCAGAAAGGTAAAGAAGTCATGTAATAATCCCATTCGCAACAGCCTCAAAAAAATGTAGTAACTAAGAATAAGCATAACAAAAAATGTGAAAGAATTCTAATTGAAAAGTGTAAAGTTTTGAAAAAAAAACACATCTGGAAGGCACTAGAAGAAGGAAAGACCTCCCATGCTCATGGACTGGTCTAATTAATATTGTGAAAAAGGCCATTTTACCAAAAGCAAGTTATATATTCATTATATCCCAAATCAAAATACCCAAGACATTTTTCACAGAAATAGAAAAAAATGTACTAATTTTCATATGGAAGCACAAAAGATCCCAGAGAGCTAAAACAATCCAGAGCAAAAAGAACAATACTGGAGAAAGACCATGCTGTATTTCAAACTATATCACAGAACTACAGTAATTAAAAAACAAACAAACAAAAAATGGTGCTGTCATGAAAACAAGCATTTAGATCAATGGAACAAAATACAAGACCCAAACAGGAGTGCATGCAATCACAGCTATCTGAAATTTGACAAAGATGCCAACAATAAACATTGGAGGAAAGACAGCATCCTTAATAAATGGTACTGGGAAAGCTGAATCTCCACATGTAGAAGAGTGATAATGTAAACCATTATCACACTGGAATATATCCAAAAGATTCAATATCCAGTTGCAGATACTACAGAGATACTTACTCAACCACGTTCATTGTCCTTCTTTTCACAAAAACTAAGAAATGGAAACAACCTAAATGTTTTTCAACTGATAAATGCTTAATGAAAGTATGGTACATTTACACAATGGATATTGATCCATATAGCAAACAAAATCATGAAATTTGCACGTAAATGGATGAAACTGGAAACTGTTGTACTGACTGAGGCAACCCAGAATCATAAAATTAAGTGATGGATATTGATTTTCATCTGTGTATCCTAGAGCAGTATCTTTGGATGTTATTATTTACCCTAAGTAGCCATAGGACCCAGGTAAATAGACAGGGTCTGTGTGGGGAGAAAGGAAGAAGGAGCATGAGATAGGAGGGTAGTAAGGCACAAGTGTTTTCTGAAGAAAATGGGACACTTGATGTTGGAGGGGGAATTATTATGCAGGAGAGAGCCAGGAATGATAAATATTTCTAAGGAAAAAACTGGGGCTGGAGAGATGGCCTAGCAGTTAAGAGTGCCGACCGCTCTTGCAGAGGACCTGGGTTCGATCCCCAGCACCCACATGGCAGCCGAAAACCGTCTGGAACTCCAATTCCAGGAAAACTCCAGTTCCAGGGGAATCCGAGACCCTCTTCTGACCTCCACGGCATTGCATGACACGGGTGCACAGACCTGCATGCAGACAGTACATTCATACACATATAGAAATAAATAAAATTAAATAAAAAAAATTAAAAAAAAATAGAGAAGGAGATCTCCCGGGATCAGCTCAGGCAAGCGCAGGTAGGTGGACAGCAGCTGAGTGCTTCAGCAAGGCTGATTGTTGACTGATTTCATCTAGTTAATCCGTTACTCCAGTTGTCTTTGGCTTGATTGGCTTTTGTGGCTGTGGGGGCGGAGTTATCCTCCCAGCCAGTATTAAAGGTAGGGTCCTGTGAGTCTCAAGATCTGAGATCTCCCAAGAACAGCTCAGGCAAGCCCAGGTGCTGGGGCGTGGGCTAAAGAACCCGCCCACAGTCAGTGGTCATGCCCCCCCCCCACGCCAACTGAGATTATGAAGGCATCTGAAGGAGGCAAACAAAGCAAGCCTTCAACACAGTGAAGAGGCATTTAGGACTCACATTGGAATACAGACAAGGAGAAGCCCATATGCTAGGAACACGAAGAAGAGACAACACAGGAAAGGGGCAGGATAATCCAGCATCAAGCTCTACCAACCCTATGGAAGACTCCTGCAGTGGGATCCCCATGGAGATGGCCCAGGACACAAATATCAGAAACACAATAGGGAACATATTAAAAGAACTACAAGATTATAAAGAGCAAATCAAAGAACTAAGAAAAGAGAATGAAGAACTGAAGAAGGACCCAGAGAGAGAGAATGACAAACTCCAGAAGGAACTGGAAACACTGAAAAGATCCCATGCTGAAAAAGATAAGGAAACCAACCAGCGAAGCAGAGCTACAGGAAGAGATTGAGAAGCTCCAAAAAGAAGTAGAAATACTAAAGAAATCAGAAGAGGAAATGAAAAAGGAAATCAAACACTCATCCAATCAAGAGGAAAGGAGTGGAAAAAGCCTCAGAAGCAGAATGGAGGAGGCAGAACAAAGAATATCAGACCTGGAAAATAACACAGAACAACTAAAAACCTCAAGGAAAGATTATAAAAAATTTAAAAATACACAAAAGTGGAACAACCAGGAACTATGGGACACTATGAAAAGATCGAACCTCCACATCATAGGAGTTGAGGAAGGAGAAGAATCCCAAGAGAATGGTATTGATCAGATCTTCAACAGAATAATAGATGAAAACTTCCCCAAACTAAAAAAAGACAAACAAATGCAAATACAAGAAGCACATAGAACTCCAAACAGACAAGATCAGAAAAGAAATTCTACATGCCACATCATAGTTAAAATGCTAGACACCCAAAACAAAGACAAAATCCTTAAAGCCACAAGAGAAAAACAACAAGTGACCTATAAGGGGAAACCTATCAGAATTACAACTGACTTCTCAATGCAAACTATGAAAGCAAGAAGAACCTGGAGCAAAGCATTCCCAGTGTTAAAGGACAATAGATGCCAACCCAGGTTACTATACCCAGCAAAAATGTCAATTATAGTTGAAGGAGAGAGAAAAACCTTCCATGACATAAACAAGTTGAAAGAATACATGTCCGGAAAACCAACCCTTCAGAGAATACTTGAAGCAATTCAAAGAACAGAAGAAAGGAGCAACCAACCCCAGGCACCTAGAAAGAGAAATCAATAAAAGCATAACTGCAGAAGTAGAAACCTAAACCAAAACCGCAAATGGATAATAAGGCAAAAGGAAGCAACACAAACCTATCAGTCATAACCTTAAATATTAATGGACTAAATTCCCCAATCAAAAGACATAGACTGGGAGACTGGATTAGGAAACAGAATCCATCGATATGCTGTCTACAAGAAACACATCTTACCTTCAAGGACAGGCACCACCTTAAAGTGAAGGGATGGAAAAAAATATTCCAAGCAAATGGTACCAAAAAGAAAGCAGGTGTTGCTATTTTAATATCGGATAAAATAGACTTCAAAGTAAAAGAAATCAGAAGAGACAAAGAAGGCCATTACATTTTCATCAAAGGAACAATCCACCAAGAAGATTTCACAATTATGAATATATATGCCCCAAATTCTGGTGCACCAAACTTTATAAAGACAATTCTCCAGGACCACAAGTCACAGACTAACCCCAGCACACTCATAGTGGGAGATTTCAATACCCCACTGAGTCCTTTGGATAGGTCAACAGGACAAAAAATAAACAGAGAGACATCTGAACTGAACGATATGATACACCAAATGGACCTCATAGACCTCTACCGAACATTCCATCCTAATACCAGAGAATACACTTTCTACTCAGCACCCCACGGAACATTCTCCAAAATCGACCACATCCTGGGACACAGAAGAAACCTCTACAAATACAAAAAGATTGAAATAATTTCATGCATCCTGTCAGACCACAGTGCAATGAAGCTCAACATCAACACCAGGACAAGCCCTCCTGCCTACAAGAACACATGGAGACTAAACAACACACTCTTGAATAATGAATGGGTCAAGGAAGAGATAAAGAAAGAAATAAAAACATTCCTGGAACTGAATGACAATGACAATACAACACAACAAAACTTATGGGATACCTTAAAAGCAGTCCTAAGAGGGAAATTTATAGCCCTGGGTGCCTACATTAGAAAAACAGAAAGAGCACAAGTGAATGATCTAACACTACAGCTAAAAGCACTTGAGAGGCAACAACAGATGAACCCTAAACGCAACAGACAGGAAGAAATAACAAAAATCAGAGCAGAAATCAATGAAATAGAAACAAAGAAAACAATACAAAAAATCAATGAAGCCAAAAGTTGGTTCTTTGAAAGAATAAACAAGATAGACAGACCTCTAGCCCAGTTAACAAAAAGAAAGAAGGAACAACTCCAAATCAATACAATCTGTGATGAAAAGGGAAATATCACAACGGACAAGGAAAAGATCAAGAAAATTATATGGGAATATTACAAGAACCTATATTCTACCAAGTTTGAAAATCTAGAAGAAATGGATGAATATCTGAAATCTTGGGAATCACCAAAGCTTGGCCAAGAGGAGACCAGCAGCTTAAACAGACCCATAACATATGAAGAAATAGAGGATGTAGTAAGAAGCCTCCCAACTAAAAAAAGCCCAGGCCCAGACGGTTTCACAGCAGAATTCTATAAAACATTTCAAAAAGACCTACAACCATTATTTCTGAAACTGTTTAGAAGTATACAATCAGAGGGAACTCTCCCAAATTCCTTCTATGAAGCCAACATCACTCTATTACCAAAACCAGGCAAAGATACAACCAAAAAGGAGAATTATAGACCCATCTCCCTCATGAACACAGATGCCAAAATTCTAAACAGAATACTGGCAAATCGCATACAGACCCACATCAAGAAGATCATCCATCATGACCAAGTTGGATTCATACCAGAGATGCAGGGATGGTTCAACATACGAAAATCAATAAACATCATCAAACACATAAACGGAATCAAAGACAAAAACCACACCATCATCTCAATTGATGCTGAAAAAGCCTTTGACAAAATCCAGCATCCCTTCATGCTTAAAGTCCTAGAAGGAATTGGATTGGAGGGATCATTCCTCAATGTAATCAAAGCCATATACAGGAAACCCACAGCCAATATCATCCTAAATGGGGAAATGACAGAAACATTCCCTTTAAAGGTAGGAACTCGGCAAGGCTGCCCCCTATCACCACTCCTCTTCAATATAGTGCTTGAAACACTTGCTAGAGCAATAAGGCAAGAAAAGGATATTAAAGGAGTACTAATTGGAAAAGAGGAAGTCAAACTATCCCTATTTGCTGATGATATGATTGTTTACTTAAGGGATGCAAAAAACTCCACCAGAAAACTCCTAGAAACGATTAACAGCTTCAGCAAAGTGGCAGGATACAAAATTAACCTTAGAAAATCAATGGCCTTTCTTTACACCAAGAACAAGCAACTGGAGAAAGAATTCAAAGAGACCTTCCCACTCACAATAGCCTCAAAAACAATAAGATACCTAGGAACAAACCTAACCAAAGACACCAAAGACCTCTACAACAAAAATTTTAAACCCTTAAAGAAAGAAATTGAAGAAGACCTCAGAAGATGGAAAAACCTCCCATGCTCATGGATTGGGAAAATTAACATTGTAAAAATGTCCATTTTACCAAAACTCTTGTATAGATTTAATGCAATCCCAATCAAAATCCCCAAGAGTTTCTTCACAGGCTTGGAAACAAAAGTTCTTAAATTCATTTGGAAAAACAAAAGACCCCGAATAGCCAAATCAATCCTGAGTGAAAAGAGCTACACAGGAGGGATCTCTATACCAGATTTTAAACTATACTACAGGGCTATAGTCATAAAAACAGCCTGGTACTGGCACAAAAACAGACCTGTTGACCAATGGAACAAAACCGAAGATCCAAATCTGAGCACATACAATTTCAGCCATCTCATATTTGACAAGGGGGCCAAGAAACCACAATGGAGAAAAGACAGCATCTTCAGCAAGTGGTGTTGGCAAAACTGGATCACCACTTGTAGAAGAATGAAATTAAACCCCTACCTCTCACCCTGTACAAAAGTCAACTCCAGATGGATTAAAGACCTCAACGTGAAACCCCAAACTCTGAAGGTGATAGAAGAAAAAGTTGGCAGCAGACTACAAGACATAGGCGTAGGAAAAGACTTCCTAAATCAGACAGCAGCTGCACAAGAATTAAGGTCGACAATTGACAAATGGGACCTCATCAAACTCAAAAGCTTCTGTACATCAAAAGAAACAATCAAGGAAGTGAAGAGAAATCCCACAGAGTGGGAGGAAACCTTCACTGCAGATACATCTGACAAAGCATTGATTTCCAGAATATATAAACTACTCAAAAAACAAAGAAAAAAGAAAACAAACGACCCGCTCAATAGATGGAGCAAAGAACTGAACAGAGACTTCACAAGCGAGGAATTAGAGATGTCTGAGAAACACCTCAAGAACTGCTCAACATCACTAATCATTAAGGAAATGCAAATCAAAACCACTTTAAGATATCATCTTACTCCAGTAAGACTGGCTAGGATCAAGAAAACAAATGATACCAAGTGCTGGAGAGGTTGTGGGGAAAGGGGAACACTCATCCACTGCTGGTGGGAATGTAAACTCGTACAGCCACTATGGAAAGCAGTGTGGAGAACCCTTGGAAGACTTGGAATGAACTTGCCACCCGACCCAGCCATACCACTCCTGGGCATGTACCCTCAAGACTTACGCCACCACAGAGATACATGCACGGCCATGTTTATTTCAGCTCTCTTCACAATAGCAAAGAGCTGGAACCAACCTAAATGCCCCTCAACTGACGAGTGGATAGAGAAAATGTGGTACATCTACACAATGGAGTTCTATGCAGCGGTAAAGAAAGATGACATCATGAGCTTTGCAGGAAAATGGCTGGAGCTAGAGGACATCATGCTGAGTGAAGTAACACAGTCCCAGAAAAACAAACAATGAATGGTATCCCTCATCTGTGGATGCTAGTGCCAATCACCTAGTTGTAAGTATTTCTTGTGTAGGGTCTTCTGAGCTTTTGTCCAAAGCAGTTGGGCGTGATGCATATTGGAAACAACAACAACAACAACAGCAACAGAAAGGGAACTGACTGAAACAGTGAACTTCTGCTGAAAACAGTCAACTTCCTCATGGAGAATAATGAGAAAGACTGAGAAAGAGATGAAAAGCATGTTTGGCAGAATGCATGAGCTCTGGTGGGGTGGGGGAATGGGGGGGGGAACATGGGTCTAGATTTGTTAAAGAAATAAAAATAAATTTATGTGAAAAAAACATAGAGAAATATTTTATAAGCATACATAAAATATACATAAGATATTTATGGGAGTGCATGTACATACTTAATGATTATATAAAAAAATCCTTTGCCAGTCATGGGAAACTTCCATTCCAGTTGTTAGTCAGGGTAATCTAAGAGACTCACAAAATAACCCAAGCTATTAATATATCTCTTGGTTGCCCTACAGAACTTGAAGGTAATACCCTATTTGCTCAAGATAGCACACACTTTGGACACAGGACATGGAGAAACTGATCTCAAACTTACCTGGAAGCCTTCTCCCTAAAGAGACCTTCCATAGAATCAGAAGGTACTATGCAGGATGCCAAGAGAGAAAACCAATCAACGGTCCCACTCAACTTTAAACCCCTATATACCAGGACAATAACAGTCTCATGAAAATACCTCCATTGGTGCAATAGTGACACTTTTATTCTGGGAAGTAATTAATACCTGCCTAATTAGACTTAATGTCCACTTTATGGGTGGGAATACATACATGGTACTGCAAACATAGCCAGGTATGGAGAGGTCATAGAGCCTAGAGAAGAATGTATTACTACCACTTTCCTAAACCAAGGCAGTTTTGTACTATATTCTATTTACCATAATATTAAAAGGTACATATAGCTCTCACTACTCAGCAAAGAAGCTTCTATTTGCAACAGATGGAGACTTTTACAAAGTTCTACATGTGGTGGGCCTCATGGCTCATGCCTTTAATTCCAGCATTTGGGAGGCAGAGGCAGGCAGGTCTCTATGCATTCAAGGCCTGCCTGGTCTACACAGTGAGTTACAGGCCAGCTGGGGCTACAGGGAGACCCTGTCTCAAAAAGACAAAACAAAACACACACAATCAAAAAAAGTTCCACAATTAAGCATAATGGAGACAATGAGCAACTTGCAGTGCCTACTCACAATTGTAGCATCTATAGTGCAACTCCTACATCTAAAGTTCAGGGAACATTGTGGAAGAGAGGGCAAGAAGACTTCAAGTTCTAGAGGAGCAGGGTGCCTGCTGCTAAATTATGCATTCTAGACATGTGAGGGAAGCCTCGTTTGTGAAATCTCAATATTGTTTCCAACAAGGCAAGCATAGTGACAATACTGGTTAAAATGGCAATGTAGATGGAGGAAATACCACATGGTTCCCCTTGTAGATGAAGTCAGTGGATGCTTAGAGATGGAGAATCAGTGTTCTCCCAGGATGAGTTCTATCAATATATTATCTAGGCCCTAAATATATGTACACATGTGTACTCCTAAATGGACTCAGTACATTATACAGGTGTGTATCTTTGTGTTTTTCTGTATGTAAATTTATTATTGTTGTTATATATATGTATATAGTTACATACACATAATAATAATAACCAGAGAAAAATACAAGTTAAGAGGGAGTGGAAAGTCATGGGTAAAGTTGGGTGGGGGAGTGGAAGTGGTAGAATGATGTAAATAATAATTCATGTATGAAATTCTGAAGAAAACAGTGTTCTAAAGAAGACAGACAGAAGGGAATAGGGAGCAAAAGCTAGAAAGCTCAGGCTCAACATCTCTTGCCTCGCTCAGTCACTGGTCTATGCAGAAGCAGTGAGGTGATGACACACTTGAGCACCTGAGTCCATCAAAAGGGGTGTTCAGAAAAAGCTGGCACCAATTGTGCTTCTTACAGATGATTCTTCTGAAGGGAGAACTGAACTGGGAACTGTAAATCCACTTTACCTCAAGAGAATTATTTCAGAAATACATTGACCTTGAAAATTCTGTATTGGTAATGCATATATGTTTACACTTAAATATGTAAGTGGCAAATAACTAATTAAAAAAATCCATTCTAAATACTGGAATGATTTGAAGATGTAATCAAGTTTTGATGCAGCAAGTATGAAGGAAATATTGTCAACCTCGGACTTCTCTCTCAGCACAGCTGCCCCATTTTAGCTTAACCCATCCATTCCCAAGACTTTATTAAGCTACTCAATTTATCTTCCAAACATGCATTTCCTGACCATTCTGAACTGACAGGATCCTCCAAAGTTGCATCACCTCTCTTCTACAAAACAAACATACAAACATACAAACAAACAAACAAATAAAATAAACAAAAAACAGAAACACCCAAGAATGCATTTGTTTGTCATGACAGACATCAATTATTGACTCATGTAAATTCAAACAATATTCAGGCTACTGCCTAACTGATAAGCTATATAGCCTAATTTCTAATGAAATAAGAAAATGGATAGCTAAAAAATAAACAGAAAATAATTGCTCCAAGTTTGTTTTCTACCCACGTGTTAGCATGTAAGGTGTCAGAAATTTTTATATTGCTAATCATTTCTATAAGCATATACCTACATAAAGAAGAGTATCTATTTTGCAATCCTTTGCCGTCTCTCCCAGAACAAGGTCAGCTGCTGAAGAGCAGCATACTGCTCATGTGCCTGCCAAGTTTTAATTGAAATGTTGTGATAAATTTCACTGCCAGGTCAGATGTTATTTTCTGGTTAAGGAGGGTCAAGTTGGTCTCTTAAAGAACCACTTTTGATTTTTATAGTGTCCAGTGACTTGTTCCTGGAAGCTGATTTACTGCATCTCTGACCTGTGTCCCCACAAGGCAGCCTTGGCCAGCAGTCAAGTCACCTATAGCCACTGCAAGGAAAAGTATTTTATTAAACTGGGCTTCTCATTTTATTAGTGTGAAAACAGGGCTTTCTTAATCGATAGGACAGGAAGCATTCTTTTTATTGTTTTAGACCAGAGACTAAAGGTCATGTAACACAGATAGAATGAAGCTCATAACAAAAACAGCAGTAAATATTTGATGATTCAGCATAAATAACTTGGTTAACAAAAAAATCTGACTCTCTCTCTCTCTCTCTATATATATATATATATATATGCATATATATGGTAAATAAAATACTAAAATTGTTGAAATTGAGAAAATTATATTTTTTGATGGTCCTTGCAAATTATGGCTTTGGTTTGGTTGTTTAGTAATCTACCATAAGGGTGGACATAAGGACTAAATAATACATCATATAAAGAGAATGACTTCTAATTAAAAAATTTCAATGTGCTTTTTATTTGTCTTTTAAAGCTTCTTCAAATATAAAGTAAATTTTGGAGAAGATAAATAAATTATTTTCTATGAAAAGAAACAAAGAAGAAAATGGTAAGAGCTTTTCATTTTGCTGATGAGAACACTGTTGAGGTGATGTTGGAAAGCAAGGGGTGTACACTTAAAGTGTGTGTCTTGCTGAACATCCCTCAGGGGTGATGTGCTTCTGTAATCACGGAGAATTATCTAGCTCCAGCCTCTAGGAACTGGTTTTGTGAGACTCAGAATCCTATTCTACTTCAAAGGGGGCATCTTAAGTACCTCTGAACCCCAGTAACATTTCAGATTTCTCATTTATGCTTGATATTGATTCATAATATTTGAATAGTGACTTTGCTTACTATTCATGACAACTTATAAGAGTCATTTGTATGATATACAAATATAAATATGTTGTTATATTTATAATTTGCTATTGATAGCATTTATTGATATTTAGTTTATTCCATAGTTCCAAACACATTTCAAATCTCTCTGTAGTAAAATTTTTAATCAACATGGTAACAGTAAATCAATCATTGAATCTTCATGCAAAAAAAACCCTTCTTCAAATGGTGGAGAGGAGAATTAATAATGAGGAATTTAAACATTTTAAACAGTCTACCTAACTTATAATTGTGCTTTGGCAAGTTACTGCAATAACTTTAGAATAAATATTATTGACAATATTGGGTTTGTAGAATTATGACTGCTTATTATGGAATTGCAAAAGCTACAGTTTATCAATTAAAGTACAGTGTCTGTGCTGTTATTTTTTTTTTTATTTCTTCGTGGTCTGCTTACTGACTTTGGTAGATACAATTCTGCCTTGTTTACACTAGCACTGTAACAGGTAGATACAATGCTGCTTTGTTTACCCTAGCACTGTAATGGTTAGATAAATGTTGCCTTGTTTACCCTAGCACTGTGACAGTAAGATACAATGCTACCTTGTTTACCCTAGCACTGTGGCAGTTAGATACAATGCTGCCTTGTTTACCCTAGCACTGTTACAGGTAGATACAATGCTGCCTTGTTTACCCTAGCACTGTAACAGGTTACTGCAATGCTCCCACTACAGCACATGTGCAGCAATGCTTGTCATGTATGTAAATTATTGACAGTCATAAAACTCTCAGACGAGTTTACTCTTCTGAGGGATCTGTATGAGTAGAGTGCTGTCTCAGGCTAATAATTTTTTATTGGGAAAGGTAAGCAAGAAATGTGTGTGCATAACAAAAGAATAATGTTTTATAACAGGTGGTCTCCAGTTGTCCAGAAAAATATCAATCTCTGAGGATCTAAATGTACAAATTCAGTTTCATTTATATAAATGTGACTAAAATTCAATAAATGGATGATTTTGAGACTTTGGGGAGTATATATAATTCTCACTAATAAAGATTCCATCTTTATCCATCTATTCAAGTATTATGCCATCTCAGCTCTGGAGTACATGAGGTAAGAGACCACCACAGTAAAAATCATGAGTTTGATTGTTTGTCTCTGGGTTAGCCTGGAGGCTTTGATAGGTGAGCCTTATGAAGTTCATTAGTCTTCTGGAATGTTCTGGATCTGGATGAGAGAGTGCTATAGAGAATTGTAGAAATAGTCCCACCCTTAGATTCATGTCTGCTTAGATCTAAGACAAGAACTAGAATAAGAATCCTTAGTAATGTTGAATGACAGGTATCTGCACAATGTTAAATATAGCAGAGGTGACACAGCTCCTTGAAGTGGCTTAATGATACTTCACACAAAGGCTAAGAAAAGGATGAAGTAAATTATGTAGAGAGACTCATGTGACAATTGTAATAGCTATACTAGTGACTGCAAACATGTGGGAAGGTATATTTTCAAATTGATCCCAGACATCAGAAGAAGGATTTGGAGTTGGATGATACACTTGAATAGGCAATAATTACTAAAAATAATATATAGCATTTTCAGTGAGTCACATCTGAACTGGAAATTGTCTCAAATATCTCTAGCAGGTAATAAAAAAGTATTGTACAAGACTTAGTATGTGTCCAGCACTCTTTTAAGGACTCTGGATGGTGACTGTCTTCACAACAATCTGTTTCTAAAATCATTATAATAATTTCAAAGTTATGATCTATGATACAGCTAAGTAATGTACAGTGATGTGATACAAACTTAGTTCATATTCCAAAGTGGTTAGGTCTATCCATCTCACTGTTTTTCAAATATTTGATGCATTTATTTAAATATTTTCAGTTTTATTCATGTGCTTTATGTCCATATACATAAGTAAATAGTGTTGCACTCATGGTGAGTTTTATATACACATTTCTATCACATACCCTGGCTATTTTAATAGATTCTTTTATTTAATTTTATTTTTCACTATTTTTAATTGAATTTTTACAAACTTTGTAAAGTACATTTTAATCACATTTAGATTTCTTCCATATCTGCTTCCCCATTACTACCCTTAACCCAATTTCCTCTACTTTAATATAAGACTTATAAAGTGAGGTTTTTGTCTCCAAATGCCTCTTGGCATGGGTTCGCCCACTAGTGCCTGGTCAACCCACCAACAGTTTCACCCTCCATAGAGATTGACTAACCCCTTCCCAGCATCCATTGGTTGCCAATAGCCCCTCAGTTAGGACTGGAGTGTCTTACCCACTTCCCCATGTCTCTGCTGGGATTTTGTCTTGCTTGAACTTACTTGGGACTTATGGGTGTTGTCACTACTGCTGTGAGTTCCTATGAGTAACTGCCAGGCTGCCTAGAAGACTCTGTTTCCTGTAGTCATCTAATTCCTCTGGCTCTTACAATCTTGCAGTCATATACTTCAGTTTTTTAGCTGCAGAACCAGAGTTATGAAATTTGCCACTGTCTAAGGTGTACAGAACTAGCAACTTAATGCTTAAATTTGAATTCAAGCCATTCTCACTAAAATATAAAGCCCCTATACCATCCACCTATACCACTCATGGAAACATACTACCAGAAATCTAAGTCAGCTGATAACCTGCTCCATTTAAAATAGTCACACTATGGAATCAGCCTAGGAATCCATCATGAGAACAATGGATAAGAAAGATGGTATAAATCCACAATCAAGCTTTATTCACTTATAAAGAAGAATGAAATATGTCATTTGGAAGAAAATGGATGTAACTGGGGGTCATCATATTAAGTGAAATAAGCCATACTGAGAAAGCAAAATGTTGCATCACATCTCTCATATGCAGAATACACAACCGCAAGATGGAAGAAGAGGGATTGTAAAGGAAGTGTGATGGGGCTAGCAGGATGGAGGAAGGAGGGAATAGGGAGTAATGGGTGATGAAATTACTCAAAACGCATGATATGGTTGGATGAAAATATCATGAAATCCATCATTTTGTGAGTAAATATAGACTAATAAATTCAAAAAAGAAAATCCTAGAGATGCTATTCATCTCATTAGCTTATAACAAATGTGAGGATTTTCTTAAGAAGGAAGACACTGAAATCTAGAGCTCCTTGCCATTCCATTTATAATCTCTCTACAGGTGGTGACTATGACTTGCCAAATAATCTTAAAAAGCAAGTTGCATTGGAAGTAAATAAACCATTACAGGTTGGCATTTGAAGCAGCTAATTATGAAGACCTTATGCTCAGGACCTATTGGATTATGGTCAGGGCATATGTACTTTGCCTGAAAGAAATTCACACTTATAAAATAATGAGTATAGATAATCTATGTAAGGCTACTTAGCTGTAAACAAGCAAAAGAAGCGTGTATGTCAGGAGAAGTCTTTGGTCCCATGCCACTTACCTAAGGATTTAAAATCTTCCCAAATAGTCCACTATGATAGAATCTTCTCTGAACTTGAATTTACTGTGTCTGCCATTCCTCCTAATTTATCTCTCTCTTGGTGATTGTCATGCATCATCAATAAGACATAAAAAGTGGAAACAAAAATAACAAATATATACATATACATGTGCATCCTATATACATATCTACACATGCATATAGGGTTAGCAAAATATTTCCTTTGTGCTATTGCATCACTGGCTCACAAAAGCCAATGATAATTTTGACAGATATATTTTTTCATATAATTCATATTTATTTATTACAAGGCATCTAAACTTCAATGGATCTAAATATTTTCACCTGCTTTTATGTACTATGCCCTCTGGCTTATAAATTAATGAATTACTCTTTGAGATCTTGTCTTTTTGCCCCCATGTGATGTTTAGCAGCCGCCACCTGTTTCCAGCGGCAGGTTGTTTGTTGTTATTAAGGGACAATACAAGGGAGGCATAGAGCTTATAAACACAGTTGTTGGAGTATAATTACTTAAGCTCTTTATGGAGGTGGATCATCTCACAGTACAATGCTCCCCGGGACAAAGTAAGACCAACTGTCTTTTACAGCATCAGCTGCTGCACCAAGTTTGGTGCTCTGCCACAGACACCAAGCCTCTTTTGTTTACCAGGTAATTAACAGTAATGATGTCTTGCTGCTTGGCTTTGTTTCAGAAGCAAGCCTCCTTCTTTGCAGATTTGGGTGGACTCCTAGGCTCAAGCCCATGGCCTGACTGTCATTAAGTACCAGCAGGCAATTCTAGGCTTAATTACCTCCCTGTTTTATTCTTTACATTGGGCAATAAACATCCAGTCTAAAGGCAATTTGTAGGCGAGAGGGGAGAGAAAAAGGGAGGGGTTGCTCTGTTCCCAGCAATACATCCATCAAATAAACTAACTTAAAAATGTTTTGACCTTGAGTTCTTAAACATTATTGTAATTCCTCCATCTTATAAGGAAAAGCATTTTAAAGAAAGTTATTCAAATAAAGCACAACCCTAAAGATAGGCAGTCTGTTTATGAAATATGAGGGAATTCAATTACCCATGAATGGATGAATGGCTTTTTTCCCCTCTCTTTGTCTGGTCATCATTGTTACTGTGGATTTCTTTAACAAAAGATATCAAAATAAACAGAAATGTCTTCAATTAACTATGAGCCTGCAGTTAAGCTGCATATGTGAGGGAGTGTTTTCTCGGATGGGTTTAGTATAAGTATGATTTATTTAATGCTACATTATTGAATTTTTAGCAAAGTCACGATAAAAAAGAAGAAATTACTACCGAAGAATGAATAAAGCCCCAAATAAAACCACACACAGGTTTTAATATTTTCCTTACAAAAGTAAGGATCCTTATAATTCTTAAATGGAAATTGAAATAATTTAGACTAAATTGGGTTGACTACATCTACATTGTAACAATACATGTTTGTTTTAGCACTTAAATTTGGAGTCTTACTGACATTTTCCTGATTTCCTAACATTTTATAGATAAAACATATTTCAAAATAAATTCTAGTTTGCAACATTTAATAATGTCCAGTCTCTGTGATATCCAAAACATTTTGAATGTCCAAATCCTGAAATTGTAAAAGTAATTATGATTATGATAATACTAGTTTGCAATATTATTGCATTTTTCAATAGATAGCTCTTAGAGAAAAATGAAAAACTATTTGACATGAAATCCATTTTGTCATGGTTAGGCATGTTATGTAGCAAGTATTCTATACATTTATGCTCCTTTACATTTACTAGAATAGCTGAGTTAACTTACAGACTCTGTATGTCTGCCTAAGACTTCACTAGATAACTCATATAATGAAACAATTTCATACCACATTTAGCAAATTCAAATAAACCTTTATATAAGATTTCAACTGTAAAGGGAAAGCATTGGGCAAAATGCATTTTTTTATGTTTTGAAAGAAATTTCACAGCAAATACATGGTCCTGCATATTTCTTCCAATCCAATCAGCTGGGAATGTCTTCACTTCTTGATGGTCTTCAGATTTAAAAGGGGGGTATGCATTATGAAAGATGGGTCACCTTCCCTGTTCTAGAACAGCCAGAAAATTCATGTTTTGTTCACCATTCAATGAATCTTTTCCATTTTGAGCAATAGTTCGAGAAACAAATTACACAACCCAACTAATAATTTCTGCATCCTTTAGGAAGACTTAGAGGAGTAACATTTTTTTTAAATTTTATTTCAAGTTGAACTTTAGAGTATACATAGCACCCAAGTAACATAAGTTAATCTTGTGATACCAAAAAAAAAGCATTAAAATACAGTGATGCTTTAACATGGAAATTCCATTTTTTTCTCCAACTTGTATCGCATATATATATATATATATATATATAAACATTTTTAAAGTTAAACACTACCACTCATCTTACTAAGTACAATATCAGATTAATTTTATTATGTTTGTACTGTACCAACTTATAATAAAGCTGTTAGAAATATTCATATTAAAGTATTTAAATTATTTTTCACTAATCTCTCACTATTCAGTTATCATGTTTAAAATTCATTTTACTCGGCTGGGTGTGGTGGTGCACACCCTTAATCCCAATACTCAGGACACAGAAGCAGGAGGATCTCTGTGAGCTCTAAGCCAGCTGGGACTAAATGGAGACCCTGACTCAAAAAGACCAATTAATTAATTAGTTAATTAATTAATTAAATCCATTTTACTGAGAGGAGAAAAGCATTGATGATTCAAACACAGAAAGGTGTGTGGAAATGTGCAATCTGTGATAAGGATTATGACAAACCCTTTACTTGTGACATGGTATTGCCAATCTTCCACAATTTGTTTGCAATACTTTCTAGAAGTATAATGATGTTCATTCTCTTTCAATTTGAAATTTGTCTGTAACTTCAAGAAGCCCTTCCCATCACCTTTCACATTTTTCTCATACTTATAATAAACATAAAGGTCTTATGTTGGAACTTTAAAATCATAGCTTTCACGATTACGCCTATCAGAACAATGATTATTTACTAAATTTCATTTGTAAAGGAAACATTGCCATGATAGCTATCAAAAATGTTCTTTCAGTTGGGAAATAATAGTTTTACTTCTAATTAATACAAATGCTTTTGACCACGTCCTGTAAAATACTGTGAATGGTACCATGGAGTTGATGACATTTAGAAAGAGAAAAAGAGTTATTCCAGATCTGCAAGCCTTCTACTTTTCTTCCAAATAGTCTGCTTTGAAAAGAGTTCATTTTCTGTACTTGAATCATAAAAAAATGACCAGAATGATAGAGGATACAATGCTTTCAAAACCACGAACTACATACTCTCACAGGCAAGAAAGATTTCTAAAATCCACCGCCAGCTATCTTTCCCCAACAACAAAATAACTTGGTTTTCTGATGTTTAGTGGATACCAACAACAGTCAAGGCAGTGAATGTGTCTTTGGTTACCTCAAATCTGATGGAATGAACAATTTGGACACAAACTTAGAAACTCCGTGCAAATCTTTAAAAACGTGGATTTTTGTGGACAGTAAGGAAAAGCCCATATGCGCCAGAAACCTTAGTTATAGGACTCAGTAATTTTAAGTGGATGTAAAATTCAAACTTGAGTAGGAAAATGAGAAACTTTCTGTTTGATCAAGATTTTGGTTGGTGGGCTGGAGGGATGTTTCAGTGGTTAAAAGCAGTGGCTGCTCTTGCAGATCATGCAGTGCGTGTTCCCAAAATACATGTGGCAGTTTATAACTCTTCTAAACAACAGTTCCAGGGGAACCTATGCCCTTTTTTGCCCTCTGTATTACATACATGTGGTATACTTACACACAGGCAGGCAAGCCCTCATACATATAAAATAATTAAATAACATCTTAAAAAATTTTTGATTGAGGATAAACTTATCTAACGTCAAGGAGACAGTACAAAATTTCTTGGAAACCAATAAATATTAAGTTTAACATATGAGATGTTTAGGGAGTTGTCTCTTTTTTTGTTTGTTCTCTCCCTCTTTTTTCACTGCCAAATTGCTTTTGAATTTTCTTCCCAAATCACAGAAAGGAACGGAAGTAATAGTAATGACGATGATGACGATCCATTTTTACCATCTTATTTTCTCCTTATTCATCTAGGTACTTCAGTTTAGTCTAAACCACCGTGTAAATACTTATTTAGCAAAGAGAAACAGAATATATTTTATCCTTCAGAATCTCCACACATTGATATATTGAAATAGCAGGGAAGAAAAAAAAAAGCCCATAATGCTTCATTAGTTAATTGTGCAAAGAACAGCTCTTTAGGGGTAAACAAGTGAAGGACGCTTGCTGAATGGCCATCCTCCTCGTCATGCATATTACGGCCTAATGATGCTAGTAATGGCGGGAGGCTCCTGGAGAGTCATCTGTCAAATTAGCACATTGAATTATTTATTGCTTCAGAGTAAAATTGTTGAAAGGTAGCAGCTGAGACATGTTTTTTATAAATCTAAAATTCAGGGAGAAAAAAAAAAGCTCAGAAAACTCATACAGCTGCTTAAAGGTTACATTTGCTTTTACTACTTGCATTTATGATCACAACAGTCTTTCTTACAGGATCAACATACAGAACACAATTCCATCTTATGTCTGATGATGACAACGATGATGATGATGATGGTGTGTGTATGTATAAAATTCTGAGTGTTTAATGAATGTCATTATAAGAAAAATAAAACACATTGCATTTTTTTCATCTTTTTCTCAGTCTTTTTTTTTTTAATTTTTCAATGTAGATGTTTACTGTTTTGGGCAGAAGCTTATTATTTCAGTCAGTTCTTTTGACCCAATCTTCTTTGTTGTTGTTTCTTCCAACTTGTATCACTTCTTTTTTTTTTTTTTTATTTTTTTTTTTTTTTTTTTTTTTTTTTGGTCTTTTTGAGACAGGGTCTCCCTGTAGTCCCAGCTGTCCTGGAACTCACTCTGTAGACCAGGCTGCCAACTTGTATCACTTCTAAACATGCATATAAGCATGCAACTCATATAACAAAATTATGACTTCTGAAAATAAACTACTGGTTAATTCCAACATGCGTTTAGGGATTCACATATTGACAGTAGGATTGTAAGCTGGTAAAGAAAAGATGTTACTTTTTAAAATTTTTAATTTATTTACTTATTTTCGTATGTGTATGAATGTACTGTCTGCATGCAGGTTTGTGCACCCGTGTTGTGCAATGCCGCAGAGGTCAGAAGAGGGTCTCAGATTCCCCTGGAACTGGAGTTAAAGACAGTTCTCAGCCACCACGTGGGTGTTGGGGATCGAACCCAGGTCATCTGCGAGAGCAGTCGGCACTCTTAACCTCTAGGCCATCTCTCCAGCCCCAGAAAAGATGTTACTTTAAATTCCTACATTGACCTTGCTGTTTTTCAAAGTCATCATATCTCATTTCAAATTTGTACCAAGACTTAGGTATATGTCAGTTGTCATTAGAGTGTGGGGTTCTTGATTCCTAGTTTTACACCTGTCCATATTTTTGTCTTGCATAATTTATCTAAAACAAGACAAAAAGGTTTGCTTTTCTGGGACTTAAAGGAGATAAATCCGAGGTGTATTCATAATAAAATAAGAGCATAAATATTATAAGAATCATCAATTTGTAATTGAAACCTTTGAATACCTTTGTAGGCCAATAAATACTTCTTTAAAAATATTATTTCATTATATGCTAAATATTTAACTGGTGGACATAGGCAAAAGATGTTTTTTTAAAGATGATTTCTTACACAAATAATTACTGTGCATAAAAGTAAGAATATGTATAGGCCAATTAAGAAGAGAGAGAGAGAGAGGGAGAGAGAGAGGGAGAGAGAGAGGGGGAGAGGGAGAGAGAGAGGGGGAGAGAAGGAGGGAGAGAAGGAGAGAGAGGGAGAGAGGGGGAGAGAGAGAGGAAGAGAGAGAGGGAGAGAGAGGGAGAGAGGGACAGAGGGAGAGAGGAAGAGAGGGAGAGAGGAGATATTTTAGCAATGTTCGGGGACCCTTATTATTTCTTTCTTTTAAAATTTTAACTTTAGGTAAATACTTGGCAAAATTTTGAATTTGATTATAAAATTAACAGTCATTTCAAATTAACAAACAATTTCATGTATTATGTGTATCAAGGTTGTAACTGAGGAACTATGGAAAAATATAAATTTGTATAACTATCCACAATTGAGGAAACAAACATGCATTTTTCTATTTGATCAGGAACAACCTGGTTTATTTTCAGGGTGTTCTGGAATTCTCAGAAAGTGAAACCTTAAAATTCCTGGGCTGGCTGGCATCTTATTTGTAAAAAACTAGGAGTGAGCTAGTGTTGTGTGGAATGAACAGGTTTTGATGTGTAAAGAGAAAGACATGAACATCATCTTGGAGGAAAGGCAGTCTAGAAGAAGCTATTTCTAGAAGACGATATCAAGAAAAATCTAATTGTGTGACTTCATTGAATCTCTGAATATTATCTTAAAAAGTGTGTACCTTATTTGTTTTTCCTAAAGTTGTTCTGCTGAATAGCTCTAGTGATGAGGGATTCAGCATAAAAATCTTTAAGAAAATATATGATGTCTAAGACAGTATTGTTAATTATAAAATATCATTCATATGTACATGAATACATACCTATCTATATATTTTGGTTCGTTACTGACATCGCCATCATTACCACAAACACTATACCTCATTCACCTTGAAGGATAGATAACAGAGAATGAGGGCGAGATAGAGAAAATGTAATAATAGCAATGGTCCCAGTAACCTCTGTACCAGAAGAATACTGCATTTAAGCAAGAAACAAGGTTTGATATCAGATTTCTAATGAAGATAAAAACTCTCCATTATTGACACTTTGATGTGGAAAGCATTGGTGAGGTGCTCAAAACAGATTCTTCTAAAAGTTTGTTGAAAAGGGGGAAATGTAGCTCAAGTAGAGGTGGGGTCGGTAACAATTTATACCAAAAATTTTAAAATAATAGGAAACATGTATAGATAAGTGTGCTCTTTGGTATGGTTTCAATTGTATCATTTTGTATTTATTTGTTTCCGCATTTAGTTCCTGGGTGTCCCTGTTTGCCTGGGGGTGTGGAGTGGAAGACATGTGGAAGTCAGGGGACAACAAGGGGAAGCGGGTTCTTCCTTTCAACATGTGTGTCTCAGGATCCAAGTCAGTCTGTCAGGATTGTGGGCAAGCACCTCTTCTACCCAAGCGCAGATCTCCATGAGGCCCTGAAATGCACATTTCTTTTGGTGATACAAACATGGTCTTGAATGAATGCTGTTCTTAATAGTATTTCAGCTCACTCAGTGATTTCTGTGCTTTCATATTGCAGATGCCATTTTTATTCTTTGTCTTTTAGCTATATTTGCTGCTGTTTTGTTGACTCTTCTTTTGCTTGTGTATTTTCATTATTTTTCTATTTCTGTTTAAAATTAGAATATTTGATTCTTCATTATCTGAACTAATAAAAATACTAATGATGGGTAACCCTTTTGAGAAGCTTGCATCCATTTGTTCTGTGTGTACCGAGTTTTATTTCCTAGGCATCTGTCTCTCTTTCCCTTAATGTCTCTGCTTAATTCTAAATAAAAACATTTTCTGAATTAAACCCAGACTTTGCTTCATACTGAAAAAAAAAACATGATGGAGAAACCATTATTGTCCTTCTTTAGCAGTGGAAAGTGCCTATCAGGAAAGTGGAAGAAACTTCCCAAATCATGCTGCTTATGCCACAAGGTTTATGTAATTTCTTTTCCAAAAAGATTAATTTTAAGTTCTGCATGCATGTGTGTGCATGTGTGTGTGCATTCATGTGAGTGTGTGTGTGTGTACATGTAATACAGAAGAGGAGGGTCAAATTTCCTGGAGCTGGAGTCACAGATGTTTGTGAGCTGCCTGGCATGGGTGCTGGGAACCCGACTTAGGTTCCCTGAAAGAACAATATGCAATCTTAGCCTCTGAGCCATGTCTCTAGCCCCAGGCATGTGCAATTTCAAAGACTATTTTGCTCCTTATTTCATAGCTACCTCCCACCCTACCTCTCCCATTTCTAGACTACCTTCCTTTTCTCTTGCCACTGTTATTTCTCTTATCTCTCTTATTTGCTTCTTCATATTTTGGACTTTCCTTCATCTTTTCTTATACTGATCTACTAAAACTCCATCAGATTACATTAACTCACAATATTTTTAATTTTTTTTTTTTTTTTTTTTTTTTTTTTTTTTTTTTTTTTTTTTTTTTTTTTTTTTTTTTTTTTATGTGTATGAATGTATTGTCTGCATGCAGGTCTGCGCACCCGTGTCGTGCGATGCCGCGGAGGTCAGAAGAGGGTCTCGGATTCCCCTGGAACTGGAGTTCTCCTGGAACTGGAGTCACAGACGGTTCTCAGCCGCCATGTGGGTGCTGGGGATCGAACCCGGGTCCTCTGCAAGAGCGTTCGGCGCTCTTAACCGCTAGGCCATCCCTCCAGCCCCTAACTCACATTATTTAAAACACATTTTACCATTAAACTTGACAAAGGAACTGGGATTCTGAAAGCAAAAGACAGACTTGTAATCTCTTGTTTATGTTTCTATCATCCTGTGGAGTGGGAAAGTAAATTTTTGGTCATCTGCCAATTATATATACTAACTGTGTAACTACTCATATAAGTAATTTTAAATTGCATTTTTCTTAATCATGTATATAATGCATTAACAGATGCAAATTTTGCATGTAATAAAGCTACTTTTGAGATGTAAAAACACATTACATGTTTTCTTTCTAGAGCAATTACCTAACACAAAATGCTCAATGTGTCTGTTCCATTGAGTCAGGATGGCAGCTGATGCTTCTGCGTGATTACAAACAGCACTATCTCCTCCTTTTCCTTCCCAAGAGCTGTGGGCATGAGCCCCTGGGCAGGAAAACATGGCAGACTGATGCAGAAGCAACTCACATTTAGCTTTCTCTGCAGGGTGACTAAAGTAACCACACATCTGGGAGGTTATGCTGAGATAAAGGTAGAAAGGCCTTGCAGACAAACAGGGGATTTTATTTGCGAAGTACTTTATTTTAGAGATATTCAAATGCAAGACCTGAGGGAATGGAGTCAGCCATCCAGTAGGTGGCAATCTTCCCCCAGGATATGTGTCACACCAGGGTCCTTACTGATATTTGGGGTGCGCCTCCTGCCTAAATGGACAGCAAGGATTCTGTCCCCTAAAGTTCAAAATTCCATAAAAGTGTAAACCTCCTGTATATTAAAGCAATTTCCTTGTTCTGTGCTGAAAGTCATTACCTGCATCTTGCCTCAATAAATTAGGCCTTTGAGGGGGGTATTTTATCATTAAGTATAAAGATATAATTATGTTAATGTAACATATCCGCCATCCTTTTCAAATACCACATATTAGAAGCTGCTGTTTGTTAAATGCCAATTTATAACATTTTCAACCAAGTAAATGAGCATCTATAAAATATCATCGTGCTTACAGTACTTAAGGCAGGGAAATAAAATGATTGTGTCAAACATATCTGTACTTGAGATACTGTAGTATTTGTGTTTCAGATCCTAGTTTATTTCTCTTAATGTAATTAATCATGATCGATTATCTCCCAATCAGTTCATTCTGTCAGAAATGACAGATTTCATTCTATGACTGGATTGTAGTCCATTGTGTATATATATCACTAATTCTTAATATATTCCTCAGTTGATAAACACTAAGTAATTAATTTGGATTTAGCATTTAGGTTCATGAATATGGACTAACATGGTAATAATACTATTGTTTGGTAGTAATATTTTTCCAAGGTTCTGAACAGAGGTGGATTATGATTTTTTATTGTCATATGTGACTAACTTTAGCCAAAACTATGTGAAAATATCATCCATGACTTATAGAATAAACATGATATTGTCAATAGGATGCTTCATACAGCAGCTCCACCATTAAACTCCATCTTAGAGGAAAGTCAAAGTGGAAGGAAGGCCCTAATGACAGCACACATATACGCACCATGCTCAAGGACTAGATCTTTCTTCTTTAAGACCACTGAAGTTTTGGATTTGTTCTTTAGTCAAGAATAGCATTACCTATAGTATAGAGAACTATTGAAATTAGCATGAGAAATAGTAAGATATTGAATGACATATTCTGACTTCTCCCCTTTGAAAATAGCAGCTACCTATAATGTACAGAAGCGCACACCTCAGAAATAGCTATTTCAGTCAATAAAAGTATTTTTGTAATTTGGAGAAAGTAGCTGTAGCTTTAATTTCCCTCATTTGGGTGAAGGTTAGATAATTTTATAATCAAACAAAAGTCTTATTTTCTCAATAGATTTGGAGAATCCTCTAATAGTTGCCATTTTAGATCAGTATCAGAAAATTAGAAATTTCAGAGAGAAATGAAAAAAAGTTAAAATTTAGAACCAAGCAAGCTAGGAAAGAGATTATATCTGCTATACAGCTAAAGCATGTGGTGGTTAGATATTTACTCAGCTAAATCTCTATACAGGATTTCTCATGTGCATGGTAATTCATAAAGAATTCCCAACAATACAATGTGGAATTATTAGAAAAGTCAAAAATTTAATATGTCTTATAAAATAGAGTGTTTCTGTCTTATGTTTTAACACAAATATATTTTGTATTTAAAGAAGAGAAATACACTTAACCATCAGAGAGAGCATCCTTTTCATGGTTGTTTCCTTTTAGTAACATTCATTTGAAAGAGTCACTGAAAATATTATCATTACTTCTATTCATTAAACAAACTCATGATTATTTTTACATATAATCCACAGTAATCTGCACTCTGGTATACTTCCCATTCTAGAGAAAGTGTAAGGAATTCAGTTTAGTACTTTGAAAATTCGTCACCATAATATTGGTGTATATTGAATATCTAATCCTATTCATCTGAAGAAAGACCAAATTTATTATAGAATACATATTATTTGGATACATTATAGGTTTCTAAAATAAAATATCCTTCAATTCTCTAGATACTGCCTAAATAAGAGAGAAAACCGTGACATTTTACAAAACAAATCAAGTAGTCAGAAGCAAAGAGTTTGCAAAATTTATTATACTTTTGGAGAACTATGTTATCTGAACTGATCTAAGCCATCCAGAAATTTTTAGGATATGAGATAGATACAATAATATCCACTTACATAAAATAAAACAGCTTTATAATTTGCTTAGGACAAATTATTTCAAGTAGTTAAATGTAAAAAATAGGGATATTTGAAACTCATCTGGTGTTTGTCTTTTAACTAATATCCAAAAAACAAATCAGATAAGCATCATATTAGAATAAGAAAGGGATGTGGTAGAGAGAAGAATGAAGAGAAGTATTGATTGGCCACTTAGATATTCTAGATAGATTAGCATTTTTCACATGTCATCACATTGTAGGAATAATAGTTCTTTTTTTCCCTCCTTTTCGGACTTTTTTGAGACTGGGTCTCCCTGCAGCCCCAGCAGGCCTAGAAGTCAAATATACCAAGCTGGCCTTGACCTCACAGAGATAAGCCTGTCTCTGTCTCCAGAGAGCTGGAATTAAAGGCATATGCCACCATGCCCAGCTGAAATGCAAGTTTTATTTCATGGACACTCCCAAAGGGTACTTGAGGACAGAAAAATGAATAACCGTTTTAAAGTATATAGAAAAGTTATTTTCATAATGAAATGGTGAGTTACTAATCTTATTTTTGTGAGATTATGTTTATAATAATTTGGTTTTAGAAAGTTTGTCTTTCTTATAAGCCCTACTGTGAATAGAACTTGAATTATCTGAAAGGAAAAAAAAAACTCATGGTGCATATTTTCTTAAAAATTATATAAGCATATATGTTTACACATAGAAGGATAGATATATACTTTTATTAATATTTAGTTATTCAAGTCCAAGGAAATTTTTATGTCCTTAAATAAAACCTAAACTAGGTTTGAAACACAGTAATTAAAGTTACCTTCTTAGTCATAATCTTGAAGCTGAGTTTCTCCTGCAGGGTCCAAACAATTTAATCATATTGTTTGCATTATCCTTTTTGTTGTTAATGACTTGCTTCCTTATAATAGCCATTAAAGCTATTTGATGTTATTTAATGTGATGTAAATATGATTTCCTATCTAAAAGTCATTCTAGGTCTGTTCTTTTCTTCAGCAATAGATGCCTAAATCTTCCCACTTTTACAGTTCCTCCACAATATTCTCTTCCTTTTTCTCTTTCAGTCTCTTAACTGGCCTTAAGCTCAGCCTGAAGCAGGACAATCAGCTGACAGAACAACTCTGCACCCATCCAAACTTTGGCCATATTTTCACTTGAACCTTTTTGAAATTTTCTAGTTTACCTTTGGCTCATGACTTCCCATAATTGTTCCACTAAAATTTTGGACCTACAAAATCTCATCATATGTGCAAAGGTAAAGTAATAAAATGTATCGTGAGACTAGTTTATAGAAGAAACTATGTCAGGTTTTGTCCAAGGCTTCCCACTGGCCTCAAATAACATGGCAGTTAAGAACTAAGGAGCTAGCCATAGCAATTGGCACAGTCAAGGCTCTAAGATTAGTTTCTATAACCATAGTGTCTCTACTACAAAAGCATCCCAGCAAGATGGGGAGAAGGCAATTATTTCTTTACGTGCTCCCTCTGTGGAAGAAAGTTGCTTTGTATCCAGAACAGAGTCCAAAAATACAACCTGAGGTTCTAAAAAGCTCTTACAATCTGGATTTCACCTCTGCCCAGATTCGAAGATATAAAAGGAATTCTATTTTGGGAACAGATACTCATAACCAGCCTTGAAAGATCTTTTTGAGAATGCTGGTAGGAATTGCTCAAGTTAGTACCAATTTCTTACAGGGTAATGCACAGTTATTTGTGTGGTGAATCAATCACTGGAGAATGGTATCAACCCACTTTCTTTCCAAACATGTGAAAGAAGAGCCAAGTAAATTCACAGCGTTATGAAAACCATGCATACAAAATAAAAAAAAAAAAACTGACTTTTGGGCTTTTGGGTTATTCCCTCTCATTTATACTTTTATAGCTAATTTGTCAATGATCCTGACAGAGAATTTTCTCCCTTCAAAACAAAGTGAATGGTAACCATAAACGTAATTTTATTATATGGCACACATAGCTGATTTCTGATAATAAACCAATTTGAACACTTCATTCAAAATAATTAAAATATAACAAAAAGAACTGTTGAGTAAAAGGAACAGCAGCTTCACAAAGTACCAGAGCACTGCAGATCCTTACCTGGGTCCGTAAGGTGGTCCGAGATGTCTTGATTTCTCATGCTATACCGTGCATTCTTCTGTATTACTCAGATCTGGCAAATATTTCTGGTGAAAATAAATACACAGATTGGCTTGCTTTATAAAGAGGAAAATAACAACAAAAATACATTGGCCTCACAGCATTTACTCTCTATTAAACTTTGATAAAAATATAAATTGAGAGCATCATGAAGTTGGTAATTCCTATGTATATTTTGATAGAAAAATAAAGTTTCTTCTTATTGTTCATAGTAATACTTATGTTAGTTTGAATTATTGTGGCTACAGTACTATTATAAAAATAAGCCATATTAATTTGATATGTGTGCAAAGAGGGAAGTGTTACTGTAGCATAATAGGTAGTTTTCAACATCTATTCAACAAATGCATGATTCCTCATAACAAACCATCATCAATAGGAACAAAATCAACATTAGCCAAACCTTAATGAAGACAAACTTTTTTTTTTTTTTTGAAACAGTGTCTCCCTATAGCCCCAGCCAGCCTGGAACTCACTCTGTAGACCAGGCTGGTCTTGAACTCACACAGATCTGCCTGCCTCTGCTTCCTGAGTGCTAGGAGGATTAAACGCATGGGCCACCATGCCCAGCTTAAAAAGGGTCCTTAAATGCCATGTGGGTGCTGGGAATGGAATCCAGGTCCTCTGAAAGGGTAGGTACTCTTAACCACTGAGCCATCTCAGTTTTGTTTGGATAGATATTAAATAAATTCAAAGAGCTTATGTCCGAGATTCTTAACTGGCAACCCACAGACCTTAGTGCAGACTACAGACATGGCAAGAGAGTACTTATGGAGAGGTAAACAGTTGATTTGGTTTTCCAGCTCCATATACAATGCTAAAGAATGACTAGAAATACTGGTTCTTAATAGGAGGCTTGTTTGGCATATCTTTCAACTGTCTCTATAACTTGTGAACGGCCAGCAGATTTTGTTCATTTGTGTTACACTCGAAGTGCAGATCTATGCCTTATATTCATTCATATAAGAAACTATACTTTAAACAGATTTCTCTCTTCCAGCTAAAATAATCTGTCAAGAATATATTTTTTATTGCTTGTTCTATTTCAGTATATATTCAAATATTTCTCATATCTTAGGCAATTAGTCAATATTCAAATGTGTTAGCATGGTTAATATTGCCATTGATAGGAAATGAAGATCCTGTATATAATTTAGTTGAATATATGTTGGAAATAAAACAAAATTTAAGTGATTAAAAAGTTCTCAGAGGTAAATATGGATTTCTGATTCAACTGGCTTTTATTAATAATTTAACTTTTTTAAGTCTTCAGTATACAGCTATGATGTGAGCAGATTCTCTGAAACATTTGGTATTTGCTAACATCTTTTCAATTTTGTCTCTCCCATACTTGTGCCAATGGATTTTTCTCACCAGCCTGTGGCCTAAGCCTTAATCTATATTAGGGGAGGATCCCAGTACATGGCTCCTAGTTGCTAGGAGTTACCACAAATACCAATTTCTTTCACCTCAAAATTTAAGTGCATATTGGGCAGTTACAATGAATATAATGAATCAGTAGTAAACTAAATCATTGATAAATACTAAGAAAGTGGACTGATTAGAGAAGTTCATCCAGGTGAGTATTAAAAACCAGAAATAAGTGCAGTAACTGTATCCATCAACAATGAAAAAAAAGGACAGAAAACACCTAACAAAGCAGAAAACATGAGAAATGTAGGATGCTAGAATGGGAAGGGGCTGTGCACCTGGGCCAACGAAACTAAGCAGAGGGCATAGCAATGGACAGGTAAGTGAGAAGCAAATTGATCATTCTTGTGTGATTGGCAGAGAGCCAATCATATTCCACAGGGAATAAAACACAATATTGAAGCCAGGAGTGGTGGCACACCCCTTTAATCCCAGCACTCGGGAGGCAGAGGCAGGCTGATCCTGGTCTACATAGTGAGTTCCAGGACACCCAGAGCTACAGGGAGACCCTGTCTCAAGAAGCCAAAATAAATAAAAAAATAAAAATGAAAAACCAGCAATATTGACTGTAAGTGCCCTGTAACAAAAAAACACAACCCCAAAATTCACTAAATGTGGGGATAGGTCTCAGGAAGATATGAGATCAGAGCACTGTCAGTGTATGCTTCACTTGGACAGACTGCACAAGAAAGTCTGTTTCAGGACCTAGCGTCCACTTGTACTCCTTGCTGCTAGTTTCATGGAGGCTGCTACAGGGGATTTGCCACTTTTGGAGCTCAATAGCTCTGTTCATCTGCAGCTCATAGTTGATCATCCAGTTAGTGGAGCAAGGATGGAGACTATCATTATCCTATTGGAGTACAGTAATAACTAGAGGTTTGACATTGGCAGATTTTGTGAACATGTTGATGTCTACCATGAAATTTGGTTGGTGCCGGGTGACTCATGAGCCCTCCAGTATTAAATGGATTTTCTCTCATTTGGGAATGGAAATTCTGTAGAATGTGGATTGTTAGACTTTTGAGACAGATGAATTTTCAAACCTCAGCAAATTTTGTTGCAGGGAAGACCTGTTTATTTGATTCTTCACTGGAACATAGGGATGGACTTTACTGGCTGACAGAATCTTGGCAAGAACTTAGGACAAGACACTGGCCGTAGAAAACAACACAGAGAGAATGCCTCAAAGACAGAGCTTTGGACCCCTTCTTAGCTTACCTGTACCCCAAAGGAAAAAACACTGAATCTGTTAACACAGGTCTCTAGGTTTTACTAGTATTGTGTAGCTTTCTTTTGATATAGTGTAACCCTTTTATCACAAAAAAAATACTTTTTGGAAAAAAAAAACCTTTAAATTTAACATAAAACCTATTTTTTGGGTCCCATTGAAACCTGGAAGACTGTATCCTTATTAGAGTGCATTTCCACAGAGAAATAAACATTTTAAAAAATAAGCATGAATGGAATCCAGGATAAAAATGCATCCATTTGTGAGGGAAAATAGCTTTTACCGCAGAAAATGGCACAAATTCATCCCATGGAGAAAAATGTCATTTCAAAGCGAATTTCCAAGATCAAAATGTAGAACATTTAATATATTAGCTTTTTAGATGTTCTAAAACTATAACTTTTTTTTAAAGCAAAGGAGTTTCCAGGTTTTTTAAGCATCAACAATTAATTTTCCCTACAAATATAGAAATTGGCTAGACTAATTCCAAACTGTCTGTACAGAGCTTGTATTTTTTTAAAAAGGACTTTAAAAATCACTTTGTACAATGGGTGATTTCTTAACTAATACTTTTATCAAAGCTTTTCAATTATTTCTTGCATATAACTGTGTTAAATGCAAGTTGCTAACTTTATGTAATCGATGATTACATCAGTGCTGCCAGTTTGTGTCTAACTCATGCTAAATACAGCTCAACATACCATGACACACAGCTAATCAAAGGGCATCTGTCACAAGGGAGTAAGTAGCAAAATCAACAATTTGCATAGTGAACAAGGTTTATATTGTGGTGACTCATGTTGCCTTGTAGGGAACAATGGGATGAACACTCCCTTATGGCCTCTGCTAAGCACTAGACATGTGGCCTTAGAGAAAGAAATCCCCTCTCATCCCAGCTTCCCTCAGTGGTGCTTTGTTAGTTCACAGCGAGGGTTTGACTTCATGCCCTGGTCTCTGTCTGAGAGGAAGTCCAGCTCTATTCAATTTGCATCCCTCTGCCTTTTAGTAATGAAACAGCATCCATCTGAGCAGGCCCCAGGATAATGCAGAGCAGATGGGCAGAGTTTTGTCTAATTAGATTCTGGGCGGCCTGTTCTCTACAGTAAATGTGCATGTGTTTGCCTATTTCACACTTATTTCAGTAACAACAGCTTAGGAGGGACAAGATACAAATGAGTCCAGGTAGATGGTCTCACTAAAGAGCTACTTACTACACATCAATAATTTTAATTCAATTATTGTTTACATTACCTATTTGATTAAGTGAATGTAAGCCCTTGGATAGTAAAAGAATAAAAACGATACCCTTTTAAAAGTTATCTATTTCCTTTCTTCTCACCCTTCCTTCCTTTCCTTATCTTTCTCTTTTTTTTTTCCAAAAATTGTTGGGAAGCCATTATAATCTTGATGCTTACAGTTAATTTTAAATTTCAATTAAATATTCTATCTGAAAAATCCAATATCAAAAGCAATATGCTTTTTTTTTTTTTTTTTTTTTTTT
>VZQC01012183.1:70220-151945 GCA_009823505.1 Rhizomys pruinosus
TATAGCCCTGTAGTATAGTTTGATGTCTGGTATAGCGATTCCCCCTGTATTGCTCTTTTCACTCAGGGTTGCTTTGGCTATTCGGGGTCTTTTGTTTTTCCAAATGAAATTGAGGATTTTTTTTTCCAAGCCTGTGAAGAAACTCTTGGGGATTTTGATTGGGATTGCATTAAATCTGCACACTAGTTTGGGTAGGATGGACATTTTTACTATATTTATTTTCCCAATCCATGAGCATGGGAGGTTTGTCCATCTTTCTTCTGATGTCTTCCTCAAGTTCCTTTTTCAGGGGTTTAAAATTTTTGTTGTAGAGATCCTTGGTGTCTTTGGTTAGGTCTGTTCCTAGGTATTTTATTGTTTTTGAGGCTATTGTGAGTGGGAAGGTCTCCTTGTTGTCCTTCTTCAGTTGCTTGTTGTTGGTGTAAAGAAAGGCTACTGATTTTTCTAGATTTATTTTGTATCCGGCCACTTTACCAAAGCTCTTAATCATTTCTAGGAGTTTTCTGGTGGAGTTCTTAGCATCCCTTAGGTAGACAATCCTATCATCAGCAAAAAGAGATAGCTAGACTTCCTCTTTTCCAATTAGAACTCCTTTAATTTCCTTTTTTTGCCTTATTGCCCTAGCAAGAGTTTCCAGCATTATATCGAAAAGGAGTGGTGACAGGGGGCAGCCTTGCCAAGTTCCTACCTTTAAGGGGAATGATTCTGTCGTTTCCCCATTTAGGATGATATTGGCTGTGGGTTTCCTATATATGGCTTTGATTACATTGAGGTATGATCCCTCCAGTCCAATTCCCTCCAGGACTTTAAACATGAAGGGATGCTGGATTTTGTCAAAAGCTTTCTCCGCGTCAATTGAGATGATGGTGTGGTTTTTGTCCTTCAGTCCATTTATATGTTTGATGATATTTATTGATTTTCATATGTTGAACCATCCCTGCATCTCTGATATGAATCCAACTTGGTCATGGTGGATGATCTTCTTGATGTGGGTCTGTATGTGATTTGCCAGTATCCTGTTTAGAATTTTGTCATCTGTGTTCATTAGGGAGATGGTTCTATTGTTCTCCTTTTTGGTTGTATCTTTACCTGGTTTTGGTAGTAGCGTGATGCTGGCTTCTTAGAAAGAATCTGGGAGAGCTCCCTCCATTTGTATCCTCTAAACAACTTGAGTAGTAATGGTTGTAAGTCTTTTTGAAATATTTTATAGAATTCTGCCGTGAATCCATCTGGGCTTGGGCATTTTTCGGTTGGGAGGCTACTTATTACATCTTCAATTTCTTCCTGTATTATCGGCCTATTTAGGCTGTTGATTTTTTCTTGGTTGAGCTTTGGAACTGAATGACAATGATAAAACAACACAGCAAAACCTATGGGACACTTTAAAAGCAGTCCTAAGAGGAAAGTTTATAGCTCTAAGTGCCTACATTTAAAAAATAGAAAGAGCACAAGTGAATGATCTAACACTGCAGCTAAAAATACTTGACAGACAAGAACAAATGAACCCTCAATGCAACAGACAAGAAGAAATAACAAAAATCAGAGCAGAGATCAATGAAATAGAAACAAAGAACATCATACAAAAAAATCAATGAATCCAAAAGTTGGTTCTTTGAGAAAATAAACAAGATAGACAGACCTCTAGCCCAGTTAACCAAAAGAATGAAGGAACAACTCCAAATCAATAGAATCTGTGATGAAAGGGAAAATATCACAACAGACAATGAAAAGATCCAGACAATCATAAGGGAATACTTCAGAAACCTATACTCTACTAAGTTTGAAAACCTAGAAGAAATGGATCAATATCTGAAATCCTGGAAAAACTTCTACTTTAGAAGTCATAATTGTGTTCACCTTCTCTTGATCTCCTCTTGCTTTCATATTCCCCCAGGTATTTGTTGCTTGCAGACTTTTTTCCCCTCTGCCTTCTCAACCAATACATTGTAATGGACATTTAAATAGTTCCTTGAAGAATTTAAAGACCGAGTCTTT
Source organism: Rhizomys pruinosus (assembly GCA_009823505.1). Lineage (NCBI taxonomy): Eukaryota > Metazoa > Chordata > Mammalia > Rodentia > Spalacidae > Rhizomys > Rhizomys pruinosus. The sequence continues at coordinate 72,216 of VZQC01012183.1, forward strand.
GAGATATATAATAAAAATATGTAGTGAATGCAATTTCATGTTTTATAGTGCACATAGCCATGTAGGAAGCATTTAGCATGAACACATTCTGAATGAAGTCTGATTAAGAGTACTACGAAAAAGAGACAAGTTGAGTTCAGGAATTCCCATAGGAAAAGCTACTTCTTTAATTTGGATACTGGCTATTGGTCACAGGAGAAGTACCATTTCCTAAATAACTAGGGGTCCATAATGTAGGTATCAGTGTCTGTGAGCATGGTTAGAGCTACTTAGCAGACATGAGCCAGTCATAAAATTTCAAATATTCAATTCTATCCTAACAACAGTCACAAAAGTACAGCCTACCCATACCATGAAGTTCAAGGCAAGTTAAGGACTCTAAATAGTTTATATTTAACTCAAAACGTGAGGGGCTGTAAGCCAATTAAATTATATTTACAAGCCAGGCATGTGGTGCATGTAATTAATCCCAACATTCCCAACACTCAGGAGGGAGAGGCAGGGAGATCTTTGTGGATCCAAGGAGAGTTTGGTCTGCATAGGGAGTTCCAGACTACCTGGGACTGCAGGGAGACCCTATCTCAAAAAAAGAAGGAAGGAAGAAAGAAAGAAAGAAAGAAAGAAAGAAAGAAAGAAAGAAAGAAAGAGAGAGAGAAATAAATTACACTTACAGTTCTATTAAGACCAAAATAAAACGAATCATATTCTCACCATGAACACAGGAAAAATTATCTTGCTTCTCCCCAAGAAGTGAAAGAGGAAGTATGACCATGTTTGAAATTTTCCCCAGACACCAAAGATCAGCGCTATTAGCAACTTAACTCTATAGATACCAAATTGAATTATATTGTCTGCTCCTCTACTGAGATGGGCCTCTCTTACACTCTTTCACATCTTAGTGACAACCACTTCATATCAGAAATCTTGCCTTCCTGCTTTATAATTTCCATTACTCCCACTCTCTATTATTTTCCTTCATCCAATCCCAAATTATTTCTGAATCAGTTTCCTTTATCTTCATTTCCCCAATCAGCCTTAGATCCAGTCTTCCTTGCTTCTATTCTAAAACAAAGGTAAAATCCTAACAGGATTCTCAGTCTCTCCTGCTGCATACTTAATCTTAGAATGTGAATAAAATCAGGTTATTCGGCCAGGTGTCGTGGCTCATTCCTTTAATCCTAGCACTTGGGAGGCAGAGGCAGGTGGATCTTTGTGAGTTCAAGGCCAGCCTGGTTTACAGAGTGAGTTACAAGACAGCTGGGGCTACAGGGAGACCCTATCTGGAAAAAGACCAAAAAAAAATCAAGTTTTTCTTTGGTTTATATTCTTCACTGACTCCATCTTGCTTACAGAATGAAATGGAAATCCGTGTTATCACCAGTATCTTCCATGTTCTCTGCATTCCTCAGTATCACCTCATCAAATTTCATTATATCTCCATGTCAGAAAAGGCTGTTCTAACCCTTTAAAATTTGGGCTTTGATTCTTTGTGGGTTTTTTTTTGGGGGGGGTGAATGTGTGACAGAGGAAGAGTCTGCTCTTGTAGCCTTCTGTGAATTTTTTGGTGAAGGAGTGAAGGGATTGAGGCTGTGTCTCACTCTAGTCCTAGCTGGTCTAGAACTTTCTATGTGATGGCTGATCTGGGATTGAAAGCATGAACATTTACACCTGACTTAGGACTGCTGTTTTTTTTTTAATTTAATTTTTATTGATGCTTTGTGCATTTCGTACATCATTTTCCAATTCGGATCAGGCATATTTCCCTTTCCCTTCCCCCCCCCACCCCCACCCCATCCCAGATCATGTATTCTGCCATAACTGTCCTGCATCTTTCTCTGTTTTTTTTTTTTTTCATTTTTTAGCTATAAGTGATAATCCATGAGTACAAGCATCCTTCGTGCAAAACCAATCTGCAGGCTGTTGTGCCCAAACCCCCACAGCCCCACCATCCAGTGGGGGGTGACAGGTTGTTTGTTCAATCAAGTTGATCAAATGAGTGTCCAGACTACATCGCTGTAGCTTCACCATTCACCCCAGTTGCAGCCTTTACATTCTACCACGCCCCCTCTTCTGCAGATTGTTCCCTAGGCTTAGAAAAGGGGCACAGATGGATGAGAAGGAAAACAGTCCACTCTCTCTGGAGCTATTGACTTGGACTCTGGTCAATTCTGGCTGTTTCCTTTCATGGGCTGACAGTTTGTCCAGGAGTAACCTTTTGATCCTACTAATGAAGCACAAGCAATTAGATATATAGGTATTTAAGCAGCACTAATAGTTATGGTAGGTTACTTTGGCATAGACACATATGTTTGGATGATATGTTAATCCATGAATTACATTTCCCCCCCCGTTAAATATGACAGGGTCTTACTGTGGCTTATAACATCTCCTAACCTGTAGAGGATGTAAGCTTTAATTGACTAATAGACATAAGAACTGTGAAAAGGATTATACTCTGTTCAGAACCAAATATAATAATAAAGTCGTTGGGCTATGCACTTAGGCAAAGTATATTAATGTAGGAGCTCTGACATCAGCAATGGATTATTCTACCAAGGGGATGTTGGCCAGGGGATCCAAGGCCCCAGAAAAGGTAAGGGCTCCTTGCCCCTAAGTTGGGATACCTGCAGGAGGAGAGGCGATAAGACCCTGCTGCCGAAGACCTGCCGTTAACGTGGGAGGGATGTATTGAGACCGCACATGCAAGTATACAGATGGCCTCTGGAATGCCAGAGAGTGTTACCAAAGGCCACTAAACCAATAAAGCAAACACGGGTCTCCCTGAGTCAAGCAAGACTCCACCATCAGCACCAGCTACACCTCACCTGCCTGGAAATACTGTGCAGCAGAGGCAGCCATGTGCCTGTATATCCCAAATCTAATTGGCTATTGGCTCTCTCCTTGGAGGAATAACCCATGGCTGATGCCACAAGCTTACATCCTCTACAGGTTAGGACTGCTGTTTTTAATGCACATCTTAAATAGATCTTTTCCTGTGACAGTCTCTGGGTTATCATCCATTAACTTCCCCTTCCTCCCAGCTATGGGCTCACACATGATAATATCATTGTACAAAAGAACAGATAACTTCCTAGAGGTTCAGGAACTTCAAAAGAGGAACCAATATTCTTTGGCTTTGCTGCACAGTTTACTTAATGGCTAGTTGCAGTGAATATAAATAAAATGTGTGATTAAAAAAATCCATGAATTTAAAGTCTCAGCATCTCCTCTAGAGTTTTCTTTCTTTGTTCATATCGCCCTTTTACTGGTCCACCTGATGAGACACCACGCAGACGTTGTGTCTGCCCTGCTTCCATATCCCTTATCCCAGGCTGACTGCCCAGATGTAGTCTGCAACACTAAATCAGCCATGTTGAATGACTTCCTTAAACTTCCAGTCATAGTCAACTATCTTTGCACTTTCAAAGCCTCTAAATTGGTAAATAGACTTTGTTGCTACTTTTTGGAACACTTGTAAATCTTCCATTTCAAATAATCGACCTCCTTTACTGGAATTTTACAGATACTTAGCTTGAGTCCTCCTCTACCTTGTTCTTCCTATAACATCCGGTCTGATTTCTTTCCTTCGTATACTAAGTATACACTTACTTTTTTCTCTTTTCTTTCCTGCTAAGATATTTCTGGCACCTCTTTCTTCCTGGCTTGCAATGTACTTACTAAAGTTGAGTTCTCGGTTGTTCTTTATCTATTTCTTCCTTAAAATGAATTTAGGTCTCTTGGGCAAACATTCCCAACTGATCTAGACCTTGACTTTCATCTCCCCTAAGAAACATACACTAAATACTTTCTATGTAGTTTATTATTATAATGTATTTAGGAAAAGTGAAGTTTTGATACACAAGGTAGAGAGACTTTTAATCATTGGTAACTGACCATTCAGGCTGACCAGTGGCCCCAACTAGAGGCAATGGTGACTTTCTGTAAATTATTTTGGGTTGGTCTCGAATATACAATCTCTAAATTCTTCCATAGATAAAGGTAATATGTATTGTTTTATTATTTTGGAAATTTCCCCAGCTAACATGTGACTTTGGGTACTACTGTCTATGGATACTTTAAACTACTATCACATTTATTGTAGTTTCTAGGTCCTTTGAAAATTTAACTAAATTCTTAAATGAATAAAATTAACTTCTCTAAATGTTAATTCATTGTTTTTGTTTTTCATAACTAATAAAAGACTGAGAACTTGGTATGAGGAAGAGGGGTTCACAGGCAGTAGAGTTGGGAGAAGGATAAGAGAGAGAGAAAGAGGAAGAGAGACCCAAGGGTGTTGCATACATGTGTGAAGTTGTCAAAGACTATATTTTTTTTTTAATGAAAAAGGCTTTGTTAAAAATCATAAAAAATATCTCAAGGAGAATCACAATTACTGCTCGGTACTATTTCTAAAGTACAATGTGTAACTTCCTCTTCTGGTGGTTTTAAATAACTAATAGATTCCACTTTACCTGGTGATTGTGATAGAGACAAGCAACTATTTTCTGGTGAGATGGAAGTTTGAGGCACAGGTAACTGGTTTTATTTTTGATACCACAATATGCTGTCCCTCTTGCCATATCAACATATTCATGAATTGGATATGTTTTATCATTCACGTTGATAGCTGTGCATTGGGAGTAGCTGATTGGCCTCATTCAGGTTCTTCTACTTGCAATTTAATGAAGTAACAATAATAAAACCAATTAGTTTCACTCATGAGTATTAACAAATACATGCCAAATCCCAGTCATTCTCCATGTACTTGATGATCTTTCCTTTATCCAACAGTTCAGCTCTGCATCCCTTTATATGGAGACACACATATATGTACGCATACATGTATGTCTATAGAAACACACTTATAATCCACACATGTACATAGCATATCTGTGTGCATACAAAAATGATATCATGATCAAAGTTTAGAATAAAGGAAATGACTGACCTTGTTCCATACATGTTTGGGATCTTCTTATCATTTCTGAACTTTCTTCATATTATCCACTCAATTTTGGCTAAAGTACATACTTTTTGCTTTTCTTCTAGTAGACATGTAATTGACATATCATAAAATTCACCCTTTACATATACAGGAAAGTTTAGCATGTTCACAAAGTTGTTGATTAATTTATTGATATTTTCTGATATCAGAAATAAACCCCATAACCATTAGCCACCACTCTGCACTTGCTCTTTTCCACAATTTTTAGGAAAGAGAAAGCTACTTTTTATCTATGTAGACAGATATTTCATATGATAACTATGTGAACTCTGTGTCTGGTTTCATTCACTCAGTCTAATGTCATCAAGGTTTACATGCATAGTAACATGTGACAGTACTTTCATTTCTATTTTCATCGTGTAATATTCAGTTGTCTGGATTTTCCACCTTTGGTTATTGATTCATCAGTTGAAGGTCATTTGGGCTGTTCCCACTTTTTGACTGTCATATATAATGCTCATATAAACATTTAAGTATAATGTCTCGTATAGGCATATGATTTGACATGCTTGATGATATACTGAGGAGTAGAATTCTGGGTCTTAGTGTTAATTGTATTTTTGAATCTTCACAGCACTAACAAGCTGTTTGTTAAAGTGATTATAACTTCTCCCATTCTATCAGAAATATCTCCACAACCTCAAAAGTTTTTTTTTATTGTCTGCATTACATTTTTCTTCTAATAAGTATATTTTATTAATGTCTTATTACTTTAAATGTAGTATGTTTTTATTTATGTATACTTTTAATATTGTAGTAAATTTTTACTTTCTGAGAATTTCATATGTGAGGACTGCATTTACAGAATTTCTACCCTTTCTTTCTCCCCTTCCACTTCTCCCTTTCTCAGATCCATAAGATCTTCTTTAATTATTGTTATTACACACACACACACACACACACACACACACACACTCACATGTGTCTGCATATACAGGTGTCTACTTGAAATAAGATAAGCTATCAGAGTGCTCTCTCCTGGAATAAGTGGTTCTTTCATTCTCAGAAGCCATTGATTCCCTGGAGCTTTTCACCAGGAATGGAGCCTTGTGAAATTACCCCCAGCCACGAATCGTGATTATATACATCTTGTGGAGGCAACCATATTGGGATTTCATGGGTATAGCTTCCCTGTTACTTTATCACAGTAGTTGTCTTGGTCCTATTGGTCCTATCGCTCTCACAGTCATACCATGACCTCTTCTATGATGTTCTCTGAGCCATAGGTGTAGAGGTTGCAACATTGCAGAGGTGCCAGTTGAGTTGGGCAACCAGTGCTCATTTATTCTCTGCATTTTGGGCGGTTGTTAATCTCTACGATAGTCTCCATCTGCTGCAGAAAGAACTTTGATGAATGATGACGAGCTATACTTATGTGTAGGTGTAAGAATAATTATTTAGAATACAGATAGAAATCATATTAGTTCATGAAAGTGACAGTAATTGGTTTTCCTATAGGCTCTATGATCTGTTCAGCCACAATTATTTGGCAAGGATGACAGTACCAGGTATGAATTTTCTCCTTTTGAGTGGACCTAATGTACAATTAGACAGCTGTTTGTTACCCCCAGAATAAAAGTGCCAGTCCAGTATTGCACCATTGATGGAATATTGCCAGGCCAGTCATTTCTGTGGTTTTACAGCTGTCTAGGATCATTGATTGCTCTTCTCCCCTGACAGCTTGCATAAAACTTTGTGTTACTGTAAGAGATGGTCTTCAAGGAAGAGGTTTTTAGATCAGATTCTTTAAGACTTGTGTCTGATGTGTGTGATATCTTCAACAATAGGGTTTTACCTTCAAGTTCTGGGAACCAGTCAAGGACAGTGACAATAGTCTAATAGCCTACATTGCAGTCCTACTGAGAAGAAAGTGGTATCTCATCATGGTTTTGAGTTTTATTCTCCTAGTGAGTAAGCTCTTGACTTACATTTTTTTTCTTTTGCTTATTGACCTTTTGTGTAAGCTCTTTTTATAGATTTTAGCCTACTCATCTTCATCAGCTATGTTTTTAAAATATTTCTTCCTATAATTAGTTTTTTTCTTTTATTTTCTTGACAATTACTTTGCCAAATAAACTTCTTGTGAATGAAAAATTCCCTAGGGAGTCGGGTATTGCTGTGAAGAAATGTATTGTGTTTTGGGGAGGAATGTGGAAGACATTGGAAGTTTAGGCTAAAAAAGCAGTTAGATGCTGTAAGTAGAGCTTAACAGGACATTCTAGTAGAAGCCTGGAAGTAAACAGAACTGAGAACAAGGTAGTTCCAGAAGAAAGCAAGGATTTGATGAGCAATTGGGATGTTTGGACAAAGAATCTCCCTACTATCCACTAGAGAAACACATAAAAACTTGGCTGAGGCTAAATTTGAAACTACTGAAACTAATTTGATTGAAAAAAAGTTTATTTATTATTATTTTAAATTTATATGTGTATGAGTACATTGCCTAGATGTTTATAACTCCATCCATGCTAAGCAATGTCCATAGAGGTATCATGGGCATGGACTTAAAGTCCAAAAGGACACAGAGTATTATGCTGCATCTGATTTACTCCTTCATATGCACCTTAATCAACACACTCAGCAAACTATCCTAATCCCTAGCTTAACTCTTCCATCAAGCCTTGCTAACCAGAGACATTTCTTGGTCCTCTGAGCACTGTGGAGTGGGCTCCAAGCAGAGGGGTTTCTGGAGGGCTGTAGGGGCTTCTAGAAGGCTGTAGGCTTAAGTGGTCTTGGACCTAGGGGTGGCTGTTGGCAGCTACAAAGCCTTTTCTTGGGGTGGGGGGTAGAGGGAGCTGCATCTCACACACAGGTCCCCAAGGAGAAGTGAGAGTACTGTCCTCTAGCACTTTCCAGCTCAAGTAGTTTGTGGTCCTATAGTCAGATGGGGGAACATGCATAGTTATCTGCCTTAGCTGTCAGGGCCCCTGGCTTGGTGCCCTTGGCTAGGTGTCTGGTTACCTGAACACCCTTGGGTGTAGTGCAGTTTCTGACTAAGCTAAATTTACTTCAAATCCACACATATTTTCTAATGCTAATTAAGCTCCTTACAAGAGGTCAGAAGAGCCCATCAGATTTCCCTGGAACTGGAGTTACTGGAAATTGTTAGCTGCCATGTGGGTGCTGGTAAAAGACCCTGGAACTCTGCAGGAGCAACCAGTGCTCTTAACTGCTAAGTCATCTCTCCAGCTCCATGAACTAATTTTTTTAGCTCAAGAAATTTCCAAAAGAGCCTAACATGAATATGTGGTCTGCTCAATACTGGTGAATATATGCAGATCTGCAATGAAAAGGAGCAAGTGAGACAGAAAGAATTACAAAATGTACATACAGTTTGGGGAGAAAAAGGAGAAAATTAGAAAACTTAATTAATTAATTAATGTTGCCAATGAACCCAAAGTGTGTCCTGAGAAGCTTTCATTGTTAAAGAGATTTGCATCATTAAGTCATTAAGGAGAGGCCTCTAGATCATAATTGGACAATGGGAAATAAATACCCTCAGAGCATGACCATACTTGGCTGTTTTCAACTTCTAGAAGGTTAAAGCTTGACTTTTCTGCTCCTAGAAAAATCACAACATAAAAAAAAGCAGTTGTAAATGTGAACCAAGGGGCCAACGTCCATCCCAAGGTACTCATCTAACTTCGCAGTTTCTTTCCAGTGATACTGGCTTTAGAGGTATGAAACATACAAGAGCAGGGAACTCGCTCACTCTTCCTCCATAGTTTCAGACAGCCACTGCTGCCAAGCAGCCAAGGCAGTGGTGTTCCTGCACTAGCCGGGAGGCCACCTCCACTGCTTCAAGCTGTTAAGGCAAAAGCCTAGCTGTCATAGACTATCTCAAAATGTTGCAGATGTGGGAGCCATGAAACATCTGCCAAGAACAGGTAGATGAGGAAATGGTGCTGGCCCAAGGGAGAGATAGATGTTTCATGTAGCCAAGCTGGAGAGGCTGAGCCATCTAAGCCTTTTGGAAGTAAAATCCCAGACATTGGACATGGAGCTACAGGATTTGGTGTTTGCCTTGATGGTTTTCTGTTTTGTTTTGTTCTGATATTTCCTTACCATCCCCCATTCCTCCCTTATGGAATGGGAATATGGATTCTGTACCACTGTATGTTAGAAGTATACAATTTGTCTATTTTACAAGGGATTACAATTAAGAAAGTGACTTAAGACTGAGAACAAACTTTGGACTTTGGGATTTTGAGCAATTGTGAGACTGTTCAAGACAACCGGGAAGTTTGAAATTGGGCTGGATGCATTTTCCAATATAATATGGGCATGGGCGTCTGGGGGCCAGGTAGGGGCATGTGGTCATTTCAATGAGACATGTCCCCCATAGGTTTCTAGTAGTTGAAGACATGACCCCAAACAGGCAAAGTTTCATTCCTACAGGGGCGGCTTCAAGATTCATAGCCTTGCCCACTTCCATTTCACTCTATTTCCTGTACTTTCTGCTCCTGCTACCTCCACTGCTGTGTGGATTCTTCTCTCTCTTAACCTGTAAGTCACATAAACTCTTCTTATATACGTTGCTTTGGTAATGATGCTTTAGCCTAGCAACAGAAACATAATGGATACAGCAACTTATCAACTTAAAATTTTATTTATTTTTCCATTTTATTTTAACTACTGAAGGACATTGGCTAGTATTTATCCAGTGGGTAAAATCCTATATTCTAGAATCAATTATTATTCTTGGGTTCTCAGGAACTTTGGCCATGCTTTACAGACTTTGCCTTCTCTTTGGTATCATTGCTTGTAAGAAAAATTAAAAATATAGTGTCTTGAACAAACAGGACCCCTTAGAGCCAAGGGAGTGGTCTGCACCTAATGAAATAAAGTATATTTGAGGCCAGGGACCATGTTGAAAGAAGGTCTCCATGTGGATGAACATTCAGAAAATGACTTTCCCCAAGGATAGGGATATCGAGGTGAAACAACTACTTTTGTATATCCTCAAAAAAATAAATGAGTAAACACTTTTTTTTTTTTTTTTTTTTGTCTTTTCAAGACAGGGTCTCCCTGTAGTCCCAGCTGTCCTGGAACTCACTCTGTAGACCAGGCTGGCCTTGAACTCACAAAGATCTGCCTGTCTCTGCCTCCCAAGTGCTAGGATTAAAGGCGTGCGCCACCACGCCCGGCATGAGTAAACACTTCTAAAAATGATGATATAAGGTACTATTTAATTTCTCAGCTAGACATCTTAAAAGTAAGCCTAGTTAAGAATATTCTGTTTATCAACATACAACTCACAATGTTTAGGGAACAAGTTTTTAATCACATGTTCATTTAGTTGCTTTTCTTATTGCTATCCACTACTAAAAATTTTCCTTCTCCAAATGTATGATTTTAATAAATGTGAATTCTTGATTGTTTGCTTCTCAGTGCAAAATTAACCTGAGCCTTCTTTCCATTATGACTAGATATGACCGAACTAATGAAAAACAGGGGTTCTTCATTTATAATGGCCTTGAGGTCAATTATCAATTTATCATCGTGTCCTGCAGATTTGAAATAAAATATATTGTGCAGTATAACCATTGTACAGAATTGACATTAAGTAGATTCTCTGAGTTTGGACTTAATAAAAAATACAAAGAGTGCTGCCTAAAAGGTTTCTCCAACTATAAATTCTGTTAGGTAGCTTTTAATACAAGACAGTAGGAAACTGAGCAAATAAATTACAGATATTTTTCACTACTGCTTTGTGTCTCATGCAAGTGAATAGTCTTGGGAAGATCATTTTATAATCCACAGAACTGATGTTTCAAATCTAAGTAGTAACACAGGAGCTACTTAAATTTTTACTTATGTCAATTCTGTATAGATCTTAAAATATTTCTTTCTAATGTCAGCTTTATTCAGAGGGCATTTTACTAACCATGTGATTATGCAACACAAGGAGTTTCTTGTGGAAAATGTAACCTAAATCCTTTACATGAACCAGCTAAGCCACATAAACCTAGCTCAGATCACCTGGAGCCTGTCCTGCTACAAAATATGGATGGACTAAAGTCTCACAGTTTAATATCCATTTCAAGTAATACCAAATCTTACATAGCTATGTTACCATCCTTCTATTTGGAGTTGGAGAGGTGTGTCTTTCTTGCTCCTGTTATTATCCACACGTACTTAAACACACATATTCCAAAAGAATGAGAAGGCATAATGAGAGGTGAAGATTCATTAAACATTTGAGAAATGGAGGCTTTTGTTTGCTAATATTTAAAGACAGGGACTGGAGCAATGGCTCAGTGTTCAAGTGTACATATGTTCTTGCAGAGGATCAGAGTTTAGTAACTCACAACTACCTGTAGCTCCAGGTCAAAGATACTTTATGCCCTCCCTGTGCACTCCAGCATTCATAAACACATACACACATGCATGGGAAAAATTCACACACAAAATTAAAAGTAATAGAATTTGAAGATGGCATTTACCCTTTAATTCCTACCTAGTGAACAAAGGAAGTTCAAAGCACACTCATATTTCAACGGTTCATCACTGTATTAGAGAACAGAGTTACAGAATATTCTTGTTGGAGACCTCTGCTCTAGAAAGCAACAGACCAGTACCTTATAATATGGAGTGCATCACATTTTCCTCCTGAGAGCAACAGGAATAGTCAATTCTGCTATTTCTGTCCCTGTGTGTACCTTACAGCTAATGCTCTTGGGTGAAGAAATAGGATGTGAACCAATAGAGAATGGTAAATGATGGGCACCCTGTGAAGACAGTGTTATCAGTGCTGCCAAACGACTTTGACTCTTATTCATTTGTTGTCTTTTTCATTTTAAAAAATAATTGAATACACAGAGTTCTTAAAAAGCCAATATGGAAGTTAAGAACCTATTATGGAAATTGTGGATTTTTTTTTTAATTTCAAAATATCTACCAAAGCAGAGAAATTATATTCTCAAAAAAATCAATCTTTATAATATTTCATGTCAATTTAAATAAAATTTGATATTAGGGAAACATATACCCTGGCTTGGGAATATAAATCCTGTATTAAGTTTCCATACTGACATCTTATTTAATTATATGTACTGAAAACAGTTTGTATCACTTGATTCTAATTGTCTCTGGAATTGAATTTCTAACAACCTAAATGTTTAAGTCATATTAGTATTGGGATAACTGATTTAAATTCTATAAAAGAGTCATTTTTTTTTCCAGAAAACTACCTACGGATACATGCACTAGAATAAGCATCATAGATTATTTATAATTATCTAGAAAATTCACTTAAACATTACCTTGTGCAAATAACTGATAATTTTTCTTTTTCACTTTGCAGGAGCTGCTTAATGAGGAAGTGCATATGTGTATGTGTCCCTTCTTAATGTGTTTTTTTTTTACCATCTATTTTTAAAAACAAGTCTAATTAAAATAGTAAAAGCACTTGACTTTCCTGGGAAAGCAAGCTTTGTAAATTAATGGGAATGGGAGGGTAGCTTTCTTTGAAGGAAAGGCATTATCCAGAAACCGCTTTCAGTCCTTGTCTAGACTTTGGGTGTACTCATACAAACAGCACCAACAGGTTGTCCACACAAGGAAGGTTTTTTGGGGTACCTCTGCATAGCCCTGTCAGAATACACCCAGTGTCCTCTCTGTGTAGTTGATGAATGTACTTCAGGCTGGACTAGGATAAGGCTGTAGTACAGTTCTCTAAATGGTGATAAATGACCACCTTTGTGTAAGATGGGCTAGGTGGGAGGGCCACCCTCTGACAAGGCAGACAATGAAATGATTACTATTGGATTCCATTGACTTGTCTGCTAAGAACAGTTGTGCCTCTTCCTAGAGGTTAATTGGACTTGAACTCAAGAAATTAAGAGGTCAGCTAGGGTCACAGTGACAGCAGGCCCACTTTTAACTTGCTGCTAATAACATTTGGCAGACGGAGGATGAATCTGGGAATTTTAGCCTTGGTGCCATTCAACTTCTATAAGAAGAATGGTTGACACAAATAATTCAGAAAATGACATCTTTGTTGCACATTCAAAACTGAAACCTGATTTCACATCCTATTCAAGCCTTCCTAGTTAGCTATAAATTTTCTTGAAACAATAACCAATAGAATAATTGTTTTCATTGTTGACAGAAGTACATACACACTATGAGAGTACTTTTTCACTTTAAAGAAATTTCTATTTAATAAAGAATTCAGAACTGCATGTAATATATATATATATATATATATATATATATATCACAAAATGCTAACCTTTATTGTAGAATAGTAAAGAAACCAGGATGAAATACTTCATAAATATACAGTAAGCTAGATCTTAATGCTGGGCAATCTCTCTGTTTTTGCAAATAAGACTAGAGAATTTAGTAAAATACTTCTTTTATTTTTTTCTGAACAGACCTTCAAATTTAGTCATCTAAGACTTATTCCAACTTCAGTGTTGTTTTATTGGTTCCTTTACACTTCAGACTCCTTCACCTGACATTATTGACCTTAGTACATTTCTGTTGGGGGTCACCTGTTTTAATACTGAATCCAAGCAATGAGCCCCAATATGGAACAGAGTCCCAGACGGCATGATGTCCAGGTAAGAAGGAAGCCACTAGGGATGGGACTGGGCAGCAGCATCCAGATGGTGAGAAACAAGGCATAACCAATTAGGGGTGCTGCTAGCAGATGTACAAGTAGCACAGCATAAGGGAAGCAGAAAGTTACCCTGGAACACTTGCTGCCTTGAAAATGCTGTCTCTAGCTTATGTGATCAGCGGCTGTTGGTCGCTTAGACCCAAGATACTTAGACGCAGTGGGAAAGTGCTTTTGCTTTTAGTTCCTAATGATATAGCCAACTGATTAACAGCTATAAAGATCATCTGCACAATTCACTTTTCTAGCCAAATAGTTTATTTTGCCTTATAACCTGTAGCTGTCATGTAAGAGGGGCGCCATAAGGAAATACACGGGAAGACTATGCTGTCAAAGAGCGTGACACCAAATCTCATTAAGAATTAAATTGGGGGCTGGAGAGATGGCCTAGTGGTTAAGAGCACCGAACGCTCTTACAGAGGACCCGGGTTCGATCCCCAGCACCCACATGGCGGCCGAGAATCGTCTGAAACTCCAATTCCAGGAGAACTCCAGTTCCAGGGGAATCCCACACCCTCTTCTGACCTCCGCGGCATTGCACGACACGGGTGCACAAACTTGCATGCAGACAGTACATTCATACACATACAGAAATAAATAAAATTAATAAAAAAATAATAAAAAAAGAATTAAATTGGGAGCTGAGATGTCTAAGAGGTTAAAAGTTGTCTGCTGCCAACTCCGAGTACCTGAATTCAATCTTAGGGATTCACATGGTGGAAAGCAAGAACAGACTTCTCCACTAATTTTCTGACAGAACGTGTGGCCCATAGGATGTGCATGCACATGTACTTGCACACAATACATCAATAAGTAAATGTAATCATCCTTAAATGACATGGCTTGTGCTCTGGAGATGCCTCAGTGGGTTGGGAAGGTGACTCAGTAAGACCTGAGTTTGAATCCCATGAGCCCAGGCAAAGCCAAGCATTCCAGGGCACATCTGAGGTGCTAGACCTCCTACTGTGAGATGGGAGGTGGAGACAGGAGAATTCTGGGAAGCTCCATGGGCAGCTAGCCATAGTAGCAAACAACAAGGAAACTTGGTCTCAAGTAAGGTGGAAGATGAGGGCTGATTCTAGAGGTGGTCCTCTGCTTTCACACATATGCAGGGGCAGCAGCCCACCCTCCTGCACATGGTTAACTTAATAATTATAAAATGTCTCCGGGTATATTTGATAGAGGAGAAAGAGCTCTGGGCCAGGAATCAGGAAGCTTGTGGACCAGGGCCATTTCTACCACATGCTAGTAATGAACCTAGACAATTAATGTATAAAGAGAGTGTTTTAGTTTGGCTGATCCCTGAAATCACTGGTAGATAAGAGTACCTCTATAGGAGTAGGCTCAACTTTGACAGCACATCAGAAATATGTGAGAAGCTCTAAAAATTTAATATCAAGAGTTACCCTGGGCATCCCAGTTCTTAAACATTCCCCGAGTGTTTCTAATGCACAAGCAGCACTGTGACACACAGCTCAAGATTACACAGGATCCAGGCCTAAAGCCTGCAGCACTGCTAACATTTACAGAGTATGTAGCACAACCCTGTGCTGCTTATCTATTAGCTAAATTATGTCATCATTATAACTTGCTTTGGGTTGGTAATTATTAGCCTCACTTTCCCCATTTTATAGATAAGGAAACTGAGCCTGATACAGGAACCAAACTGGCTGGGAGTGTTCAAGTAGAGAATGAGAAAGCTAGCCAAATTTGAGCCTGACTCCTAAAGTCTATACAATCAGAAACATCTCTAATCAGCTTCCCTGACACTTAGTTTTAGATAATTTGTGACTGGACACAAGAATGTCTATCTATGGTTATTTCTTGCCTCTGCAGATACCTCTAGAGACAATCTCCATCCTTGACTTAAATGGCCATCTTGTACAATTCCTATCTAGATAAGAAGGTTCTTGCAATCAAGAAGGTTTATTCGAGAATTTGGTTTCTTTTGCAGATGAATGCACTTATATTATTGTGTGATTCTGGGCTCAGAATAACTGCATCCGCCAAATCCTAGTTTAAGCTGCTCATCAATAATGAACAGAACACTGAAACTTCTAATTAATATAGTTGTCTCAATTGAAGTAAAATCACAGAGTCCTATAGTGCTACACTACACATCTCCAGATCCATCTATTTAATAAGCTGCAGCAGGAGAATCTAGGTTCTGTAGTATACAAAGAAGAGTTAAATTCATATATTTCAAATACATGTCTTTAGGACTGGAGATATGGCTAGGTGATTGCGGCATTTGCATGATGACCAGAGTTAGGATCCCCAGAACTCAGGTAAATGCTTAGTGGGTATCGTAGCTAGCCTGTACTTTTAGCTTCAGGAGGCTGAGAATAGCGATCCCCAGAGCAAGCCTTACTAGAGAGCTCTGGGTTTGAGTCAGAGACCCTGCCTCAGCATAAGGTGAAAAAGTGATTGATGAAGAATCTAGACATCTACCTATGTCTCCACATGTGTACACCTATGTACATACATACTCATACAAACATATGTGCCCACATACATATGAATATATATGTAACCCACATGTACACCACAGACACACACAGAAAAATAACTGAAATAAATATATTAGTTAAAGAAAAATTTCACCAACTATTGCAAATATCACTGTATTCTATAGATAACTACAAGGAAATGGAGTTTTTCCAAACAACTAGAAGTTACTCATTTAGCTCAAAACAATGGTCACATCATGCACAAGCAAGCTCAGGCCAGACAAAATCCCAGCATACGTGTGGGGGGATGGGTAAGAAGTCCCCTTTACTTGAGGAACTACTGGAAACCAGTGTCTGCTGAGAGGGCAAGATGCAGTCTCTTTTAAGGGTGTAACTCTTTTGTTTTGTTTTTTTTAACTTTGTTGGTGTTTATTCTTTTTTATGCTATTTTTTGGAGTTATTTATTCTAATTGCTGTCATTATTTTCATAATTTAAACTTTGATTTGCAAATGTATACAAATACGGTCATATCTGAGTACTGACCTTGCATCTAGCAGCCTTTTTGAACTTGAATGTCAAACAAATGTTTTAATTTGATGCTATTATTGATGTTTTGTGTATTTCAGACATTTTTCGATTCAGTTTAGGCATATTCCCTTTTCCCTCCTCTCCCCCAGATCATGCATTCTGCCATAACTGTCCTGTATCTTTCTCTCAGTCTTTTGGTGAATGGTTTCCCTCATTTGTGGATGCTAACACCAAATCCCCCAGATGAAAGGCAAGCTGGACATCATTATTGTTATATTTCTGTTTATCTGAAAGCAACTATGTTGTTATAATGTAAACCTCTCTTGGGCTCTAGAATCTACCCATCACTTATTTTCAGACTCTGTAATTACTGTATATGGGTGGAGAGTATGTATCCATATTTTAGAGTAATATAAAATTAATGGAGAAAAATGTGAATTCCTAAGGGTGCGGTGTGACTCTTGCTAGGTTAATCAGACTCCAGTGTATGATTCTACACTGAAGATAAGGATGGGTGCAAATACAATGAAAATATACTTTTGAAATTCACAAAAAATTGATAAAAAGGGAAAATATTGCAAACACTTTAGAATTAAGTGAACAATCACTATTTGGTGAGAATGTTACCTTGGTATCAGTATGAAGTTTTCTAAAATTGGCTTTAAGTTTTTGCTTGACTTTAAAAGGTAAATCATGCCGGGTGTGGTGGCGCACGCCTTTATTCCTAGCACTCGGGAGGCAGAGGCAGGCGGATCTTTGTGAGTTCAAGGCCAGCCTGGTCTACAGAGTGAGTTCCAGGACAGCTGGGACTACAGGGAGACCCTGTCTCGAAAAGACCAAAAAAAAAAAAAAAAAGGTAAATCACGACATGAGTAAGGAACGGCAACTGGCAGTGCTCCCCTTGTTCCAGAGATATCTTGTGGAAACAATGCTTGGAAGCTCTCTAGCTAGCTGGTAAATGGCCCCATGTACTCAGGCTGTACTGCTGTTCTTTGCATCAGAAATGTAATCCAATTGCTTGACTTACCCTCAGGGTGAGAACTCAGGGTTTGCTTTCTACTCATCCTGGCTACGATGCAGAAAGAAAATATTAATCCGTATTTGAAGTTCAGACCAGCTGGAGACAAATCAGAGAAAATAGGCACAATATTTCAGTACAGATCCTCCACACAAGAAAACACATGTGGATTCTTTGTCTCTGAACCTAATATATATGGTGGCTTACAAATAAAATTATTTAGACATATTGCAAGGCTTGGCTGATGGTAAGCTAGCAGAATGAGGCTTCGTTGTGTGTGAGTGTGTGTGTGAGTGTGTGTGTGTGTGTGTGTGTGTGTGTGGGTGTGTGTAACCTTGATCTTTAAGGTACAATTTTCCAAGACAGAATGGATACCTTCAGAATATACTTTAAGTGAAAAAATTAACGTTCAAATCTACAAATACTAATTTGAAAACCTGTATGTGCCTATTTTCATATTAAACCCTTGGGTCAATTACCAAATTATGATGTATTCTAAATTGAATGATTCTGTCTGGTTAACTGAATCATACATTCATATTTTTCCAAGTTTTAAAACAGAATAATTGGTCTATAACAGTAGCGAAGTCTGGACTTCTGTGGTTAGCATATTTATAGTACTATTCTGTTCTGAGAATTATAAGTGGTAGGGGCTGGAGAGATGCCTCAGTAGTTAAGAGTGTTTGCTGCTTTTCCAGAGACCAGGATTCTCAGTACCCACGTCAGGCAGCTAACAACTACCTGTAACTCCAGCTCAAGGGATCTCAAATCCTCTTCTGTCACATGTGCCATTCACTCACAGACAGACAGACACACAGACAGACAGACACACACATAATACACAAACACACACACACATACACACAAATAAATAAAACTTTCTGTTTGTCCTTTTGAGACAGAGTTCCCCTGTAGCCCCAGCTGTTGTGGAACTTGCTTTGTAGACCATGCTGGCCTTTGGCCTTGAAGTCACAGAGATCTGCCTGACTCTGCCTCCAGAGTGCTGGGATTAAAATAGTGTACCACCACACCTGGCTATAAACATTTAAAAAATGTTTTGTACACTCCTTTCATTGTATTTTCCAAAGCTTCCCAAATAAGAACATTTGGCAATATTTGTATATTTTATTGGAAAATGTAATTATAATACTTCCTTATGCTTGAAAGTAGCAAAGAAACCTAGAAAAATACAATTCAACTGGAACTACTGTATATAAAACAAACAAAACCTCACAAGAAAACACTACCTTTCCCTTCTATTTCTTTCTGCCACTCAGCTTTCTGCCACTACAACAAATCCCCCTAGAAACCCACCAGCTTTGAAGAAGAGTTCCTGGAACTCCAAGTTTAGGAAGGTTCAGGCATGATCAGTGGACTTATTTATTTGGCTTATTTATTCTGGACAAGCCAGCATATCATTATGAAAATACAAGGCTGAGCAAAGATAATCACATCATGGCCAGGGAGCAAAGCACAGTGGAAGGGGGGAGGGAGGGGAAGCTGCAGGTTGCATGGTTCTTTTCAAGGGTCAGCCCTAATGAGCAGAAGACTCCTCAGTGGGCCCTGTTTCTTAATATTTCCACCACCTCTCTACTGAGTGAGGCTTACAACATCCGGACTTCCCAGATACAAGCTGTAGAACCATCTCCTCCTTTCCATTCATTCCAATGTGAACACTTGAACTTTACTCAGAACTTAAAGCTGCAGAAGGGTGGAAACAGATAAATTTGAATGACAAAGACCTGTATCTGCATAAGGGGGCCAGAAAGATACAGAAGTAAACGAAGAAAGAAATAGAGGAATGGAGAGTGACAGTTTGAACTTTGTCCTCTCACATCAAATTCCTATGTTGAATCCCTTGCCTCTAATATTCCTCAAAGCAAGACCTTATTGAGCTAGTTAAGCTTAAATGAGATGATAAAGTTTGAATTCCAATTCTGGAGGACTGCGAGCAAAAGATGCCAGAAAGGGAGCTAGGTCTCTCTCTCTCTCTCTCTCTCTCTCTCTCTCTCTCTCTCTCTCTCTCTCTCTCATCTCCAGAGACAGTTTAGAAAATAAATGTCTATTGTTTCAGTCACTTGTCCATGTTGTTCTGTTAGAGGGGTGTGCTGACTAATACCGGAAAGGAAAGCAGGGACAGGCAGATGAATAAACTTTTATTGAGGGGCAGGGTAGCCAAAGTGTCTGCTAGGCCAGGCCTGTAGAGTATGGGAGTAACAGTCGCTTCACTGTGTGAGGCCCTGAGTTTTTTCCTCGTGACCCTCACATATTTAGTCAAACTGCTACACATGCATGTGTACGATGTTTACCTTTCATTTTGCTCTTGGAATTGTACTTCACCTTTCAGTTTGTTTGATACATCACACAGGAAAGGAAGCTGGGGCAAGAGTTGTTGCCATAGACTATGAGCCTGGCGGCAGGGGAAGGAGAAGCCGGCTGCATTCTCAGAGCGTTCAGGAGCACATTTAGATTTCCAGAAAGTACAAATTTCTAAAATTTTAGGGAACATCTACATCAAGAGCCCTCAATAGTGACATGGTGATTGTTGTGGGGAACTCCAGAAATTGTCTCTAGTTCAGTCCATTAAAGGTCAATTGTATTCTCGTCCATGTGGTTAAGAACATCAGTTTGTTTGGGGGTTTTGGTTATATTGTTTTATTTTAATTTTTTACTTATTGTTATTTTATATATGAGTGTTTTGTCTGCCTGCACGGAAGTACACCCATGTCATGAAATGCCCCTGGAATCCAGTAGAGGGCATGGAAACCCTGGAGCCAGAGTTATTGACAGTTGTTAGCCACAATGTGGGTGCTGGGAATTGAATCTGTGCCTCTGTAAGAACAAGTACTCTTAACTGTTGAGCTATTCTTCAGCCCTAATGACATCAGTTTATTTTTTAACTTTATTTTATTTTACTTTATTATCTCTGAATGTTATATCTGGATGTACGTAAGTGCAGCTGTGTCATGAAGTACCAAAGGAGGGTATATGATCGCCTGGAACTGGAGTTAAGGATGGTTGTTAGCCACCTAGAACTCTAACCTGGGTCTTTCTCAAGAGCATCCAGGGGTTTAACTGCTGAGCCATCTCTCCAGTCTGAACATCAGGGTTTTTTAATTAATTAATTAATTTGAGCATGTGCAGGTAGGTGCATGCCATGGTGTGTGTGGAGTTCAGAAGACAACTTGTGGAATTCAGTTCTCTCCTTTCACCATGGAAGTCCCAGGGAGCAAAGTACAGGTGGGGAGCCTCCGTGACAGGCTTCTTTCCCTGCTGAGTCACCTTTCTGCTCTGATAATACATTGCTAGAATGCCTCATTTTATTTCATTCATTATAATACTGTTACTCCTTTGTATTATCTAATAATTTTAGGACATTAAAATTTTCCTGATAGTGGTCTTAGTTTTATGTGAAAATTCATTTGGTAAGTATGTTTAATGTTGTATATAACACAATGAAATAATCAAATGTAAAAGTCTCTTGCAAACCATAAAATAAACGTCTATGGATATAGGTGTTATTACTATTAGTCAGTATTGTAATAAGTTCACCTGGATAAATATTCTTCCCTTTGATGAAATAAATTACTTTCATTTTAAAATCAGACATTGCTCAGACTATTTCTAGCCAGGGCTGGGGACACTATTGCTGGTATTCACAGAATATACCTATGCATTCCTCTTGAGGCTAGGCAGCTGAGGAGGCAGAGAAATCATGAAATCCTGACTATAGATAAATAGGCTTAGGTTCAAACTCTGGTCACCCTTCTGGGTGGTGCTCAGCCTGCAAGATCCCGGTAAAAGTCTCTATGCCTCAGGCTCCTCTGCTATGAAATCAGGACCAATGAGATGTTTGTGGAGCTAACCTGGGAAAGGAATGAGATACAGCACCTAGAGTGTGGTTACCAGGGCCATTTACAGACACTGCATGGTTTAAAGCCCGTAGGTGAGGTTCACAATTGAAATGGAAATGACAGGTTATCTCCATTCTAAGACTGGCTGTCATGTTGATGGAGAGAACACACAGCAAACATAAAGTCCACTTTGTTGACTTTACATCCAACTTAGGTAGACCGAATTTTGGGAAGACAGATTTTGTTTATATTTTCATGTATAATTTAATTAAGCCTTAGGTTTCTTTAAGCTATTTAAAGAAAAGCCTGAGATGCAAACAGACTAGGACACACACACACACACACACACACACAAACACACATAAACACACACAGATACACATGCACATGTACACACACATACACACATGTACAAACACATACACATAAATACACAAAACCAAACATAGACTCATGCTTGCACACACAAAACACACAAACACACATAAAGACTTGCACACAGACACACAGATCTACACATACACACAGCCATCCATATACATACATGCATAAATGTCAAAATACACATAAAAATGCACATTCATAAACACATACATACAAACATACAAAATACATTATGATTGCATAAACACACAGATATACACATGACCACATACATGCACATTAATAAATGTACACATACATACACACAAGTGCATACATAAACACAATATAGACACACACACACACAAAATACATGCCCAAACACATATTCACATACAAAGACTTATGTATACAAATACACATGTACATGCACGTACACACACATACACATATACACACATACACAAGAGCCCATGCAAAGTCACACACACTCAGAAACACATATACTCATCTACACACACATACAAACACACATTCACCTACAAACACACACCCACCAAACACAAATACTCACACACATATACACATATATATGTACATATACACATTTGGAAATGCACATATCTAGAAATATACATACACATATACATACACACATAAATTCCTGTAATAACCACACACAAGTACAAGTATACATATATGCAAGCATATACACACATTTACACACACACACACACACACACACACACACACACACACACACACACTCATATTTCTTTTCCTCGGGTGAGTTTCCAGCCAGTCCCTGTAGGTGATGCCCCAGTAAAGAGTTGCCTCCTGACTGCTCTGATGTTCTGTAAGGGGATTGCGTTCATGTTAACACAGCTCTACTGGGTCTTGCACATGAAAGTGTGGCCTCAAAGGTGGAGGCGTCTGCTGAAAAGGAAGAAGAGAGATAAGGAGCCCTGGCACTAGCCTGTTATTTTGGGATTTTCTTGGACCACTGTCATCAGTCACTCGAAGGGAGGTCTTTCCTGTCTGGTACTGTATTCCTTGCCATAAAGCCTCCAAGTATTCATGTGAACTAATGATCAGGTAATCCATATGCCTGTCTCAGGGGGTTTCAGAGGCCACACATTTCCCTCTGGCTTCCGGAGCTCCCCAAGATCCACTCATCTCTACCCTCTCTTTTTTTCATCTGATCTTCTCCACCTCTCTCAGTCAAAATGCCCCCATTATCCCCACCTTCCCTCAGTAACATCCACCTTCCACCATCCTGTCTCTCCCAACCCCCCCCCCCCCCCCCCGGCCCTCTCTCCTACCTTCTCAGCCAGTCTCCGCTATTCTCACCTCCCCCTGGTGGCATCCAGTCCCTACTGGGCCCCTCTTTCAGGTTCTTTCCTTTCCTTTACCTATGTGTAATCTTTCCATTTCCCTGGCTCCTGGTTTACATCAGCATATATACTCACATACCCAGGATTGCAGCTACAATCCACAAATGAGAAAGAAGATAGGCCTCACTTGTTTTTCTGAATTTGTTTTATTTCACTTAATATAACACCCTATAATTCCAGTCATTTGC
Organism: Rhizomys pruinosus; assembly: GCA_009823505.1. Taxonomy (NCBI): domain Eukaryota; kingdom Metazoa; phylum Chordata; class Mammalia; order Rodentia; family Spalacidae; genus Rhizomys; species Rhizomys pruinosus. The sequence continues at coordinate 95,643 of VZQC01012183.1, forward strand.
TCACAAATGTCATAATTTCCTCTTTTCTTGCTGCTGAGTAGAACCCCATTGTGTGAATGGACCACGTTTTCATTATCCATTCATCAGTTGAGGGATATTTAGGTTGTTTCCATTTCTTAGGCATTATGAAGAGAGCAGCAAGAAAAATGGATGTACCAGTATCTATACAGTACGATGAGTCTTTTATGTATATGCCAAGGAGTGGTATAACTGGATTATGTGGTAGATTCATTTGTAGTTTTTGAGAGTTCTCCACATTGCTTTCCATAGTGGCAGAACAAGTTCGCATTCCCACCAGAAGTGTTGAGCGTTCCCCTTTCTCTACATCCTTGACAGCATTTGGAGTCTTAGTTCTCTTGATCTTAGGTAGTCTGACTGGGGTAAGATGGGATCATAAAGTGGTTTTTATCTGCATTTCTCTAATTACTAAGGATGGTGAGCACTTTTTAAAGTGTTTCTTGACCATTTTTATTTCTTTGATTGGAAATGCTCTGTTTATGACTATAGCGCATCTTTTTATTGGGTCGTTTATTTTCTTATTTCTTATTTTTTTTAGTTATTTGTGTATTCTGGATATTAATCCTCTGTCATATGCGTAACTGGCAGAGATTTTCTCCCACTCAGTGGGTTTCCTCTTCCTTTCCTTGGTTGTTTCTTTTGCTATACAGAAGCTGTGTAGTTTAATGAGATTCTACTTTTTGATGATTTTTAGCTGAATGCCTGAGCAGTCGATGCCCCATTTAGAAAGTCCTTTCTTACACCTATATCTTTGAGGATGCCTATGTTTTCTTCTAGGAGTTTCAGAGTTTCAGGTTTTATATTAAGTTCTCTGATAGATTTGGAGTTGAATTTTGTGAAGGGTGAAAGATAAGGGTCCAATTTCATTCTTCTACAGGTGGAGATCCAGTTTTCCCAGCACCATTTATGGAAGATGCTGTCTTTTCTCCATAGTGTGTTGTTGGCATTTTTGTCAAATATCAGGTGGCTGAAATTTCATGTAATCATGTTTAGGTCTTCTATTGTGTTCCATTGATGTGTGTGTATATTTTTGTGAAAAGTACCATGCTGTTTTGATGACTATAGCTCTGTGATATAACTGGAATTGTAATCTCCCCCAGCATTGTCCTTTTTGACAAAAATTGCTTTGGCTATCTGGGATCTTTTGTGATTCCATATGAATTTTCGGATGATGTTTTTCTAGCTCTGTGAATAATGTCATGTGTGTTTTGATTGGCATTGCATTGAATCTATAGATTGCTTTTGGTAAGGTGGTCATTTTCACAATATTGATTTTACCAATCCATGAGAATGGTAGGTCTTTCCATCTCCTAATGTCTTTTTTCATTGTGGTGATCATTAGTGTTTTTGGTTAGTTTTATTTCTAAATATTTTAATTTTTTGAGGTCATTGTGAACGGGAGGGTTTCCTTAAATTCTTTTTTTTTTTTTGATTGCTTATTTGCATATAGAAAAAGTACTGATTTTTGTATACCTGCCGCTTAACTGAAATTATTACCCTACTGCTGAAGACAAGACATTCGTCTCAGATATAGGACTTGAAGCAATGGAGCAGGAACAAAGCTGAAATTCTTCTACCTGAAGTTTAGCTTTCATAGTGCTAGATGATAATGTGTAAGCTGCTATGGGAGAAAAATCAATCAGTGGCCCAACCCAGCCTTAAAGCCTAAGAACCATAACAATTGACATAGCAAACTACCTCTCTATTGGTGCAGTAGTGACACCATTATCTGGGAGAACAATCAATAACTATCTAATTGGACTTGTGGGTGACATTGCAAACATAACTAAATACACATGGTCATAGATCCTAGAGAAAACCTTCTGTCTTGTTTCTAGACAACTGAAATTTCTTACCTTATGCTAAGCATAGATTCTTATATTTACAGACAAGTATACTGTACATCACTCATAAAAGATGCTTCTTTTTGCAACAGATGGAAGCTCCTAAACAATCTCACAAATGGTCGGACACAGAGAATATATGGCTGAGAGAAGCCCAGCCCTAGTTAGTGCATCTGCAGTTAAAGCTCTACATATAAGGATCATGAACACAGTGGAATGAGGAGTAGCAAGAAAACTAGTGCATCCCTCAACTCTCAACAGTGAAGCTTCTTTATACAACAGAGTGTGACACACACAGAAGGCCTCAACGGGGTCTGTTTTAAAGAATAAGATACTTGAAGTTTAGTGAGGCACCTCAAGAGTGCCCATAGTTATGCCACATTATGAGCCCCAGCTGAGCCCAGTTGTTAAAACTTAACTAGTAGAGAAATTTGATACATTGAACTGGGGCAGGTGTTTAAGAACAGGTTAGCATGTACCTGGTTGCTTGAAAACTTACTCTGCTACCTGGAACTCATGGCTTCTGTATTTCATGCTTGGTTTTCTTTTAGAGAATAGAAATTATTAGAAGGATTTTCCACCCCTAAACTTGGAAACTTAAACTTTCCACCCCTAGATAGTGTTTTTCTTTTCCTTTTTTTTTTTATTTTATTTATTTCTGTATGTGTATGAATGCACTGTCTGCATGCAAGTTTGTGCACCCGTGTAGTGCAATGCCGCGGAGGTCAGAAGAGGGTGTCGGATTCCCCTGGAACTGGAGTTCTCTTGGAATTGGAGTTTCAGACAGTTCTCAGCCGCCATGTGGGTGCTGAGGATCGAACCCGGGTCCTCTGTAAGAGCGGTCGGCGCTCTTAACTGCTAGGTCATCTCTCCAGCCATGAAAAACACCTTCCAACCAAGTCCTGGCTACATACCTGAGACTGTATGTTGGGTAAGTAGTTGTTGACTGACTGAAGACATTCTACTGTCATCATTTTGTGTCTGAGTAGTCTTCTCTGGTGAAATTACCCCATTACAATAGGACTCCCCTATTAAATGTCTGCCAACAACAGTTCAGGGACTCTTGTGGAAGAGGGGGCAGAAAGATTTGAAGAGCCATCCTAGTTCATGAACATAGGGAAGCAGAAGCTTTCAGGTGACTGGAAACTTGCACATGTTAACTTGTGGCAATGGTGGCATCAAGCACAGGACCCATGCCAAGTCTATCAGACAAGGGACCAGAGTAGAGCAAGAGAAACGGGTGGCAGGCTAGCCCTAGTCTGGGAACTGCTGGGTGAGGTAAATTAATTTTTTATAACTGTGCTTTTGCACATTTCATACAACCTTTCTCAATCAAATTTAGACCAATTTCCCCATCCATGCCCACCCCCATCAGAGCTCATGCATTCTGACATACATGCTATGACCTGCCTTGCATCTTTTTCTTAGTTTGGTCTTTTTGAGAGAGGGTCTCCCTGTATCCCCAGCTGGCCTGGAACTCATTCTGTGGACCAGGCTGGCCTTGAATTCACAAAGATCCACCTGCCTCTGCCTCTCAAGTGCTAGGATCAAAGGTGTGGCCACCATGCCCAGCTTTTTTTTTTTTTTTTTTAACTTTTTTGACGTAAAAGTTCTGGTCAGATCTTTGAACCAATATTTTGTTGTTGTCGTTTTTGTTGTTCCCTTTAATTTTATATTACTCCAAAATATGCATATATTCACTCCACACATACACCAAATTGACAGAGTATATAAGGATTTGTTGCTTCAATCCATATGAGGGACACCATACATTGTTTGTTTTTCCAAGACCTTGTTATTTCACTTAGCATAATGGCTTCTAGTTGCATCCATTTACCTGCAGATTTCATGATGTCATCTTTCTTTACCGCTGCGTAGACCTCCATTGTGTAGATGTACCACATTTTCATTATCAACTCACCAGTTGAGGGATGCTTGGGTTGCTTCCAGCTCTTTGCTACTGTAAAACACCTGCAATAAACGTGGTTGTGCATGTATCTCAAGAGTGGTATGACTGTGTCAAGTGGTAGGTTCATTTTGAGTCTCTTAAGAGTTCTCCACAATGCTTTCCATAGGGATTGCAGGAGTTTGCATTCCCATCAGCAGTGAATGAGTATTTCCCTTTTCCCATAACCTCTCCATCATTTGGTATCATTTGTTTTCTTGATCATAGCCAGTCTTGCCAGAGTAAGATGAAATCTTAAAGTGGTTTTAATTTGCATTTCTTTAATTACTAGTGATGTTGAGCACTTTTTAAAAGATGTTTCTCAGCCATCTTTACTTCTTCATTTGTGAGGTCTGTGTTCAGCTCTTTACTCCATCTTTTGATTGTGATTTTGATTTCTATTTTGCTCCTTTGTTTTTGAGTAATTTATACACTATGTGTAGTAGCCAGTATGCTGAGAATTATGCATGCACAGAGCTTGTCCCTCATCAACCTAACCTGCCCTAGTCAGGCGAGACCATACAAGCATCTGAGTTGCAGACCTGGGCCAATCACAAGGCGACACAACACTGCACTAAGAGGAGAGTGGAATGCGAACAGTACATAAACCCTAACCTTGCCCCCAGTAAACGAGTCCACGACAGCTCACCCTCCATCTGTGTTCACCTGATTCCCAGGGTCTGGGTCTTGACTCTGCACCTCTCACCCCCTTTCCTTCATGATCGGACCACAAAATTCTCCAGCAGGTCTGGGGGATTGTCTACACTATGGATGCTAAACCTCTGTCAGATGTAACACTGTGAAGGTTTTCTCCCACTCTTCGGGTTTTCTCTTCACTTATTTGTCTCTTTTTCTGTACAGAAGCTTTTGAGTTTAATGGGTCTCATTTGCGATTCTTGACCTTATTTTCTGTGCAGCTGCTGTCTGATTTAGAAAGTCTTTTCCTGCACCTATATCTTGTAGTTTACTGCCAAAGTTTTCTTCTAACATATTAAGAGTTTCAGGTTTCACATTGCAGTCTTTGATCCATTTGGCATTGATTTTTGTACATGGTGAAAAGTAGGAATTTTGTTTTCTTCTTCTACAAGTGGTGATACTGTTTGGCCAGCACCAATTGCTGAAGATGTTCTTTCCTCCACTGAGTCTTCTTGACCCTTTGTCAAATATGAGGTGGTGATAGTTGATCTTCTTTAAGACAGGTGATGCTAGGCAGGTTGAACAGGCTACATGGATGTACTCAAATGCAAGGGACATCTGGGTACATAAAGTTGACTCCATAGACCCTAACATATGTGACAAAAAGTATGAAGTCCATGTGGGTGGGAAATGGTGGGGTTGCAAACAGTGAGTTCATGGCCAGCCTGGTCTACAGAGTGAATTCCAGGACAGCTGGGGCTACAGGGAGACCCTGTCTCAAAAAGACCAAATATATATGATTAACTAGAAGCCATTATGCTAATTGAAGTAACATAGTACCAGAGAGAAAAAGAATATATCGTGTCTCTCATTTGTGGATCCTAGGACCAATTTTTTATATGTAAGTCAAGTTGGGTAATTTTTTAAGTTCCCAATACTACTGTAGATATAGCTTAAAGTTTATGTCTCTATTTTTCTAAGTTCTAAAGCTTATGAGAAAGAATCAATCTCTTCTTTAAAACTTCATTATATCAACTTGCTATGTAACTTGGGAATATAAATTTATATTTCATTTTGCCTATGTAAAATATTAATGCTAAAATGTGAATCCCCAATGTTATACCTTATTTTCAGACTCTTTCTTTTTGGTATATGCGTGGAGTGTATGTATGTGTATTTTGGAGTAAAATAAAATTAAAGAGAACAGCAACCACTAAAGACTTGTTCAAAAAAATGACCAAAACAGTAAACTTCTACATTAAAAAAGCTTAAAAAAGACTAAGGAAAACAACTTAGGACTTAACATGTATGGCAGAATGCATGTGCTCTGGTGGAGAAGAGCGTGGAAGGGGAAACAGGTCTAAGTTTGACTGAGAAAGGTTGTATGAAATGCACAAAAACTCAATAAAAAAATTTAAAAAATGATGTATGAAACCCACAAAATATCAATAAATATTGTATTTAAAAATAAAAATAGCTCCAAGACCAATAAAATAAAATGGGAGCAATTTTGTGGACAAATACATTTTAAGAAATGATAAATCAGAGTTAGGACTTCAAAAAATATTTCATAGATTTATCTAGTTTCTAAGGTCCCAGAGATTCCCTTATTACTTCAATGTTCACAATACACCAATGTGTTTAATCAACCAAATGAATAAAAATTAGTACACCAAATATTATATATGTAACAATATATGAAAACAGATATTTCAAAGTATATTAAAACAGAATATAATAAAAAAAATAAATATTCTGACTTTTTTGTATTAAACATGAATATCTGACCCAAAACTTTGCTATTTATGGGTAGTTAATAATGTGGATATTTCTTCTGCATCTTTGAAAATCATGAAACAATAAATTCCAAAACAAAAACCCAGTGTTCCCCATAATGCCATAGTGATGATGTCACAATACAATCAACATCATTTTACCATAAAATAATAGTGCAACTTTAAATGTTTTATTCTTTCTGGTCATATGATATCCTTTTATGTAATACTTTCTCTTCATTGAGTAATATCAAGTTGGTTTCAAAGACAGATCCAAACATTGAAGATGTTCCTATTAGCCACTCTAAATTATATCTTTTTTCCACTTCATTTTACTGAACTTATGTGTATTTCATACAGGACATCTCAATCAATCTTAATCACCTTTGTACCCCCTTCCCCACTGGCACCTTTCACAGCTCCCCACTAATTCATACACTCTTTTATTTATGTGAAGGTCCATTGTGTCAAGTTAGCATCCCTCCTTGTTCCTAAGTGCAAGTTCATCCATTGAGGTCTATTCAGTCCATTCAGAGTCCCTCACTTTTAGATGATCATCTCTTCCTCAACCAACAATAATCTGCTGCCAAGAGTTCTGCTAAGATTGAGAACAGCTGCCCATTTCCACAGCTCTATGCTGGGTTTTGCCTGGTTAAGTTCGCATGGGTCTTGTACATGCTGACTGTACACTGCTGTAGAACAGAGTCCTTGGAGTGTATGATTATGTTTCCATATGGTCATGCACCTCCTCCTTGGCTCTTACAGTCTTTCTGCCTACTCTTCGAGTCAGTGAAACTTAATATAGGAATCCTGTCCAAGGGCTGCACACTCTGTAGATTCTTAATCTCAGCTTTGGCCATTTGTGCCTTTTTCTATTCTTGGCCCTCTGCCCTAAAGACAAAATCAGGCTGGAGGGATAGCTCGGCCTTTAAAGGCTCAGGCTAACAACGCAAAAATAAAAGAAAGACAAAATCAGAAATTTGCAGGTAAATGGTTGGAACTACAAAGAGTAATGTTAAGTGAAGTAGCCCAGACTCAGAAAAAAAAAAAAAAAAAAGCCATATGTTTTCCCTTATTTGTGGATCCTAGCACCAAATCCTTATTTGTGAGTATATATTATGTTGTTACTGAAGGATCCAGGGAAATGGAAAAGAGCCAGTGAAGTAAAGGGAAAGAAGCAAACTGAGAGAGAAGAAGAGTAGGAGACAGGTGTTACCAAGGTAGAAATGGATAAAGTCGGGGAAGTCAAATGGGAGGGGGAAGGGAAGGTTATCCAAGGAGATTTGGGATAAAGGGGAAGAAGGATCTCAAGAGAGGTGGGACTATATGAGACTGTTATTATTAAAGGAGAAATGGGGGGGGGCTGGAGAGATAGCCTAGCGGTTAGGAGCACCGACTGCTCTTACTGAGGACCCGGGTTCGATCCCCAGCACCCACATGGCGGCTGAGAATCGTCTGTAACTCCAATTCCAGGAGAACTCCAGTTCCAGGGGAATCTGACACCCTCTTCTGACCTCCACGGCATTGCACGACACGGGTGCACAAACCTACATGCAGATCGTACACTCATACACATACAGAAATAAATAAAATAATAAAAAAGAATATTTACTTTCTCTGGAGCTGATGTCTTGGTCTCTAGTCAGTTCTGGCTGTTTTCTTTCATGGGCTGCCAGCTTGTCCAGGCTTAACCTTTCGATCCTACTAATGAAGCACATGCAATTAGATATTTAGGGATTTAAACAGTATAATATATAGCCTTTTGATCCTACTAATGAAGCACACACAATTAGATATATGGGTATTTAAACAGTACTAATTGTTATGGTAGGTTACTTTGGTATAGACACAGATGTTTGGATGGTATGTCAATTCATGATCTACATTTTCTTCTGTCAAGTATGGCAGGGTCTTCGTGTGGTTTATAACATCTCCTAACCATTAGAGGATGTAAGCTTGTGATTATCATCCGTAGCTTTAATTCCTCAAGGAGAGAGGCCATAGCCAATCAGATTTGGGATTACAGACATATGGCTGTCACTGCTGCACGTAGAGTGGTGTGCTTCTCATCCCCCTGTGCCCCTGTTCTAAGCCTAGGGACAGTCTGTGGAAGAGGAGGCGTGTAGAATGTAAGGGTTCGATTGGGGTTAATGGGGAAACTAAACAATATAGACCTGGACACCTCATTTGATCAACTTGAAATTGAACATAAAGCCCCCCTTTCAGATGGTTGGAAACCCATGAGCTGTGGTGGGTTTGGGCACAACTGCTTGCAAATTGGTTTTACATGAAGGATGCTTTGGACGCACAAATTATCACCTATTGTGTAAAAAAAATAAAACAAAAGAAACAAAAAAGCAGAGAAAGATGCAGAAACAGACGCAGAATGCACGATCTGCGATGGGTAGGGGTGGGGTGGGGGGGGAAGGAAGGGATATATGCCTAACTGAATGGAAATGATGTATTAAATAAACAAAGCATCATAAAAATAAATTTTAATTAAAAAAAGAATATTTAAAGGGAAATGGGGAATATAGGGAAACTGTAAATGGGGGAGGCATGTAAATCATGTCTTTTAAACCAAAGGAGAGTCTATGCTCTAGAGATACTCATGGATACTAAGATGAGTAAGAACTTAGATGACTGTAAATTAATAATATTATAATAAAATAATGCAAATTTTCTATAAATTCCTTAAATCACTATAAAAACCAGCATTTGTTGGGGTAGAGAGATGGCTCAAAAGTTAAAACCACTGACTGCTCTTCCAGAGGACTGAGTTTGGTTCCTAGCACAAGCACCAGTGGCTCACGCACCTGTAACTTCAGTTACAGAGGATCTGACACCCTCTTCTGTCCTCTGTATTCACCCACACATGGTATTCTTTCCCCTGCTTTCGTCCTTTCTTCCTCTTTTTCTTTCTTGTCTTTCTTTCTGCTTTCTTTCTTTCTTTCTGTCTTTCTTTCTTTCTTTTTTTTTCTTTCTTTCTTTTGTTTCTTTCTTTCTTCCTTTCTATTCCTTTCTTTCTTTTTTCTTTTTTCTGCTTATCTTCTTTCTTTCTTTTTTCTTTCTTTCACACCTTTCTTCTTTCTTTCTTTCTTTCTTCCTTCTTCCTTCATTCTTCCTTCCTTCCTTCTTTCCCTCCTTTTTTTTTTTTTTTTTTTTTTTTTTTTTTTTTTTTTTTTTTTTTTTTTTTTTTTTTTTTTTTTTTTTTTTTTTTTATCTTTCTTTTCTTTCTTTCCTTCTTTCTTTCTTTCTTTCTTCTTTCTTTATCTTCTTTCTTTCTTGAGCTTTCTTCTCTTTCTTTCTTTTCTTTATTTCTTCTTTCTTTTCTTCTTTCCTTCTTTCTATTCTTTCTTTCTTTCTTTCTTTTCTTTCTTTTTTCTTTCTCTTTGTCTTTCTTTCTTTCCTCTCTCTCGCTCTCTCTCACTCGCTCCTCTCTCCTTTCTTTTCTAGTTCCTGTTCTTTCTCTGTGTATCTCCATCATCTCACTCCTTAACTCTCACTCCTACAAGCCTCCACACATAATAATAAACAAAAAATAAATGATAAACGTTACTCAATTGACAGAGGAGCTGGTCTAGCATTGCTCCGCGCGTCCGAGAGCACTGACCTGGCTCTTGCAGAGGGAACCTGGAGTTCGCGATTCCTGCCCAGCAACCCAGAAATGTGGCACCTAGAACGCCCCGCTCACGTCTTTAACAACAAGCCTTAACCAACCAACCTCCGTTCCCCACACCAAGGGGGAATCTGTACGGACGCCTCTTCTTCTAAAATCTTTCTGAACCAACGTGCACTCCCCCCGGCTATCCCCTCTTCTGACCACTCCCCCCACGGCATTGCACAACACATGCACAAACCTACATTCATAAACATAAAAAAAAAAAAAAGCACCAATAAAAAAATAAGTAAAAAACATTTTTTAAGTAATCCAAGTTGATATTCTGATTAGAGCCTTTTTAATGGCTTCACCACCATTGCAGTCATTATAATGTTTTCACACCGTAAAAAATGTTGCTAAAAATGACTATGTTTACTTCACTTTGCATAGTAAACTCTAGTTTCCCCAACATTCCATCGATGTTACCTACACCAACTACAAATTTGCTGGATGGTCGGCTTTCCTTATCACGGCATAGAAGTCTCTTGTTAGATGTAACCAATTTTCACTATCCACTTACAAGTGTGGGAATTTCTGAGCTTGCTTCCAAGCTGCTTTGCATTGTGAAGACAGCTGCAGTAAACATGGTTGTGCAATATCCATCCTCTCAATAGGATCACTGCCTCTTTGGGTATCAAAACCAAGGAGTGGTAGGTGCTGGGTCAAGTGGTAGGATTCTATTTGAGTCCATATTTAAGAGTTCTCCGCCAAGCCAGGCATGGTGGTGCATAAGCCTTTATCCTATCACTGGGGAGGCAGAGGCTAGGAGGTGGATCTTTTGAGTTTCAAGCCAGCCTGGTCTACAGAGTGAGTTTCCAGGATAGCTGGGGCTTCAGGGAGACAATGTCTCGAAAAGACAAAAAAAAAAAAAAAAAATAAAAAAAAAAAAGAAGATTCCTCCACAATGCTTCCGCTTCCAGATGGGTGCAATGAGTTTGCATTTGCACAAGTTTGGATTCCCACTAGCAGTGAATGAGTAGTCACATTTCTCCACAACTTCTCCAGCATTTGATATCATTTTTCTTGATCATAGTCAGTCTTACCTGAGTAAGACAAAATCTTAAAGTGGTTTTAATTTGCATTTCCTTAATTACTAACAATGTTGAAGACTTTTTAAAATGTTTCTAAACCATCTTTACTTCTTTTTTTCAGAAGTCTCTGTTCAGTTCTTTGCTCCATCTTTTGATTGGGTCATTTATTTTCTTGAACCTTTGTAAAATAAACTTTGTATGATGTCCCTCATTTGTGATATGTAAATCAAGCTGGGTAATTTTTCAGTAAAAACAATACCACATCCTCTGATGCTAGTATGGATAAAGCTTGAAGTTTATGTCTCTAGTATCCTAAGATCTAAGATTTATGAGAAAGAATAAATCTCTTCTTTAAACTACATTAAAACATACTTCAATTGACTATGTAACATAGGAATTAACTTATAGTTTATTTTCGACTTTGCCATTTTGCTGTAAGTGTAGAGCCTAGATAAGCATATTTTGAAGAAATATAAAATTAAAGGGAACAACAACAACAAAAGACTGGTTCAAAGATCTGACCAAAATAGTAAACTTCTACATCAAAAAAGTTAAAAAAAAAAGACTAAGAAAAAGATTGAAGACAGGACTCAGATTTATGATAGAATGTGTGTGCTCTGGTTGGGGGTCATGGAAGGGGAAACAGGTCTAAATTTGACTGGGAAAGATTGTATGAAATGCACAAGAGCTCAATAAATTGTTCTAAATTTGCCTTTATTTAAAGAAGATATAACAATTAGCCTGTAATTGCTGTTGCCTTAGCTGACTTGCAGGCTTTTGCAATTCATGATGCTTGATAACATCTGGTTTTTGTTTTCAGTAGTGGAAAATGTAGTATCTGTGATTTTATTTATTTATTTATTTATTTATTTATTTATTCATTTTTGGTCTTTTTGAGACAAAGTCTCCCTGTAGCCCCAGCTGTCCTGGAACTTGCTCTGCAGACCCTGTCTCTCTCTCTCTCCTGAGCAATGAGATTAAAGGTGTTACCACCATGCCTGGAGTATCTGTGATTTAAATGATTAAAATTCCGTTAATGACATTTGCCATACTCCAAGTACTTGAACATGTCTTGGCTCACTAACATGTTCATCCTCTGCCTACCAATTCTAAGGCAAAAGTATCAAGAATGCAGCATCCAGAAATAAGAGAAAGCAATAAGAATTTGAACACTATACCTGTTCCCCCTAGACCAAGGTGTGATATAGTTTTGAGTCCAGGGAAGCACACAAGGTGCAAGCTACACAGTCCCAAGTCAGAGTGACTGCATATCTTCATTGTTATGAAACAGTGGAGACTCTCCCTGCCTGATCAGGTTTCATAATCCTTGGGAGACTTATTCACCATGGATTTTACCATAGTTTAACCTTGCTGCCTATGTATGACTAATTAATCTCCTTTTCCTTAGTTCTTCAAGTTTTCTGTCTCACTAGACTCATGCAACTGGTAGAGAACATATGTAATATTAATTTGCATAAGCTTACCCTTACTGATTGGAGAAGTCTAATAGCAAGAATTCAGAAATACTAACAAGGCAGCAACTGAAGAAAATCATAGATTTTTAAATTATTGTAATTTAACATTACCCCTTTCGACAAAGGCATTTAATTCTTTAAACATGTCTCTTGCTTTTTCATATGATTCTTTTTCTATGCTTCTATTATCACAGTTTTAACCAAGTAGAGAATCAGAATTTAACATAGCAAATTCTCTGGAAATGTTTTTACAAAACCTGAAAGGAACAAACGTGACTCCTGTGCCTATTATCTCACTGGAATATTCATATCTCACAACAGTTGCTGTAAAAAAGCTTACATTGCTATGAAAATATGTGGTCTCTTATCCTTCTGAATATTTGCAAAATAAGCTAACACTGGAATTATATTCAGGGACTCAAGTCTGATTCCTCACATTCTTTTGTGAATAGGTGTGTATTTTTCCCCTCTCTTTCAACTCTAGAAAGATGAGAGAAAAAAATCTTATTGCTCAAAGTGACCAAAGAGTACATTTGTGTCAAGTTAGAAATGTAACCCATTGCTTATGAAACAAAAGTAGAGGCTAGATATTCCCTTTGGATATAAGGTCCCTTGTTTGGCCAGCTCAAATTTTCTTTTTACACAGATAACTCACAGGGTTTTCAAAAAAAAATCTTTTCCAAATTCTGATGAAAAATGTATTCTTTAAATCACCTATGGTGACTCATGACATAATTCCAAAACTATGGAGCTGAGATCAAAGAATCACTGTGAGTTCAAGGCCAGCCTAGACCATATAATAAGTTCAAGACCAGCCTGTACTACAGAATAAGAAATCATATCAAATAAAGTCTGCTTTACAATAAATGAACGATGGAGTGAACAGTTCTGTTCATGGTGTTTGCATCCTCCTTACATGCTTAGGACAGCATTAGACAGAGTGTGAAGGGTAATTTTATCTATGAAACTTAGGCTAATCAGATATGAGGGAAAACACTATTTCTGGTAAATATATGAAGGTGTGTTAAGGAAATATTAGCATTTAATAAGTATAATCAGCAAAAAAACAGCCCAGCCCTTGTGGTTGGTTATTGTCCAATCCACTAAGGAGCTCAGAAAACAACTAAGTTGAGGAAAATCAAGATACTGATATGATTGTACCTTGTGCCAACTCTCCTGACTTGTAGGAGTTTGGATTCAGATTGGAATATGTGTCCATAATTCTCTGGTTCTACAAGTTTCCTATGTCAGAATATAGGAAGTTCAATCATCATAATCACATATTTAATATATATTATATAGATATATTGAGATTTGATAGCTACAGACTGATAGAAAAATCAACCACCTCTTCTTAATAATTGTTATAAGCTTATTAAAAATGAAACAGTCATTTTTGTTTCTTCATTTGAGTACTCTCTGTTCAGGTCTATAGCCCATCTTTTTATTGGGTCATCTGTTTTCTTATTTCTTTGGTTTTTGAGTTAGTTGAATATTCTGGATATTAATCCTCTGCCAGATGTGTGGCTGGTAAAGATTTTCTCCCACTCAATTGGTTTCCTCTTCCTTTCTTTGGTTGTTTCCTTTGCTCTACAGCAGCTTTGTAACTTAATGTGTTCCCACTTATTGATTGTTGTCCTTATTGGCTGAGCAGCTCATGTCTGATTTGGGGAAGGGTGTCTAAATTTGATTATATACTGTTGTGTGAAATGTATAAAAGTTCAATACAAATTTTTTAAAAGGGGAAAACTGAAAACAAAGAAAAATTTCTAAGAATTGCTTAATTATGCATTCAAGCAATTAAGATTATACATAATTCTTCATACTGAAGATACAAATATATAACTAAAGCATAGTCCACATTTTTGGAGAGTATTAGAGAGGTACGGGAGTATACAACTAAACAAAATTTTATCATGCATTTTAATAGCAGAAAGGGGGTAAGTAAAATACACAAAAGAGTAGCAAATTGCAAAGCTGCATATTTGGGATGAGAGGAATGTTCAGCAAAGGTGTATTTTAAAAGTAATAGAATTTTACATTGAAAATTATGATATTTTACCTAACAGACAATTGTGGCAATAATAAACCAAATAAATACAAGATAATTCACAAAACATAATAGGATATCTATATCAAATTTCTACTTCTCAAGACTCAGGAATCATTGTAGAAAAGGAGGTGTAAGAAGCTTTTCTTTTTATGGCAAACAGGAGCCACGAGGCCCTGCTAAGGGGGATGGGGACACACAGCCTGCTTTGTGGACACTGTGGGGAGCTGTCCCCTTGGTGTAGAGACCAGCTGGCTACTTCCCATAGCCCAACCTAAGTGTTAACTCCAACTTAGGCTCTTAGCCTGGACCCACGAGACATGTGTTCCACTCTTGGCCAGGACTTCCCACCTGTCCAGAACTGGGACAGGAATTTCAATCACAACACCAGCTACCCAGGTTGGTGGTCCAAAAAGGGAACCTTTTTCCAATCCACTGGCCACCCGAAAGATATTCAGGCCTACTTTAGCCTGTATGTGTGCAATAATTAATAAAAATAATGGCTGGGAACTCAGTGATGATGTTACTATGGAATTCAAATTTACTCCTTGCCACAGCTTGCTTTTATAAACCAAATGACGTCAGTTCCCAGGACCAATCATGAGCCCCAACTCCACACCACTGCACACCTTGCTCCACCCAGTATCACACACCTAGGCCATGCTGCTTGCTCCTCCTTGGGGCAGAGCCAGACTCTTGGCCATGCAGTGCCCTGAGGCATGCCAGCTGGACACGTAGCCTGCAATTCAAGCTGGCGAATTATGGTAATCATAATAAAGATCTGTAATTATGAAAAATATATACTATATATATATATATCAATAATATATATATTCATTTTATCCACCTATCTATGGACTAGACACAAGGGTTGCTTAGATATTTTAACATTATGAATAACTCTCCTGTATAAAATATATTTTTCATACCCCATATTCAAGTATTTGGGGTATATTGCAAGCAGTATAACTAATTAAACATATATGGTATACTTCAGTTTTAATGCACTGTGATCATTTTTTATAAGAGTACCATTCAAAAAGAAAATTCAGATAATGCAACACAACATGAATGTGCTTTCAAAACATTAGACTAACTACAAAAGATAGCCAGGGAAAGACCATTTCATTTTTTTCCTTTCTACTTACTATGTTTATTTTATTTGTATGAGTGTATTGCCTGGATGAATGTAAGTGCACCCATGTTGGGCAATTGGCCATGATGGTCAGAAGAGGGTGACAGATTTTCCTGGAACTGTGGTTACACATGGTTGTTAGCTGCCATGTAGATGTTGGGACTCAAATCCAGATCTTCTGTAAAAGTAGCTAGTGTTCTTATCCACTGAACCATCTCTCCAGCTCCGCGGTTCCATTTCAACAAAGTGCTTAGGATAGTCACTGAACAAAGAGACAGAATTTAGATGGTTGTTGAAGGATAAGTGGAGAAAGCGCTATACTGTTGTTTAGTAGGTACAGAGTTTCACTTTTATAAAGTGAATGGGTTTTGAGATGAATGGTGGTGATAAGTGAACATTATGAGTGTTTTCAGGACACTCGGGGCGGGGGGGGGGGGGAGGAATATTGCCAATGGGCAATCTAGGAGATTCTTTTACTGGCTTCATAAAATAAGAAGCCATTATGTAGAAGCCCAAGAAGCAAAGCATTTTTGCCAGAATCTTGGAGCTGAAGGTAGATTTTAGCCAAATGGTGAGAAGCTGAGTCCTTCAGTCCTTGACAGAAAGGAAATGAATTTTGTCAATTTAAGTCACCTTGGATATGGGTCATTTCCTCAGTGCTGTGCTGAGGAGGGAGTTACTCTTTGGCTAGCACCTTGACTAAAGTTCTTTGAGATCCCACACAGAAGAAGCTGTTAAGCCACACTAGACTCCTGTCAGAAAGAAGATGTGTGAGAAAATAGAATGTGAGTTCTTTAAGTCTTTCAAATTTGTGGTAATTTGCAATGCTGCATTTAATAGCTAGAGTAAAAAGTCAAAGAAGGAAAGAAGGGAAGGAGATAAAAGAGGAAGTTAAGTGTCATAATGATGATGAATTGGAGACTGTGCCAATAGAGTTAAAAAAATCACTTAATTTACTAAAGAAAAAAGATAGCAAAGAGATATTAAAGACCTAAACAAGGTATGAAAAGGCATTCTGTCAGGCTACATTTTTCCAGTATCTGGAAATCAATTTTATTCTTTTCCTTTGTATGAGACTGGAATCCACTAATGTTCTCTAATAAACTACTTTAGTCACAATGTAAAACAGGCTCCATAAAAAGAGGCCTAGAATTGCCAGGCATGGTGGTGCATGCCTTTAATCCTAGTACTTGGGAGGCAGAAGCAGGCAGATCTTGTGAGTTCAAGGCCAGTCTGGTCTACAGAGGGAATTCTAGGACAACTGGGGCTACAGGGAGACCCTGTCTCAAAAAGACCCCCCCAAAAAACCAAACAAACAAACAAACAACAAAAAAAACAAGAGGCCTAAAAAATACTCATCTCACCCAGGAAAAGAGTATATAAAACACAGTTAGAAAGCAAAACCTTTACTTAAGAGCCTAAATGCATGCCAACAGTGAAGACAAAACCAGATGTTTGAATGAGCACAGACTGAGGCCCCTAGTTTGCCACTGTAGATCTCAGATGAATTCCTATGTGGAAATATACCATGGTCCATTGTTCACAATAAATAAGTCATGTGGTTATATATGTATAATATCTGCATTATTAATATACACAATCTCATGTATCAGAGATAATCTTTTATATTTTATTCTCCATACAACTTAATAATAACCATAACCATTCAATACTCAGATTCTTCAGATTTAATTGGTTAAGTAGATGTTTTTAACAGCTCTAACACATGATGTATGGTCAATATAAAAAAATATCATTTATTTCTTTCCAAAATGGAGGCCAAGTTCATTTAATTACAAAGATTGACAAATTGTCTAATATCATAAGAAGGCTGTCTGGGCTTCTCTATAATGTCAATTCTTTTTTTTTTTTTTTTTTTTTTTTTTTTTTTTGATGTTTTTGAGTCAGGATTTCCCTGTACACCCAGCTGGCATGGAACTAGTCCCATAGACCAGGCTGGCCTTGAACTCACAGAGATCTGCCTGCCTCTGCCTCACGGAATTCTGGGATTAAAGGTGTGCACTACCACACCTGGTTTAAAGACGGTTCTTAGCAGCCATGTGGGTTCTGGAAATCAAACTCTGGTCCTCTGCAAGACCAGTTACTGCTCTTAACTGCTGAGCCGTTTCTCCAGGCCCATGTCAATTCTTCTTAATAATATGATATTTAATAAGGTTTTCTTTAAGTGGACCAATTTCATATTCATGGAACATGTATTTTTGGCTCTAATATCTCTATGCCATGATTTTCTTAAAGACAAGTTATTTTTTGTGGCTAATTCACCTTGACAGTTATCTTCAAAATTTAACATGCTTCTCTGTGTCTTTGCCCATGTATGTCAGCCTTTGTCACAGAATCTGGGTTGATGTTGTGATGTGCTTACAGATAATACACATACAGTAAAATTCATGTTGTGTAGTTTTCAAATCCAGAATATATGAAGAATTGGATTTGAGTTTTGCAAGACATCTGCTTAAAAACATTCCACTATCAAGCCAGGTGTGGTGGCACAAGCCTTTAATCTCAGCACTCAGGAGGCAGAGTCAGGCGGATCTCTGTCAGTTCAAGGCTACCCTGGTCTACAGAGCAAGTTCCAGGCCAGCTTGGGGCTACAGGGTGACCCTGACTCAAAAAGACCAAAAAAGTCGGCTATCATTCAAGAAACAGTAATTAAGGAATGACCACGTTATCCCCCTTGGCCCTAGGCCCTCCCCTACTGCATCTCCCATGCTTTCTGTCATAGAGGATAAGGACGATTTTCACATCAATAACATTGACCAGATAATCAGCAGTATTGAAGAAGAAAACTTCAAAAAGTTAAGGAAAGAGAGATCCATACAGATGAAAGAACCACACAGAACAAAACATAGACAGTGCCAGAACAGAGACTCTACATGGCATAGCATAGTAAAACCACAAAATGGATAGAAAACCCTGCAAGATTAAAAAAAAAATGTTACAAAGGAAAGCCCATCAGAATTACAGCTGAGTTTTCAATGTAAACTATAAAAGCCAGAGCCTGGAGCAAAGGGTTCCAAGTTCTAAATGATCATAGATGCAAACACAGATAACATTACCTAACAAAACTGTCTATAATTGGTGAGGAAGAAAAAAATATCTTCCAGCATACAAATAGGCTAAAATAATTCATATCTGCCAGACCAAACCTAGAGAGAATATTATAAGCAACACAACAGACTGAAAAAAGGAATGACCATATGCAGAAAAACATGGAAGGAAATGACAATAAAATTATACGAAGACAAAATAAGACTAAGAACACAAACAGAAAATAAAATGATTATTGTATTCTTCTATGTTAATTGCCCTCTGTTCCATGAGGAAGCTTTGCTGGTGAGAACTGAGAGGTACATTAGTAGATTCTCTACCCCATTCCTCTATGTTCTGTGAGCCTTAGATATATCTTCTCCATTGTAGATATGTCACTTAGGGCTGCATATCTCACAGGCATTCATTCTCTGTGTGTGACCAGTTGTGGAAATTTGTAATGGTCTCCACTTGTTGCACAAAGAAGCTTCTTCGAAGAGTGGTGGCAGATATACTTGTTGGTAAATATAAGGATCCATACTTACCATACAGTTAGAAATTATGTTTGTCTAAGGATATAACAGACATGGGGTTTTCTCTAGGATCTATGACATTTCCAGCCATGTGTTATGTGGCTGTTTACACTTCCACACATGAGTTCTCTCAAATTGAGCAGGATTTAAGTCCAATTAGATAGCTGTTAATCATCCACAAATAAAAGTGCCACTACTGCACCAGTATAGTTTCTGTGCCAATAATTGTTGTGGTTAGGAGACTTGGAAAATGAATTGGCTTCCTTCCATAGCAGTTTCCACACTATCCTATAAAACTGAGCTAAAGAAAATCAGAACAGAGGTCAATGAATCTGGGAGCTGGTTATTTGAAAATATAAATAAAATAGACAAAACCTTAGTTTACCTAATGTGTGTGTGAGAGACAGAGAGACAGAGACAGAGAGAGACAGAGAGAGGCATACAGGGACACATAAAGAAAATCCAAGTCAACAAAATCAAAGATGAAAGCAGAAACCACAGAGACACATACACAAAAAAGAAAAATTCCAGAAGATTGTAAGAGAATATTTTAAAATCCTATTGACTTGCAAACTATGAAAGAAATGAATGAATTTCTTAATTCAATGAACCCAAAGTTAAAGCAAGAACTAATCAATAATGTAAACAGACAACTGAAAAATAAGGCATGAAAGCAGTAATGTAAAGCCTCCTGACTGAAGAAAGCCCAGTTCCAGAGAGATTCATAACCAATTTTACCAAGCCTATAAGGAAGACTAGAACCATTCCTGCTTAAATAATTCAAAAAGATAGAAAGATTCCCAAACTTCATCTGTGATGCCAATATTACTCTAATACCAAAACAGGCAAATAGAGAATAAGAAAGAAAATTATCGGCCCATATTCATAATGAATATAAATGCAAAACTTCCAGCAAAATACCTGCAAGTCACATACAGACACACATCAAAAAGATCATTCACTCTCATCAAATTGTCTTTATTTCAAAGATGAGGGAGAATTCAGTATATGAAAAATCAATAAATATATCATATAAATGGATTTAATGGCAAATTCACATGATCATTTCAATAGATGCAGAAATGGCCTTTGACAAATTTCAAGATGCATTTGTGATAAAATTCCTAGAGAGAATTGGACTGGAAGGAACATGTATCAACATAATTAAGACGATGTACACGAGACCCCCAACCAACACCATTATAAATGAGGAAATCTGGAAGCATTCCCATAAATTCAGGAACCAGACAAGGCTTTGTACACTATCCCCACTTCTCTTCTCTATAGTCATGCCTGAGATTCTAGATAGAAAAATAAAACAAGAGAAGGAAATTAGAGAAGAAGGAAAAGAAGGGGCTAAGTCATGCCTACTTTCAGATTATATAAAATTATACATAAGAGATCCCCCCAATTTTACAAGAATATTTCTAGAAATGATCAACATTTTCAGCAAAGTAGGAGGTTACAAGCTCAATTTACAAATCCACTACCCTTTCTAGCCGGGTGTGGTGGTGCACCCCTTTAATCCTAGCACTTGGGATACAGAAGTTGTGGATCTTTGTAAGTTCAAGACCAACCTGGTCTACATAGTGAGTTCCAGGACAGCTGGGGCTACAGGGAAACCCTGTCTCAAAAAGACCAAAAAAAAAAAAAAAAAAAAAAAAAAAAAAAAAAAAAAAAAAATCCACTACCTTTTCTCTAAACCAATAAACCAATAGCAATCAATTAGAAAATGAGTTCATGTAGAAATTCCTGTTCACAATAGCCTCAAAATATAATGTATCTTGGAATAAGCCTAAAGAAATACATTAAAGAATTCTGCAATGAAAACTTTAAAATCTTTCAAGAAGAAATTGAGGAAGACACAGGGAGCTGGAAACACTCCCCTATGTTCATTGGTTGATAGAATTAATATTGAACAAATGACCATAATATAGGAAAGAATTTGTAGATTCAGTGTAATACCAATAGAATTGTCAAGAACATTATTCACAGAAATAGAAAAAAGCCACCACAAAATTCATATGGAAACATAAAATAACCCAGATAGCCAATGAAATCCTAAGAACAAAGAGCACTGCTATTGGCAGAAAAACAAACATATAAATCGATGGAGCAAAATAGAAGATACAAAGAATAGTGCACACAATTTCAAGTACCTGACATTTAACAAAGGTGCTAAAAATACACAAGGAATATCAACAACTGGCAGTGGCAAAATTGCATCTCCCACTTCTAGTAGAGCGAAAGTAGAGCAATATCTATCACCCTGTACAAAATTCAACTTCCAATGCATCAAAGCCCTCAATGTGAAACCTGAAATGCTTAAATTGTTAGAAAAATACCTCATCTGTCCCCTACAAGATATAGGTACAGGAAAGAACTTTCTAAATTGGATATCAGTCATTCAGTAATTAAGTTGAACATTTTACAAATGGAATCTTATTAAAGTTCAAAACTTCTGCACAGCAAACAAAACATTTGATTGAGGAGGAAGCACAAAAATTGGGAGAAATCTTCAGCAGCTATAGAAGTGGTAAAGAGCTATTATCCAGAATGTACAAAGAACTAAAAAAATAAAGAATTAAGAAAAAAATGGCAAAGAAATGGCCCAATTAAAAAACAAACTATGGATCTGAACAGAGATCCCTCAAAAGAAGAAATAAATATACCTTAAAAAGTGTTCAACATCCTTAATGATTAGAGAAATGCAAACCAAAAAATCTTTAAAATTCATTTTACCCCAGTGAGAATGGCTAAGATGAAGACAACAAATTCTACCCCAAACTGGGGAGGATGCAGGGAAATGAGAACTATCATTAAAGCTGATTGGAATGCAAACTGGTGTAACCCCTGTGGAAATAAGTGTGGAGACCTCTTAAAACAAACTAAAAATAAAAACAGGCCTTGGCCTATACCCAAAGGTCTCAACTTGCTCCTGCAGAGATAGTTACTCAGCCATGTTAGTTGCTGCTCTTTCCACAATGGCTAATATTGGAAGCCATCTAAATGTACCTCAACTGATCAGTGGACAACGAAATTGTGGTCCATTTACACAATGGAGTATTAGTCAGTGGCGAAGGAAAATGAAATCATGAAAATTTTAGGTGAATGGATGGACTTAAATAATGTTATACGAAATGATATAACATAATCTCTCCCAAAACAACATATATATGTTCTCTATCATTTGTTGATTTTAGATCCAAATCTCTAGATTTGATTATATATCATGACATAACAGCAGGCGCCATGAAATTGGGAAGAATCCATGGGGCTCAAGAAAGGGGGATTATCTAATACAGATCAAGGAGGAAATGGAGAAATGGCATATATTTTAACTATGGAGGGAATAGGAGAAAAGAGAAGGAGAGATAATTCTTAGGTGGTGGGATGGAGAAACACAATTAAATGTATTAGCTAAAAAGCCTACTGAATGCCTTTAATCCCAGCACTCGGGAGGCAGAGGCAGACAGATCTCTGTGAGTTCAAGGCCAGCCTGGTCTACAGAGTGAGTTCTAGGACAGCTGGTGGTACAGGGAAACCCTGTCTCAAAAAGACCCCCCAAAAAAAAGTCTGCTGAAAAATTCTTCTCTCTCTCTCTCTCTCTCTCTCTCTCTCTCTCTCTCTCTCTTTCTCTCTCTCTCCACACATACACACACACACACACGCACACACACACACGCACATTTGTGTTTGTGTATTGATGAAGCCTATATAATGAAGGACAGTGCCATGAAGGGGAAAGCTCCCTCAAGTGTTTTGGTCAGGGCAGTCCAAGAGACTCCCCAAATAACACAAGCTGCTGCCTCAGCCTTAATCACCTCTCAGAACTTGAAGGTAAGTTCATATTGCTGAAGACAGAGTATATTTTGGACACAGGACTTGGATCAATTGAGCTAGAACTGGTCTAGAGTCCTCCCTGAAGATTGGCTCCCATAGCAGCAGAAGACAGTATTCATATTGCCAAGGAGAAAACAAATCAAGGCTTTCATCCAGCTGAAATGACTATGAACCACAGCAATGTCTACCCTAGGAAATAATCTCTACTGATGCAGTAATGACACTTTTATCTTGCAGGTAATCAATACCTGTCCAATTGTACTTAGGCTGCCCAGTGGAACTGATGTGTGGTACAATAAACCTTGCTAAATACATGTGGTTAGAGAGGTCATAGATCCAGGAGAAAACCTCCTTTTGTACATACCTGGACAACTGGAGTTTCTATCGTTGTAAAATTTTAATTTAAGTTTTGTGTATCTCATACAAAACATCTTAATCATCTTTATACCTCCTCCTCCATGTGCACCTTCCCATAGCTCCCACCCCACCCCAGATTTCATGCATTCTGCCATTTATGTTAAGGCTTATTGAGTCAAATTAGCATAATTTCTTACTGTGTTCTAAATATACATCCTTATATTTACAGACAAGTGTACCTCTCACCACTCATCAAAGAAGCTTGGGGAGGGGTCGTAATATGATCAAATATATTAATTCACCAACATTTAATTAAAAAAAATCAAAATTATAAATTAACAAAAAGAAGACAAAAGAAGAAAACAACAAAAAAGAAACCACTATTGGGATAAAATACAAGGTGATCATATGGCAAGGCCCTGTGGAGAGACAGATATTCAACTAAATCTCAGCTCTTCTAGCCATCTTAAGTGCCAGATATGAATGGTCCTCCAGCCACTGATCTGAGACAATAACTCTATCTAAGAAGTGTGAGAGTCCAGAATGGTCCACATGAATCCATTGAGCCCCTAGAACTTCAAGGAGAAACTACTTGAAGGATCTGTTTGGGATACAGTATCATGCAGCAAATAATATCTGTAATATTTATTTGCTGAAAAAAATCCTTATTTCTCTACTCTGGCATATTTTCCCCTCTTTCTTTCAGAAAAGGTTAAGAAGAACAGGTAGACTTTTATCTGCATCATATTTTTGAAAATAACATTTTTACGAACATGCATAGAAAGACCTTACTTGCCTTTCTGACTTTCATATACTTTTATTTCTCATTTGATGAGCAATTTTAGTGCTGGCAGAAGTAGTCACAAAACTGATTTCAAAAAATTGTGTTCTCTTATTTCTGAAAGGATCAAAATGTGGAGCTGTTCACATAATAGATGCAGGCCTCTGCCAAAATTGATTTTCCACTCAAAATTTACACAAACCTTCAATGTTTTACTAAGAATCAGATCTTTCCCGGAACACATTGTTTCTCTTAGTTTCCACAGCTGCCGGAGTGGTTGGCATAGATAACAGTGAATTTATGTCATTTGATTACTGAATAAAAGAATTCAACAAGCATATTTGGGTGGTAATGATATGCCAGGTATTATAGAATGTGGTTTGAATGGAAGAATAAATAGAATTTAGTTGGTTCTACAACCATTTGAAGCTTACAAATGAGTAGCTATCATCAGAGACCTCCACATTTTCTATCTTCGTTAACTTCTTAGTGTCTACATAATATTTTCAAGGTATCATAGATAAAACAGTAAGTAAAGTCTAAATGTTTAAATGAGTATTTTTGCTTTAACTACTTAGTAAGTACATAAATATATCTAAAATTTTAAGTAAGATTTTATTTCGATTTTGAATACTACAAATATCTTGTAAAATATGAATGTAGCCATTGTTACCTGTACAAATAGTCTAATATTGAACCTAAGCTGAACACTACCTTGCTTATTTCCTATTCTACAATGAATCTCAGGTTGTGATTTCTTTTTATTATAGGAGTCCATGAGAGCTCAGGTTTATAAGGACATAATATCTAAGGGAATTTAGCAGTATCTAATATAAAAAATTAGCAGGGCGTGGTGGCGCACGCCTTTAATCCTAGCACATGGGAGGCAGAGGCAGGCGGATCTTTGTGAGTTCAAGGCCAGCCTGGTCTACAGAGTGAGTTCCAGGACAGCTGGGGCTACAGGGAGACCCTGTCTCGAAAAGACAAAAAAAAAAAAAAAAAAAAAAAAAAAGAAATATTGCTCAATATGGGGCTCAGGATCCACACAATTCCAACAGCTGTATCAAGCTACCATTCTCTTTTTTTCAAAATTTAAAATATGTTGTGGCATCTCTGAGAATTTCCTACAGTGTGCTACAGTCTGAGTGTACAGTTTGAGTTATAAGGATAATATTTTTTGAGTGATTGGAGAAGGTGTAGCTTCTCTCATAGGATAAATACAAGTTAGCTACCAGATTCAAGACTGATGTAAATGTGCTTTATTAAAATTATAATTTCACAAATTTGATCAAATGTTGAGGTTTGGTGGTTAATATTGACAGTCTCCTTGACAAGTTGTAAGATCACCTACCAGACCAGTTTCTGGTTATATCTGGGAGAGAGATTCCAGATATAGTTAATTGAGGTGGGAATCATATTTCTATGGACTAGATTCCTGAATTTAATAAAAGTCAAACAATTATATTCATGTGCTTCCTGGCTAGGGATACAGTGTTGCCATCTGCTTTGCTTTCCTATCTTTGATGGATAGTACTGTTTCTTCCTGAAAGCTGAAATAAACTATATTCCCTTTAGGTTGGTTTATTATGAATTTTTTTAGAATTTCACAGAATGTATTTTGATCATATTCTGATCTCTTCCTCTATCTCCACTCCCTTAAACCTTCCCACCAAATTTTATGTCCTCTGTGTTTTTTGTAAAGCTAATCAAGTTTAATTTCCAAATGCCCTTTGGTATGAGTTCATCCCCTGGAGCCTGATCAACCTACCTAGTGACACACACTTAAAAAAACAAGCTGATTATCCCTCTTCCAAGAGCTGCTATCATTTAGTTCCCAATAGTTCCTCAGCTAAGGTTAGGACTTCTTACCTACCTCCCTTCCTCTATCCTAGGGATTTGTCTGGCTTGAGCATATACAGGTCTTGTGCATACTGTCTGTCACAACTGGTGTGAATTCATGTGAATAACTGCATTGTTGTTTACATGGTTTCATGTCATCCATAACTTCTGGTTCTTAGAATCTTTCTGCTTCCTCCCTCCATCTGCAATTACTCCTGAGCATTTAGAGGCATGACTTTGATATAGATGTCCATTTTAGGACTGAGTAGTCCATAGCCTCTCAGGGCAGTTGTGGACCTCTATGTTAATCAGCATCTGCTTCAAGAAGAAGCTTCTTGAGTGTGAGTTGAGATGTACTAATCTATGGACATAACACCAAGTTGGTTTCATACTACATCCTCTTAGATAATAATATGATCTGTGACCTGTCTAGTCACGGGTTGCTGGGCTGAATATCAGTGCCATTTTGAGTTACATCTTGTAAAGCTGTCTTTAAATCTATTCATAAACTGGTTGGTTACAAGTCACTATTCTACTAAAGGGGATATTTTGCCAGGACAGGTATTATTGTAGCTTACAAGGTGCACAGCTAGGAAATATTGATTATTACTTTTCTCTTTCAGTAGCATGGATCTCATCTTCCAGAACTATGAAAGCTAGGCAGTAGAGATGAAACTTCAAGGTCAGTATCAACATGATTATTTCCTTATTTGTTCTATAATTCATGTATATGGTGTCATCAGCAATACAATCTTACAGTCAAATTCTACAGGGTAATAATAAGTATTGTATTACAACTACTTTAATAATAAGTATTGTTTGAGGGTCTATGGGACCCCTACTCAACAGCTTCTAAAGAAAAAATCCTACCAGATACCATAGGATAGCCAATTAAATTGTTTTGGAAGATATTTAATTTCAGCCAGAGAAAAAATAACTAACATACTGGGGTATTTGTGATTAAACTAGAATAGGGACTAATAAATTCAGAAAATCTAATTGTGCATTTCAACTATATAGAATGTCTGCTTAAATGTTCAATTAATTACATATGGTAAAAGTCATAAATCAAGAAAAAAATTACACAAAATACAGAGCAAATCTTTTCTCTGAGTGTATTCTTATTTTGTTATAAAAGTGGAATAAAGGCCTGGAGAGATGTGTCAGTGGTTAAGATCAATGACTCCTCTTGCAGAAGACTAGCACATGGCAGCTAACAACTGACCTCAACTTTAATTCCTGGGGATCCTTTTCTAACCTCTGTAGGCATTGCACAACATGGGTGTACGTACATCCATACATACAATACACTCTTACATATAAAATAATAAATAAAATATTTAACATTTAATAATGGAAAAATTTCGGGCTGGAGAGATGGCCTAGCGGTTAAGAGCGCCCACCGCTCTTACAGAGGACCTGGGTTCGATCCCCAGCACCCACATGGCAGCCGTCTGAAACTCCAATTCCAGGAGAACTCCAGTTCCAGGGGAATCCGACACCCTCTTCTGACCTCCGCGGCATTGCACAACACGGGTGCACAAACTTGCATGCAGACAGTACATTAATATACATACAGAAATAAATAAAATTAAAAAAATAAAAAAATGGAAAAAATTCATAAGATATCAGAGATTCAGAATGATTGTGATGCTAAAAGTATTGACTGATCAGATTGCTGTACTTAATTAAAAAATATAACATAGTGAAGATCATACACATAAAATATTCTATATCCACTTGGAACAAGTGGGTCATTGGAATGCAAAGTTAATACAAATTTTATTTATAAAACAAAATATAAAGATTGTTATACGCACATAATTAGATTATGAAAATTTCATAATTTGTGGCTTGTAGGTGACTTTTTATTGTGTTCATCAAAAAATGAAAATGGTTTGAAAAGGAGGTGATTACTCCATCTGTTCATAAAATCAAATTATTGTATTTTTTGAGAGCCGCATCATGCCGAGTTTGTCACATGTATTCACAGTCAATAACAACAAGACATTTATTATTGTTACTAGTTGAACTGTCTACATTAACTGCAAGGTGCCGCATCATGGGCTATAATTACTTAGGAGTGCTGTTTCTTTTTTTTTTTAATTTTTTTAATTTAATTTTTATTGATGGTTTATGCATTTTGTACATCATTTTCCAATTCAGATCAGGCATATTTCCCTTTCCCTTCACCCCCACCCCCACCCCATCCCAGATCATGTATTCTGCCATAACTGTCCTGCATCTTTTAGGTTTTTTTTTTTTTTTTTCATTTTTCTAAGTAAGCCACGTTTGCAAACTTTTAAAGGTGAAATTAACCTTTCAAGTTGTGTTATTTCACAGAGAAATCTTTGTAAGCTTTCTCTTTATACTTTGGAGGATCTGGCACACTCAGCCTTGAATATCAGTAATGACTCCTTTCACTGTGTGATCCATCACATTCCCACTGCTGTCTGTACTCTTACACCTGACATCTTCTCCTCCTTCAAAATTCCTGCCTGGAGCTGTAGACATTTCAGTTTGGAATTTGCTAAATAGATGGCTGATTTTTTTTCAGGTAACATCTAAGTGATAAGAATGACTGCAAGATGGTAGGAAATACTTTATAACAAGTAAAAAATTTTAACAAAACTTACTGATTCTTTTTCCTCTTCATTTTTGGGGAAACATAAAAAGGGATGGTAATAGTTAATTTAAGTATTTAATCATAAGAAAGTTTTATATATGTCATTCAACATATAAAGTTGTTATGTGGAAGATTTCCAGGAAATCAGCTAATAAAAATAATGAACATGTAGAAATGTAAAATGAGCCAGACTTGTTGTAAATACTAAAAGACAGATAAAGGAAAATAACTTTGTCCTAACACGGCTATTTTTTAATATAATACTTTAATTGATGTTTTGTGTATTTCAGACATCATTTTTTAGTTCAATTTAGACATATTCACCTTTCCCTTACCCCCACCCCACCCCAGATCATGCACTCTGCCATACATGTCCTGCATCTTTCTCTCAGTCTTTTTAAAGTTTTTCTCTGCAGAGGTTTATTGCTTTGGGCAGAATATAACTGTATCAGTCCATTCTTTGACCCAGTCCTTATGTTGCTGTTCCCTCCCATTTGTATTGCTCCAAAATATGCCTATATAAATGTAATATACATACAGAATTATGTCCTCTGAGAATAAACTGTATGTTAACTGAAATATGTTTAGGGATCCACATGTTTTCCCTTTACTTTTTATCTTTTTATAATACTCTAAATTATGAACACATACCTTCCACCCATATACGTTCATTACCATGTATGAAAATAAGTTGTAAGTTAATTCTAGGAC
Source organism: Rhizomys pruinosus (assembly GCA_009823505.1). Classification (NCBI taxonomy): domain Eukaryota; kingdom Metazoa; phylum Chordata; class Mammalia; order Rodentia; family Spalacidae; genus Rhizomys; species Rhizomys pruinosus. Next base: position 124,951 of record VZQC01012183.1, read on the forward strand.
CCATTAAGAAATTCACATTATAACAGCACAGTTGCTTTCAGCTAGAAAGAAATATAACAATAATGTTGCTCAGCTTGTCTTTCAACTAGGGATTTGGTGCTAGCATCCACAATTAAAAACTAAGGAAATGCTCTACGATATCATCTCTCACTCTGATAAGACTGGTTAAGATCAACAAAACAAAAGACATCAAATGCTGGAGAGGTTCTGGGGAAAGAGGAACACTCACCCACTGCTGGTGGGAATGTAAACTCATAAAATCACTGTGGAAAGCAGTGTGGAGAACCTTTAAAAGACTCAAAATGAGCCTACCACCTGACCCAGCCATACCACTCCTGGGCATATACCCACAAGACTCATTCTACTGCAAAGATACATGCACATCTATGTTAATTGCAGCTCTCTTCACAGTAGCAAAAAGCTGGAACCAACCCAAATGTCCCTATACTGAAGAGTGGATAACAAAAATGTGGTACATCTATCCTATACAATGGAGTTTTATGCAGCGGTAAAGAAAGATGATATCATGAACTTTGCAGATAAATGGATGGAACTTGAAGCCCCGTTATGCTAACTGAAGTAACACAGTCCCCCCAAAACAAATGGGTAATGGTTTCCCTCATTTCCGACAAGGCTATTCTTTTTCTTATTTTTATTTTTATTGATGCTTTGTGTATTTCGTACATCATTTTCCAATTCAGTTCAGGCATATATCCCCTTCCTTTCCTCCCACCCCACCCCTACCCATCCCAGATCATGCATTCTGCCGTAACTTTTCTGCATCTTTCTCTGCTTTTTTGTTTTGTTTTGTTTAAGGCTATTCTTAAATTAAACAAAATGTTTAAGGATAAAAACCTGTTAATGCCTGAAAAAAAATAAGTGCCTCATTTTCTTACTCTGTGAAGCTTACTATCCATTTTCCAGACGTGCTTTAATACTTATATTTGCTTTTTTCTAATGTCATTAGCTTTAATTTAAAAAATGAAGTGACGTTGGGGTTGGATAGATGACTCAGCTATTAAGAGCACCAGCTTCTCTTGTAAAGGATGTGGGTTCAATTCCCAGGACCCACATGACAGCTAACAACCTTCTGTAACTCCAGTTCTAGGGGAATCCAATGTCTTCTTCTGACTCCAAAAGCATTACACAGCACAGGTACACAGGTACACTTACACACATGCAGGTTATATACTAGTACACATAAAATAAAACAAATTAAAAAACTGAAATGACTTTTAACATTAAACAAAACCCATAATAGGATTATTGAAAATACAGGAAAACAGAGGATAATATTATCTGTTGCAAAATACTTTGTTTTTAGTTAAGTTTAGAATTGAATTTCTTAGTATCTAAAACAAAAATATTGTATAGGTTGCCAAGTAGATATTCACAATTTTATCTGTGATAGAATACACACAAATTCACCTAATGAAATGTTTATACCTTAATATAAAAGTGATTATGTTTAATGCATTAAAATTAATTCACATTAATGTAAAAGTGAATATAATGTTTAGAATAAGTTTTGGGTATATAGAAAAGTAAATGTGGTAAGTAGTGTTACAGGAAGTATTCTAAGATGGAACCCAAGAACTTCACTCCTGTGTTACCCTTTCCAAGTCATTCTGGGATTGAAATATGATGAGTTTCAATCCCATGCCTAACTTATCTTCTGAAACAATGGTGAACAAATTTTGCAAAAGCCATTAAGATATCAATTCAAATAAACATTACGTTAATCGAAATCATTCTGTTATTATTCACAATAGCCAGGTGACTGCTGGTGAATTGATCAAGAAAATATAGTACACACATGCAATCAAATAGTCATAAAACAACAAAATCTTGTCATTTGAGACAATATGGGTGGGGTGAGTGTTTATTAGTTTAGGCAAAATAAGCCAGGCATAGAGACAAAAATACAGCATTATTTCATTCATTTGTAGAATAAAAAGGAAGTTCTCATAGGAATTAAAATTATACTCTATGGTGTTTAGCAGATGTTGGAACCATCAGGAAGAGGAAGGGATAGGAAAATATTGACTGTTGGGTATAGCTTAATAGTTGGTAGAAGTAAGAAATTTTAATGTTCACAGTGGCTGACAATAGATAAAAATAATACGTTCCAACACTGGTCATCTTAAATCCCGACACAGGCAGGCCAGCCACCATGCCTAAAAAAAACCCAACTTCCTGATAAAAAAATAATAATAATACATAGTATGTATTTAAAATCAAGAAGAAAGGGTTTCTAATATTTTTACCACAAAGAAATGATAAATCTATGAGGCAATAGATATGCTTTATCTGGCTTGAACATTATACAATGGCTACATGAATCAAAATATCACATGTCATTTCATTAACATGAATAGTTTAATTTTTTTTTCTGTCTCTGGTAAAAATAAAATAAAAGTAGTGGGTATGTTATAAACTTGTAATTTCTTTTTTTTTTTTGAGACAGGGTCTCCCTGTAGCTCTGGCTATCCTGGAACTCACTCTGTAGTCCAGGCTGGCCTTGAACTCACTGCCTGCCTCTGGCTCCCGAGTGCTAGGATTAAAGCCATGACCCACAACGCCTGGCTTAAAGATGGTTCTTAGCTGCCATGTGGGTGCTGGGAATCGAACCCAGGTCCTCTGCAAGAGCAGTTGGCACTCTTAACTGCTGAGACTTCTCTCCAGGCCCTAAACTTGTAATTTCTTTAAAATAGGCAGATATAGGTGGATCTCTGTGGGTTCAAGGCCGGCCTGGTCTACAGAGTAAGCTCCAGGACCCTGGTACTAAAAGGGAGACCCTGTCTCAAAAATACCAAAAAAAGTGTAAAACTAAAATATTTGTTCCTTGAAAAGAAAGAATAAAGGACGGAAAGAAGGAAGGGAAGGAAAAGGTTTGAAACAACAGAAAAAAGAACTTATAGTATCTGAAAGGAAGTAAACTATTATGCTGTGATATGTCTTATGGATGGAACCATTTGGTAAAGTCTCAACAAATGGGAGCTACCCTTGGGTTATAACTAGTCTATACACCTCATGGACCTGAATTATGCAAGTAAGCGGAGAGGTCCTATGAGTTTGCATTTCTGGGCTTTATTCATCCCAGTGAGACCGAGCATGGAACATAGCCAACCCATTCCTTGATTTCCAACCCGTGGAACCTGTGAGTTGATAACCTCCAAGCTTATACAAAATTGTTCTGGGGCAATGTAAATCTAACAGAAGGTTTCATTTGTCTTTTTAACTATTTTCCATGTTTATTTGTCTCTCATGAAAATAAGCGGGGGGATGAGAAATTCAGGACCAAAGCCTGATCTGAGTCCTCAACATCTTTGCTGTCTCGTCATCCTTAGTGAGCCACTTCATGTTAAAAAGTGGGTACTCGGGCTGGAGTTTCGGCCCTAGCGGTTAAGAGCGCCAGACTGCTCTTGCAGAGGACCCGGGTTCGATCCCCCACCCACATGGCGGCTGAGAACCGTCTTTAGCTCCAGTTCCAGTGGAATCCGACGCCCTCTTCTGACCTCCGCGGCATTGCACGACACGGGTGCACAAACCTTCATGCAGACAGTACATTCATACACATACAAAATAAATAAATAAAATTTTTTAAAAAGTGGGTACTCAAAGTACCCATCAAATCTAGTGGAAGAAAAGAAAGGGGTAAAAAGGCAGGCTTTTTCCCCTGTAAGAATTTGAGGAAACTACAGAACTTGTGTTTTTAATCCCTGGATATTATACTACCTACATTTAGAGTATGAGAAAGAATTTGACAATTTTGAGAAACAGAAAGCTAGCCATCTCTTTTAAATGAAAGCTATGATAAGACACTAGAACACGAATCTTATAACTGTTGTATGTTATTTTTGGAAGAAGATATGTTGTACAAATCACATTAGGTAAAAAGCTAAGATGGAATCAAATCACAGTTTCACAGTTACATATATGGTGAAGCGATCTGCTTAATGGGAGTTTTATTTGTATGATAAATAAAATTAAGGCTATTGTTCCAATATGTAAGCATGCTAGGAAACATTAAACGAAAAACAGAAAAGACAAGAGAGGTAAAGGACCCACATATGTTATGTTACACTGCAGTATGACAGCCAAAAATACTAAGCAATGTGTGTCTTGGGATTGCTCAAGCATAGAGTATTTTTTTTAGTGTTTTAGAAAACATAGTTGAAAATAAAGGTATTATATAGAAATTATTAGGATAACCATGAAGATGAAATGTTTCAATTCACCATTTGAAGAAAAAGCTTTTCAGGTATTATAGAGAAACGTAATTGAATACCAGTAGCCTTGTTAAGTTGGAAAAATTATCACTCTATAACTGAAGAAAAATCTACTTGATAGAGTTGCTTAGCATAGCATTTAACTATGGAAGATGCTTGTTTAAGAATAAATTGAATAAATTGAATCTTTGAAGATGTTTCCCTGAAATGCCAGAGGATAATTAAGGGTGTCCATGTTTGTATCTACTTCTTATTCAATACTATACTTATTGTTTAATGAGGATTAAGACAGAGTTACTTATTCAAACAGTTCTTCCTTGTTCTCAAAAATTATTTTCAATGTGCTCTGATTTTAGCTGTAATACCAGGAAATTGACTTGAAGTTGTATTAGTAAGCTGAAAAATAGATCAGTTTTTAGGATTCATACTTGTAATAGTTACTGTGTGGTTTCAAATGTATTATGACATTAACAAGTGTTATGGACACATCAAGTCAAATGTTTTATATTTTCTAATCAATGATTCTGAAATAATGCATATTTAACAGAATTAGACCCACACTAGACAAAATTTCCTTTTTTTACAAAGAGTACACGATTTTTTAATGTTTTTAGGAGAAACCTATGTTTTGAGGAGATGAACAGAAAAGTTTGTGTCAAAGCATTCTGGATAAATATATGTGAATTGAGAGTATTTATGTTAGATAATATGTGTATATACAAAGATTCAGTGTCAGGGCTGGAGAGATGGCTTAGTGGTTAAGAGCAATGACTGCTCTTGCAGAGGACCAGGGTTTGATTCCTGGCACCCACAGGGCAGCTAAGAACCATCTTAGGCCAGGCATGGTGGTGCACACTTTTAATCCCAGCACTTGGGAGGCAGAGGCAGGTGGATATCTATGAGTTCAAGGCCAGCCTGGTCTACATAGTGAGCTCCAGGACAGCTGGGACTAAAGGGAGACCCTGTCTCAAATAAACCAAAAAATAAAAAAAATAAAAAACAACCAAATATTGAGTGTATCTATTATCTACTGACACATGTGTATGCATATGAGGCCATGTTTATATGCACATATATGAATGTCTTATATCTTCATGCCTAGCATGTATATGAAAATTTCTGTAACAGTACTAGTGCCAAATTCCTTTATAATGCAGGAGAAAAGATGTTTTTGAAATTTATTTCTATTCTTGATCTCATTCAATTCTTTGTCATTTGTACTTGTGCTTAAAATATCCAAAAATTAAAAGAATTATACATAAGAAAAATATAATATCAATAAAAATAATGCAAATTCAAATCATAAAGAAAATTTTCTATAGTAATGTAAAATAAACTGCTGAAGGTAAGTTGAGGAAAATTTTGTTTACAATATATATATCCATTAATGTCATTTAAAAAACATATTAATTTTGCCTAAAAATAACAGGTCATGATGGAAAATGAGAATGGAGTTTCACATTCCTTGTTTCCATTTTTTAAATCATTCCTTTTTGTTATTGCACTGGATGTGGTAACAGAAACTATGATAATTGAAAATTTGTACATTTCCTGATTATAATTTGCTAATAATTTGCTTCCTAATGATAATAATTTTGAGCTATTCAAATACCAGTTTTATAGAAAATCCTTTTTTAAAGGCAAAAAATTCTGAATTGGAAATAATTGAGCCCTATTATTGTCTGTGTGTGGGCCAGAGAGTAGGAGAAAGTGGAGTAGTTAGCCCTAATTATCTGGATAATTTATTTCTGTCAACCCAGCCTTGGTGCCCTTTCCTTTCAAAATTGAAAAGTTATATTAGAAATTATAGTTTGTCTTAAAGGAACTATAACATTACAGATGACATTTCGGCACATTTGTGGATAAGTTATTTTCACCGTGTCACCTTTCCTTGTGATAGTTGTACAGTCTTCCCATCCTAGGATGGAGATTGAGAGGGTGGATGACAGGGGGGGTCAAGGGACTCATCTCTCTCACTCGGAGGCTCCTTCCATTGCCATCTGCAATCAGATTGTTAGCATGTCATCTCAGTCTGTCAGAGTCCCCCAAGCGCTGCTCAGCCAGCCAAGAGAAAATACCTCATGTATTGGCTGTGGATGTCCCTTAACAACACAAGTCACTCAGCCATGCAGCCTAAACGGGTAGCCAGCAGCATCTTCACACCAGTTTGTGATAACTGAGCTTTCCACCGATATGTCTTGACCTCATAAGAAAGCACAGAAAAGGGACAAGAGGAACAGCCCAGAGCAGCTTGATTGGAGCTAACCTCTGCTTGTCTGTTACAAATGGCAGCTTCTTCACTCCAGTCACTCAGAAACAAATGTAATAAAACAATTTTTACTCAGAAAACCAATAAAGCATTTCTTTTATGCAGTGATGAAATGCAACCACTAGATGACACCAAGAGATAGTTTCTATATGTCTTATTATTCCATACTCAGTAGTTTGTTCAAAGGTACTACTATTCTAGCTGAGAGTTTTGATCACAGAGGTGCTACTATTCTAGCTGATAGTTTCATTGAGATCACAGAATTTTCCAAATTAAGTATCTAAAATTTTAAAAGGTCTTCCTTTGAAATTAACATTACTCTTCTAGTCAGCAAGAGAAAATAAAATTAATAAGAAACAAAAGCAATCTAAAACAAAGCAAAAAAAAAATAACATGAGATCATTTGGACACCCAACATTCCGCATTCCAAGTAAGATGCTTGTTTTACTATTTCTGAGTGTTCTAGGGAGACAACCCTCAGAGGTTTTGCAAGTCCAATTACCATAAAAATTTCTAAGGGCAATTAAATGAAAATTGAATTTTTCCTCCAGATTTAATTTTGTAAGTCAGATCTTAGCAGGATGCTTGCTTCTTACTGATTGGTGATTGTGAATAACTGGCCTGTTATGGTGTCTATGTCTGCACAAGAGAAGCTATATACACCAAATGGGAAATCATGGATGATTATCTGTATTTCCTTCAAAACACAGCTACTGTTTCATCTTAGATTTGTTCTATATGTTTCATGGCCAATTAATGCAATTTGTGTTTTGAGTGTGAACATTAAAACTGTGCTTTCTCTATGAGAATAAATAAAGCTTTACTAGCAGGATATCTGTATGATAAGAACTACATATTTCACATTTTACCACTTGAACAAAAATATTCTTCAGATGTCTAAGATCATAAGGAAAGAGTACATATAAAGTTAATAATTAGAAAATGTATTACAGGAAACTTCTTGGTAAATCTTGGAAACGCCAACATACTACTTTGAAAATGTGATTATTATTTCATTTGAGCAGCCATTTCTAAATGTGAAATGAATTTTTCATTTTTTAAATTTTCAACAATATTTCATTTTATCAATCAACATTAAAAATTAATGTTCTTGGTACTGTAAAAACATTAGGGACATATGCTTACCTTTAAGAAGGGAACCCAAGGAAAGAAATGAACATAAGGTTATGACCATGGAGTGAATGTTAATAAGGAAAACACACATCGACCAAATGACTCATCTACAAGGAAAAAGAAAGCCAAAAGAACTCACTCTGAAGTAACTTCTTTCAAATGCTAACATATTCTACTTTGACAATTAAGTAAATTCTTATTTCCTTTATGAATTTAGACTTTTGTCTGATTTCCCTGAGTTACAAGGGGAATCTGAAATCACGGCAAAGCCTTCTAAACTGCATAGCAGCTGCATTTTGAAGCCAATACATAGATGCATATTGGACAGTGAATATTTGTTTCTGAAAAGTCCTTATTTGCATAAGAAATATTGGTATCTACACAGGTTTTCTCACATCTTTCTCTTGTTTGTTTTTTTAAGTGGAGAAATTTCAAATCTAAGAAATTTGGTTTGTTTCTAATAGTAAGTACGTTAATTTGTTACAAATTTTGTTAGTATAATTTAGGTAAGTATCCTTCTGAAATTGAAAAAATAGAAAATTGTACACTCAAAACCATTTTACTATTTGAATAAATGTATTGTTTCATGAAATTGAACATTTTGTTTCATTGAAACGGATGAGAGGAGGTCTTACTGCTACATAATAACACATATTCTCTCTAACGTTTTATTGACTCATCTCCTCTATTGAAATTAACTTTCTACTTTTGAGAAAAATTGGATTTGTAGACAATGAAGTAAACATATATACATACTGCATGCATGCATGAATAGACACGTATACACACAAAAAAATGGCCATGTCTCCATCCATGATGTATTATTCAAACCATGCTGAGAGTAAAGTTTAGTCATGCTCTGACCTGTTAATTCTTTTGTGTTGGAATTCTAGCATCATGGTGTGTTATCTTCTAAATCTTGTTAATAACAGTTGGAGACCTGGTGATCAGAAATAGAGTCCTGAGATTTTTATAATGCATAGTTAAAATGGCTATGTTGAAGATAAAACAACTAGGTTAACAGAGTATTTTCTTCAGCTTCCATTTTTCTATATCCTAATCTATAGTCATATAAGCACAGACTCTCCTTTGTATATCTCATCACATTTATAGAAAGCCTCGACTTATTAACCATCTGAATTTTACAGAAATATCTCACAAAACAGCTTAAAATAATTTGGCTACCTAATTTATTTTTTTTTTCATTTTTTTAAATAGAGATACTTTCTTTATTTTTCCCTCCATTTACAGGCGCAGAATTAAAGAACATGTTCACTCACTATATTATTGATGCACTTAAGTGGAGTGTTCCGAAGCATGTAATTACGTGGAGGCTTATGGCCCTGAAGTAGCCGGGGATAGTGGTACTGCATATCCATGATTTGAAGGACACACGGTGATGATTATAGAGGCAGTACTCCACATCCATTCTAGCCCTTTTGTGTTTAGCTGGTTGTCATGGCAAATAATTGGATAGAATTTAAGCCACTTTCTTCCAAGTGGGAAATTCATAATTTTACCCTTCACCTAATTTTGTAGATATTTTTAAAGAATCTTAAAGTTTCTAGAGGAATGACGTAGATTAGTGTGGGAAAAATTTTCACATTCAGCAGGCATCTCAGAACACAGACTTCTGTTTAAGAGGGTACAGAATAAATCAATTTTCATTTGCTTCAGCTTGCTTCCTGTCTCTATAACTAAGTCACAGACTTCGAGCTTCTTGCCCAAACAAGGCTGCAGGGTCTTACTTCAACAGCTTCTGAGAGAAAGGGAAAACAAACACGAAATTCCATAAAATGTTATTGAAAATGATGTATTGCCTACAATCTTATCTGAAAAGGGAAAAAGCCTTTTCAAAAAACAAGTTGGGGGGGACTGTAAATAGAAATGATTAATAACACCCTCAGGGGAATTGTTGTGAGATGAATGAATGAGGCTAACACATAAAGATATTTAAATCATCTAACAATGATGGATTTTGTAATTGATTTATACTTTACTTGTCTAATATTGAATGATAGATGTGGCAAATTATATCTTTCAATTAAGAAATAAACTTTGAGAAAAATTAGAATTGGTAGCTTTGGTCACTCTCTACTCCATTTCCCCACAGGGGATACTGACCATGCAATCTTTGTGTCATGAACACCAATTTTATTCCAAAACAATGATAGCTATTGAGAATGTGGTAAGCGTTTCAAAAATAACAGAAGCAACAAAGCACTTGTATGCCTTCACAAAAATGCCATTTTAGGGTTAGTAGACTACAGGTCTTTTGATAAAGCCATATGGAAGCATACTATATATAGAAGCTTCTTTATTTTAAATGTTGCTAACCTCTATCAGGAATTCTGTGGCCTTAATTGACCCCACAGGCTCAGAAATGAAAAGCTCAATGACCCCTTTTAGAACTGTTACCAGAGAGCTCTCATAGACCCTCAAATAATATCCAGACTCTTGTCATTGCATTTGGTTACTTATCAGAACTTGACAGTAAGACCCTATTGCTGTAGGCACTATATACTTGAGTTGCAGAACAAACAAAGAAAAATCAAGTTGCTACTGATCTCAAGCTTCTTCTCTGCTGGCTATTGTTCATAGTACTAGATGATGCTATAGATACTGGTATATTGGTAGAAGGAATAGTATGGGAGTAAATAGCCACCCTCTAATTGAATTTAAGATCTCCTTCATAAGATAGAGTCCATACATGATACTGTTATCAAGCCCAAGAATCTGTTGCTAGATGGGATATATGCCATAGGGAGCACCTGATATATTATTCTGATAAAGAGACATAATAGCAAACAGCCCTGTACTGACTTTTTGTAATACTGGTTATTTCTCAAAACTTACCAGAGAAGGTTCTGCTTGCAACAAATGGCAATTTACATAGAGACCTACAACTGGTCAATATGCAGAGAATAAGAGAATGCAACTTTACTCAACCCTAAATGAGACAGCTATATTGCACCTTCTCCCAAGGCTCAAGGACCATTCCTGAAGAGGGAGTGGAAAGATTGTAAGAGCCAGTAAGAGGTGGCAGATGAATATAAGTAAAATGTGGTGTCTGGATACCACAAGGTAGTTACACATATAAACCCACAGCACTACTGTGAAACAAGATCTATTCAAACCCAAGATGGACAGGGCCCTAGAGGGAATGATGGAGATAGGCTGGAAAGCCCAGCTTTATCTTAGGATCTATTAGCAATAGCTAGATAACGGGAGAGGGAGTTTTCTTAACTAGTTTAGTGACTGGTAGGTTGGCCAACATCCGAGGGATACACTTATACACAAGGCACTTTAAGGAGTACACATGGTTCAGGCAGGCTCCTGAGGCACAAGAACCCGGAAGTCACTCTAGACAGGTAGATTTTGGGGTAGACTGTCTCCTGTGCTGCTGGAAAAGGGGTCCCAACTCTGAACCCTTTTGTAGGGGGTGGCTGTCTGGGCAGTAGCCGCCCCCTACAGCCTTTGCAGCCCTTGACCAGCAGGTAGGGTTTGGTGCTTCTGTGGCTTTGTGCAGGCTGGCTATTGAGGCACGGGAACCCAGAAGTCACTCCAGGCAGGTACCTGGGTGCAGACTAAGTCAGACATATCCGCTCCCCCCCCCCACGCCCCGCCAACTGGAATTAGTGAGAGAGTATCGAAGTGGACATTTTTTTTGAAGAACCATCAGAACAGTAAGAGAAGAGTGACTTAGGCTTCCAATATCCAATATATAAACAAAATTGAGCCTGAAACCTACTCCATAAAATCCAAGTCAATACTCCATAAACAAGGAGGAGGAAAGGAAAAAAATAAAAAGCATCAGAAGGAGGCAAGCAAAACCATCCGCTAACATGGTGAAAAGACATTTGTGATTTGAATCACAAAAGGGAAACCCACATGCCAGGAACACACTACAGAGGGACAACTTGGGAAAAGCACAGGATAATCCCGCACCAGGCTCGACCAAACCTGTAGGAGACAGCTACAATGGGATCCCCCTGGAGGTGACCCAAGGAACAGATCTTAGAGGAATAAATGCAGACCTATGCAGAGAAATTAAAGAAAATAAAGAAGAATTCAGAGAACTAAAGAGAGACAATGAAAAACTCAATAAGGACCTTGAGGGATACAATGACAAACTTCAGAAAGAACTAAAGGAACAGATTGACAAATTCCAGAAAGAACTAGAGGGAGAAAAAAACAAACTCCAAAAGTAAGTAGAAACACTGAAAAAGGAAGCCAACCAATGAAGTAAGGAGCACCAAGAAGAGATTGAGAAGCTCAAAAAGGAAATGGAAATACTAAAGAAAACACAGGATGAAAGGAAAAAGGAATTAGAACACTCATCCAACCAAGAAGAACGGAAAGGAAAAAGCCTCAGAAGTAGAATGGAGGAAGCAGAACAAAGAATATCAGATCTGGAAGATAACACAGAGCAACTAAAAAGCTCAAATAAAGAATATGAAAAATTTAAAAATACACAAAAGTGGAACAACCAGGAAATATGGGACACTATGAAAGGATCAAACCTCTGCATCTTAGGAATAGAGGAAGGAGAAGAATCTCAAGAGAATAGTATTGATCAGATCTTCAACAGAATAATAGATGAAAATTTCCCCAAACTAAAAATAGACAAACCCATACAAATACAAGAAGCACATAGGACTCCAAATAGACAAGATCAGAAAAGAAACTCCCCATGCCATATCATAGTTAAAATGCTAGATGCCTAAAATGAAGACAAAATTATGAAGGCTACAAAAGAAAAACAAGTCACATACAAAGGGAAACCCATCAGAATTACAACTGACTTCTCGGCTCAAACCATGAAAGCAAGAACATGGAGCAAAGATTTCCAGTGTTAAAGCACTATGGATGTCAACCCAGAATACTTTACCCAGCAAAAATTTTGACTATAGTTGAAGGAGAGAGAAAAATTTTCCATCACATAAACAAGATGATAGAATACATGTCTGGAAAACCAACTCTTCATAAAATACTTGAAGCAATTCAAAGGGCAGAAGAGAGGAGCAACAATCCTCAAAAACCTAGGAAAAGAAATGAATAAAACATAACTGTAGGAATAAAATCAGAGGCTAGAAGTCCAAATGGACAATAAAGTGAAAGGAAGCAACATATATCTTTCAATTAGAACCTTAAATATTGATGGGCTAAACTCCCCAATCAAAAGGAATAGACTGGGAGAATGGATTAGGAAACAAAACCCATCTATATGCTGTCTACAAGAAACCCATCTCAATTTCAAGGATGCACCAACTCAAGGTGAAGGGATGGAAGAAAGTATTCCAAGCAAATGGTACCAAAAAGAAAGCAGGTGTTGCCATTCTAATATCAGTCAAAATAGACTTCAAAGCAAAAGAAATCAGAAGAGACAAAGAGGGCCAGTACATCTTTATGAAAGGAACAATTGACGATGAAGATCTCACAATCATGAATATATACGCACCAAACACCGGTGCACCAAACTTTATAAAGACAATTCTTCAGGATCTCAAGACACAGATTAACCCCAGCACACTAATAGTAGGGGACTTCAATACCCCATTAAGTCCTTTAGACAGATCAACAGGACAAAGAATAAACAGAGAGACATCTGAACTAAATGATACAATGCACCAAATGGACCTCACAGACATCTATCAAACATTTTACCCAAACACCAGAAAATACACTTTCTACTCAGAACCTCATGGAACATTCTCCAAAATAAACCATATACTGGGACACAGGAAAAAACTCAACAAATACAAAAAGATTGAAATCCCATGCATTCTATCACACCACAGTGCAATAAAACTCAATATCAACACCAGGATAAACCCTACAACCGACAAGAACACATGGAGACTAAACAACACTCTCAGGAATAACGAATGGGTCAAGGAATAAATAAAGAAAGAAATAAAAACATTCCTGGAACTGAATGACAATGATAATACAACACAGCAAAACCTATGGGACACTTTAAAAGCAGTCCTAATAGGGAAGTTTATAGCTCTAAGTACCTACATCAAAAAAACAGAAAGGCCACAAGTAAATGATATAACACTGCAGCTAAAAATACTTGAGAGACAACAAGAAATTAACCCTAAACACAGCAGACAAGAAGAAATAACAAAAATCAGAGCAGAGATCAATGAAATAGAAACAAAGAAAACCATACAAAAAATATCAATGAATCCAAAAGTTGGTTCTTTGAGAGAATAAAAAAGATAGACAGACCTCTAGCCTAGTTAACCAAAAGAAAGAAGGAAAAACTCCAAATCAATAGAATCTGTGATGAAAAGGGAAATATCACAACAGACAAGGAAAAGATCCAGAAAATCATATGGGAATACTTCAAAAACCTATACTCTACCAAGTTTGAAAACCTAGAAGAAATGGATGAATATCTGAAATCCTGGGAATCACCAAAGCTCAACCAAGAAGAGATCGACAGCCTAAATAGACCAATAATACAGGAAGAAATTGAAGATGTAATAAGTAGACTCCCAACCAAAAAATGCCCAGGTCCAGATGGTTTCATGGCAAAATTATATAAAATATTTCAAAAAGTCTTATGACCATGCCTACTCAAGTTGTTTAGAAGGATACAAACGGAGGGAGTTCTCCCAGATTCCTTCTATGAAGCCATCATCACGCTATTACCAAAACCAGATAAAGATACAACCAAAAATGAGAACTATAGAACCATCTCCCTACTGAACACAGATGCCAAAATTCTAAACAGGATACTGGCAAATCGCATACAGACCCACATCAAGAAGATCATCCATCATGACAAAGTTGGATTCATACCAGAGATTCAGGGATGGTTCAACATATGAAAATCAATAAATATCATCAAACATATAAATGGACTGAAAGACAGAAACCACACCATCATCTCAATTGACATGGAGAAAGCCTTTGACAAAATCCAGAATCCCTTCATGTTTAAAGTCCTAGAGGGAATTGGACTGGAGGGATCATTCCTCAATGTAATTAAAGCCATATACAGGAAACCCACAGCCAATATCATCCTAAATGGGGAAAAGACAGAAGCATTCCCCTTAAAGGTAGGAACTCAGCAAGGTTGCCCCCTGTCACCACTCCTCTTCAATATAGTGCTTGAAACCCTTGCTAGGGCAATAAGGCAAGAAAAGAAAATTAAAGGAGTTCTAATTAGAAAAGAGGAAGTCAAGCTATCCCTTTTTGCTGATGATATGATTGTCTATCTAAGGGATGTTAAGAACTCCACCAGAAACCTCCTAGAAATGATTAAGAGATTCAGTAAAGTGGCAGGGTACAAAATAAATCTAGAAAAATCAGTAGCCTTTCTTTATACCAACAACAAGCAACTGAAGAAGGACTACAAAGACCTTCCCACTCACAATAGCCTCAAAAACAATAAAATACCTAGGAACAAACCTAACCAAAGACACCAAGGATCTCTAAAACAAAAAAATTTAAACCCTGAAAAAGGAACTTGAGGAAGACATCAGAAGATGGACAAACCTCCCATGCTCATGGATTGGGAAAATAATATAGTAAAAATGTCCATTCTACCCAAACTCATGTACATATTTAATGCAATCCCAATCAAAATCCCCAAGAGCTTCTTCACAGACTCGAAAAAAAATCCTCAATTTCATTTGGAAAAACAAAAGACCCCAAATAGCCACAGCAACCCTGAGCGAAAAGAACAATACAGGGGGGATCACTCTACCAGACATCAAAATATACTACAGGGCTATAGTCTTAAAAACAGCTTGGTACTGGCACAAAAACAGACCAGTTGACCAATGGAATAAAACTGAAGATCCAAACCTGAGCTCATACAATTTCAGCCACCTCATATTTGACAAGGGGGCCAAGAAGACACAATGGAGGAAAGACAGCATCTTCAGCAAGTGGTGTTGGCAAAACTGGATCACCACTTGTAGAAGAATGAAATTAAACCCCTACCTCTCACCTTGTACAAAAGTCAACTCCAGATGGACCAAAGACCTCAACGTGAAACCCCAAACTCTGGAGGTGATAGAAGAGAAACTTGGCAGCAGACTACAAGACATAGGTGTAGGAAAAGACTTCCTAAATCAGACAGCAGCTGCACAAGAAATAAGATCGACAATTGACAAATGGGACCTCATTAAACTCAAAAGCTTCTGTACATCAAAAGAAACAATAAAGGAAGTGAAGAGAAAACCCACAGAGTGGGAGGAAACCTTCACTGCAGATACATCTGACAAAGCATTAATTTCCAGAGTATACAAGCTACTCAAAAAACAAAGAAGAAAGAAAACAAATGAATTACTCAAAAGATAGAGCAAAGAACTGAATAAAGACTTCACAGAGGAGGAATTAGAGATGGCTGAGAAACATCTTAAAAACTGTTCAACATCACTAATAATTAGGGAAATGCAAATCAAGACCACTCTGAGATATCATCTCACTCCGATAAGACTGGTCAGAATCAATAAAACAAAAGATATCAAGTGCTGGAGAGGTTGTGGGGAAAGGGGAACACTCATCCATTGCTGGTGGGAATGTAAACTTGTGCAGCCACTATGGATTGCAGTGGGGAGAACTCTTGGAAGACTCAAAATGAGCTTGCCATTTGACCCAGTCATACCACTCCTGGGTATATACCCACAAGACTCATCTTACTGCAGAAATACATGCTCAGCTTTGTTTATTGCAGCTCTGTTCACAATAACAAAAAGCTGGAACCAGCCCAGATGCCCCTCAACTGACGAGTGGATAGAGAAAATGTGGTACATGTACACAATGGAGTTCTATGCAGAGGTAAAGAAAGACAACATCATGAATTTTGCAGGGAAATGGATGGAGCTAGAAGATATTATATTAAGTGAAGTAACACAGTCCCAGAAAAACAAATGACGAATATTATCCCTCATCTGTGGATGCTAGTGCCAATAACCCAATTATAAACATTTCTTGTGGAGAGGGATGCATATTAAAAGAACAACAACAGAAAGACTGCATCAGAAAACTGACTGAAATGGTGAATCAGGAGGGGTGGGAGGGGCAGGAGAGGGACACGGGTGTATATTCATTTAATGTATATTTAATTGACTTGAGTTCAACAAGTATCAAGTCTACAGGTTACATGGTGTTTTAGGACTTAGTAAAAGTAAATATGTGTATATTAAACAACATTGGTTTAAAGGTTCTGATCAAAACGGCAATGCGCCGGAGTCAATTGGAAATATAAATTGTTGTCATCCACATTTGTTTTACTTAAAATCTGTATAAGAATAACTTTGGGATTGACACATACAAATGTTCTCTATAATTTTTCCTCTGTACAGTATCATCTTGTAGCATTCTCTTTTACCTGTAGGATGATTTAACTTAAAAAATTAAGTCTGTTTCCCAAGCTAACCACATACAGTCACCCAAAAGAGCTTGGGTGAATTTGATGAAATCTGAACCTTGATTCCAGCCTATAGGTATGTGTACTACAACTGCCCTTTTTGAGACTCATGGGTCAAAAAACAATAACTTAAAATAAAAAGGGGGAATACAGATATATATGAAACCTTTTTGTCAAAAACTTTGCAATTCAAATCTTAAAACTAACTAAGTGAAAAGATTTATATGTTCCAACTGGTCAAAATGTCACCAATTTCAGGCTGGAGAGATAGCCTAGCAGTTAAGAGCACTGACTGCTCTTGCAGAGGACCAGGGTTCGATCCTGAGCACCCACATGGTGGCTAAGAACCATCTGTAATTCCAATTCCAGGAGAACTCCAGTTCCAGGGGAATCTGAGACCCTCTTCTGACCTCCGTGGCATTGCACAACATAGGTGCACAGACCTACATGCAGACAGTACACTCATACACATACAAAAATAAATAAAATTAAAAAAAATTAAAAAACAAAATGTCACCAAGTTAATGGCTGAGAAAGAAAAGATACAGGTTTGCATTGTGTAGGATGTACCAGGAAGTGCCAGCAGAAAGGTTGGCCCATCTGAACATTGAAAGGAAGAAAAGCCTCAGACTGCTACAGACATCAAACCCCTCTGTGGATCGTACTTGTAACAAATATTTATAATTAGTCCTAATGAAACTTACCTTCTAGGTGCCATAAAGTTTTAATATGAGAGACTTTCTTACCTCCCCTCCATAGAACAAGGAGAAATATGATGATGATGAAGTCATTCTGTAACTGTAAATTGTATCCAACTGTCATAGAGGTGATCTCTTATAAAACTGGTAAAACTACCTTCTTTAATTGACTAATAGACATAGGAACTGTGAAAAGGATTATTTTCCATTCAGAACCAAATATGATTGTAAAGTCTCCTTAATCTATGCACTTAAGCAAAATATATTAATACAGGAGAGCTCTGATATCAGCAATGGATTATTCTACCAAGGAGATGTTGGCCAGGGGATCCAAGCCTCCCCCCCAAAAGAATAAAGGCTTCTTGCCTGCAAACTGGGATACCTGCAAGAAGAGAGGTGATAAGGCCCTGCTGTCAAAGACCAGATGTAAGCATGGGAAAGATGTATTGAGACTGCACTTGCAAGTGTACAGTTGGTCTCTGGAATACCAGAGTGTGTTACCAAAGGCCACTAAACCAATAAATCAAATATAGGTCTCCTTGAGTCAACCATGTCCCCTCTGTCGCACCAACTACAACTCACCTGCCTGGAAATACTGTGCAGCAGTGGCAGCCATATCCCTGTACATCCCAAATCTAATTGGCTATTAGCTCTCTCTTTGGAGGAATAACCCATAGCTGATGCCACAAGCTTACATCCTCTAGTGATTAGGAGATGTTATAAGCCACAGTAAGACCCTGCCATATTTAACAGAAAAAAACATAATTCATGGATTAACATACCATCCAAACATCTGTGTCTATACGAAAGTAACCTACCATAACAATTAGTACTGTTTAAATACGTATATATCTAATTGCTTGTGCTTCATTAGTAGGATTGAAAGGTTATTCCTGGACAAACTGTCAGCCCATGAAAGGAAACAGCCAGAACTGACCAGAGTCCAAAACAACAGCTCCAGAGAAAGTAGACTGTTTTGCTTCTTGTCCACCTGTGTCCCTTTTCTAAGCCTAGGGAACAATCTGTGGAAGAGGGGGTGTGGTAGAATGTAAGGGCTGTGATTGGGGTGAATGGTGAAACTACAGAAATATATTCTGGACACTTATTTGATCAACTTGATTAAACATACAGGCACCCCCCCCAGCTTGATGGCGAGACCCTTGGGCTGGGTGGGTTTGGGCACAGCCACTTGCAGGTTGGTTTTGCATGAAGGATGCTTGTACTCAAAAATTATTACTTATTGTTAAAAAATGAAAAAAAAAAGAAGTAATAAAAAAATTTAAAAAGTACACATTACACTAGATAGACCTTAAAAAAAAAAAAAAAAAGACAAATAGGGGCTGGAGAAATAGCCTAGCAGTTAAGAGCACCGACTGCTCTTGCAGAGGACCCAGGTTCGATCCCCAGCACCCATATGGTGGCTAAGAACCATCTGTAACTCCAATTCCAGGAGAACTCCAGTTCCAGGGGAGTCTGACACCCTCTTCTGACCTCCGCAGCATTGCACGACACAGGTGCACAGTACACTCATACACATACAAAAATAAATTTAAAAAAAATAAAAAAAAATATAAATAATAATAGAAAGCATGTAGTCAGCAGATGGGGGCACAAACTAAGGTGAGGATGGAGAGGGAGAGTAAATGCTCTTATGTTCAGCAACCCATCAGCTCTAAACCATACAGGAGAAAGATCATTGAAGGAACATTGCATTATGCCCTGAAGGTCAGTGATCATTTAGAGGTTAAAGAAAGTCATATGGAGACATACTAGTATGATACATCTTAAAATATACACATGTACATTATAAAAGGAGATTAAAAGCAGTTACCCTATGAGGGGGATATTTCACCTACTAGTCACTGAGCATAGGCTAGCAAAGAAAAACCCAATACCAGAGATGGGATCCCTTTTTTGAAGATGTCGGTGTGGTGTCCCATAGACCATCAAACAATACTGGCCATTGTTCTTGTTCTTGGTTATCCAGCAGAACTTCCTGTTAAAAGCCAATTGCTGAAGATACTATATACATGAACTGTAAACATAAGGAGAAATTAAACTAATAGTGATTTCAAAGCTTCATGTACTAGGTAGTATTCATAGTACTGGAGGGTGCAATGAACACTACAGAAGAAAATAATCGGTAACCTTACCCAGCTGTGAATCTTACATGCTTTGACAATTATTAACCTAGAAATATATGACTTCTAATGCAATAGAGCACAGATATTATGGAAGTAACTAAGCACTTTCTAATTGGATTTAAGGTCCACTTAGATGAAACCCATAAGTGACATTGATATCAAGCTTAGGAAAAGATGGGCCATACGCCATCAGAGGGAGCCTAATACTATTATCCTGCTGAAAGGATATAGTATTAAAATGACTCCTAATGACTTATTGCTATACCCATAGATTAATTTATTTCTCATCTCTCACCAGGTAAGCTTCCTTATGCAGCAGATGGTAGTAACACAGAAACTCACAACTGCCCAACACGCAGAAAATAACAGACCGCAGAATGATTATCTCTGAATTGGACAACTATATCAAGCTTCTTCCTTCAAAGGCTAAGGCACCATTGCAGAAGAGGGGAGGGTGGGAGGACTGTAGGAGCCAGAGTTGGTGCATGATCACAAGGAAACAGAACTTTCCAGACACCTGCAAATTTACTCATATGAACTCACTGCAATGGTGAGAGTATGCTCAAGTACAAAGTAAGCTCAACACAGACAAAATTCCCATCCTAGATGTAGGGAAATGGATAAAAATTTCCAAGCTTACCAGAGGAACTATCACATACCAGTGGCTGCTGGAAAGGGACGAGTCTATCTCTTTCAAGGGTCTGAATCTCAGTAGAATAACAAGGTTCCAGAGGATGGTTTCAGATGGAAGGACATTTGGGGACACAAATTTGACTCTATAGACCTTCAGATATCTATTCAATAGAGTACATTAAATTAGGCCATGGATATTAAGTGGGGTTGCAGATAGGTAAGGGAATCAGTGGATCTAAATATGACCAAATTATATTGGATGAAATTAGCTAAAATTCATTTTACAGAAAGGAACAAAAAGAAAACGTTTCAATTCCTCTACCCTGTTACATGTGAGTGAACATGTGTTTCAGTATTCTCAGTACATGCTTTAAAAATGATGCAAACAAGCCAGGTGTGGTGGCACATGCCTTTAATCTCTGCACTCAAGAGGCAGAGGCAGGCAGGTCTCTGTGGGTCTAAGGCCAGCCTGGTTTACATAGTGAGTTCCAGCCAGCCAGAGCTACAGGGAAAGCCTGTCTCAAAAAAAATAAAAAGATGCAAACATATTAATAAATCATATATCAAGATTATTATGAAAAGATCAGAACTCTTTCATCTATTCTGAATCTCTTATTTGTTCATATAGGAAAAATGAGTCTTCATACATTACGAAAGAAATATAAAAGTAAAGTAGAAGATGGGCATGAATTTGAAAAGTGAGAGATGGACAGAAGCCAGAAGGAAGGAACCTTGACTGCAATATTTACCATAGGTACTATTGATCCCTATTGACTGGAATTAAAGTTTGATTTGTCTCATGTAACACAGTGGAAAATATTGAAAATAATTACAGAAATAATCCATTCACCTTTAGAAAACTCATGTGGTACAGTATCTTTTATGAAAATTTTATGTAACGATGTGTGCAAAAATTGACTAAAACCATTCAAAGCAAAATTAAATTTACATCCCAGGAGTCTGTAGGGATTCTATGAAAACAGGTTATTGCTACAAAGGAAGCTTTATTTCACCGTCACTCAAAAGAAGATTTACTCTACAAATTCCAACAAGAACAGGCATTGTATATATCATGGAGCATGATAAATTTGAGACAACATTCTGCTAGCTGGAAATTTTTTCTTTTGCTACTATTGATAACTTAGAAAGCAATCTTTAAATTTCCTTCTCAGAAATTTGGGTTTCTATCTATGTTATCTTAAGTATTGTCAATAAAAGAAATGTCACATACTGAACATAAGTTCTTAGAGATTTACTCGAATAAAATAAAAATGGAATAAAATATCAATGTTACCATTAAGCATCATAAGAAAGAACAATGTAAACCTCAGAAAGAAATCCATAAAATAAAATACCCTGATAAATGCAGAAAATATATTTCTACATAGGAAAATTAGAAAAATATTCAGGTACTTTGCTCTGTAATGGTTGGAACGAAGTTACGATTATGGATGTCTTACAGAATTTACGTGAATACCATATATTCTATTTTATGAGATTATGTACAGGGTAAATTAAAAGAAGTTCAGAATCATAAAAGCATGTACTGTGATCCTCAGCATGTTGGATGCTGGAGAATCCACTCATTACAGCTCTCTTAATGTGGAAGTTTAGAGCACTTGCTTTCTGTTCTTTGTAGAGCTCTGGCCTCTTCTCCATAGAGTACATTGTTGTCTCTCTTGACACTGATGGGTCACAGACTGATTTTGGGCATCTTCAAACATGCAAAACTTTCCCTTAGAGCCCAAAGCACACACTACTGTTCCTTACTGTTGTCGTTGTTGTTTATGACATTTCTAAGTAAGCCTTTGGGATTTTGAATGTCATTGTGTGAGATCATAAAATGAATAAAAGATGAATGGGTCTGAGAAATAAAACTACTTATACTGCAAACTAATAAGACTAAGATGATATTAATTTCAAATTGGCATTCATGGTCACGTAGAACTGGGAATACTTGGGTCCAGTTTCTTCTGACTTTCAGAGTTTGCATCAAGAATTCTGATGTAGTTTTGATGGGTTTTCCTTTACATGTAACTTGTTTTTCTCTAGCAGCTTGCTTCCAGTACACTCTCTTTTGTTCTGTTTATGCATTTAATACTTACACTATGATATGCTGTAGGGAGTTTCTGCTCGGGTCGTGTATAATTGGTGTTCTGTGTGCTTCTTGAATCTCTATAGGTAAGTCTTCCCTTAAGTCAAGGAAATTTTCTTCTATAAGAAAGATTTGTTCGGAGCTGGAGAGATAGCCTAGCAGTTAAGAGTGCTGACTACTCTTGCAGAGGACCCGGGTTCGATCCCCAGCACCCACATGGCGGCTGAGAACCATCTGTAACTCCAATTCCAGGAGAACTCCAGTTCCAGCGGAATCCGACACCCTCTTCTGACCTTCGCGGCATTGCACGACACATGTGGACAAACCTACATGAAGACAGTACATTAATATAAATAAATAAATAAATAAATAAATAAATAAATAAATAAAATAATTTTAAAGAAAGATTTGGTCAATGCCATTTGCCTGAGATTCTTCTTCTTCCTGTTTGCCTATGATTTGCTCAGTTACATAGTTTATGCTTTAGGAGTCCAAGTGTTCAACTTTGTCATCCAATTTTGATACTCTGTTTTCCATTTCATTCATTCCACTAGTGAGTTTTTCTCCCATTGATTCAAATGGGCTTATTGAGTTTTTCTATTTCTTGTTCATTTTAGTTTGAGTTTCCTTTAATATTCTATCTCTTTTGTAAATTCACTTTTAAAGTTCAGGATTTTATTATTTCATTCAGCCTCATATTTGTATTTTCTTGAGCTTCCATCACAAGTATATGCCTCTCCTCTTTGAATTATTTGAGTTGTTAGTGTTTTGTCTAAGTTCTTTGATCATGTTTGTAATTCTTCTTTCACATTCCATGATAGTGTTCCTCAGGGTTGTTTTCACGGTAGTACTATTCTGTAAGATTCATAGGTTTTGCTGGGTACATACTCTCTTGTTTTTTATTAGTATTTTTGGTTTTGGACTGCCATTTGGGCATATAGAAGTTTTTGGTGGTTGTGTGTCCAGTAGGAAATTCTATTCTGCATTTATTCATTTGAATTTTTGTTCTGTTTATGTAGCTTTGTTGTTTTTTTTCCCCCCCCCTCAGGTATGTAAACTTAGTTGGCATGTGCTTCAGTTTCTTACAGGGTAGCTCATGGGTAGGGATAGTAGGAAGACTTCTCTGCAAGACATAGATCAGGAGTCTGGGGGAAGGCAGGGTGAGATCACCTGAGGAGGGACTAGGCAAACTACCCTAGGTTTAGCTAGTCTTGGTTAGGAAATTAGTTAAGAGAGCTGAGGCAGAAGAACTGGAGTAGACCTGGGCCCAAGGCTAGCTGGGAAAAAGGGTGGGGTTAAGTACATTAGAAGTGTTCAGGAAGAACTCTAATTTCATATGTGATTTTTAGTTAACATCAAGAAATAACCAAAGCTTAGTTATAAACTAACTTCTCTTCACTTCATGACTGTGAAAAATTGTATCAACATCCACACAAAATCAGAAAGTTTTTGAATTTGAGGCTTTACTTTAATGAAAGGGTAAAGACTTAAATTGATATATTGATGTTTGGTATTCTAGCATTCAGAGTTAGATTTGAATTACTGTGCACAAATAATTCCCCTTTAGCTCTTCCTATTTAGATACCTCACATGACCACTATCAATAACACTCTTAAATTAGACTTTGACATAAGGAAGAAGTAAATAACAACAGGGATTGGTAAAGGTATTTTGATCATTTATCAATCTGTACATGCAATTCATGGAAATGAAGTAACTTATAAAATGTTCTGGGCTGGCTAGTGGCCTGCACCTTGGTGCGGGCGGGAGTAGTTACCTGGGCAGGCATCTGCCGCCTCTGCCGCAGGTAGGGGGCCGTGGGCGGACCGTCCTAGTCTCTTTTGTGCTGGGACCAGAGGGGCCGGTGCTAGTGGCCTGCACCTTGGTGCAGGCGGGAGTAGTTACCTGGGCAGGCATCTGCCGCCTCTGCCGCAGGTAGAGGGCCGTGGGCGGACCGTCCTAGTCTCTTTTGTGCTGGGACCAGAGGGGCCGGTGCTAGTGGCCTGCACCTTGGTGCTGGCTGCCGGGGCGTCGGGCTAGGTCAGGCAGCCCCCACCGCCGGAGATTGGTGAGAATCCAAGTGGACCTTTCCTTGGAAAACCTTAAGACAAAAAGAAAGAGTGGTTTGGCAAATATGAAAACAGACAAAGTCACTACTCCTAAACTAAGGAGGAGGAAAGGGGAAAAAAAAAAAAAAAAAACAACAGCATACAGAAGGAAAGTACTAAAACCATCCCCAACATAGTGAAAAGGTTATTTGTAATCTGAACCACAAAAGGAAGCCCACATGCCCAGGGACACCCACGAATGTGACAACATGGAGAAGGCACAGGAAGAAATCCTGCATCAAGCGCTCCAAACCAGTAGGAGATAGCTACAATGGACACCCAGAGGAGACCAGGAAACAGTCTTAGAGGAATATTGCAGACCTATGCAGAGGAAAAAAGACATAAAGAGGAATTCATGATACTAGAGAGGGAAAGAAAAACTCAAAAAGGACCTAGAGGGATACAACTGAACAAAGACAAGAAACAATGATCTCAGAAAGAACTAAAGGAAATAACAGATTGGAGAAAACTCCAGAAGAAAGAAACTAGAAGGAGAAAAAAATAACAGAATAAAGAGAACTTTAAAGATCGAGAGATGAACAAACTCATGAAACGGACTTAGAGGTATTACAATGCCAAATCTTCGGGGAAATAGAAAAAATAAAGGAAACAGACCGACCAAACTTCCACAAAGGAACTAGAGGGAGACAAGAACAAAAGCAAACTCCGAAGGAAGTAGAAACAAACACTGTGAACAAGGAAGCCAACCAACAAAGAAAGGAACACCAAGAAGATTGATTGAAGAAGCACCAAGGCAAGAGATTTGCGAAGCTTCAACAAAAAGGAAAAATGGAAGTACTAAAGAAAAAAAACACCGGATGAAACTGAACCAAAAGGACTTAGAAAACACACATTTCAATCAAGAAGAGAAAGAAAGGAAAGGGAAAAAAAAAGCACCAGAAGGAGAATGGCAGGGGGACGCAGAACAAAAGAATCCACACCCCCACCGACTCTGCGCACCCAGATTAACACAGGAGCAATTTACAAAAAGCTCAAATTAAAGATTATGTGGAAAACATTTAAATACCCACACAAGTGACCAACCAGGAAATATTGGGGGAAACACTATGAAAAGATTCAAAAACCTCCGGATCATAGGGCATTCCGAGGAAGGAGAAGAAAGAAGAATTTCTAAGAAACATAGTTATTGATCATATCTCCAACAGAATAATAGAGGAAACTTTCCTCCAAACTAAATAGACAAACCCATACAATTACAAGAAAAGCACATAGGGACCCCACAAATAGACAAGACTCAGAAAAGAAAAAAAAATCCCCTACATCCATATCATAGTCAAACTGCTAGATGCCCAAAACCCAAAGCACCAAATTTGAGGAGCTACAATAAGGATATAACCAACGTCACATTCCAACGGGAAAAAAACCCATCCAGTAAATCATCAACTGACTTCTCGCCTCCAACCATGAAAGCTTGCATTATAGATAAGATGAACATGGAGCAAAGCATTTCCCATGTGTTAGGTGGATGTTCTAGAGGATGTGCCAACCCAGAATACTTTTACCCAGCAAAACTGTTCCGTATTATTATAGTTGAAGGACTAGGATGGTCCATAGATCAGGAGCGGAATTTTGAGTGCTCTTTGGTGCCAGATACCAGACATGGTATGGTCCAAAATAACTGCTATCCATACTAAGTGGATGACCAGGATATTAAAGAGAAGATGATGCTACTGATAGGAAATAGGAATAAGAGCAAGATTGTATTGTGTGTTAGAAAAACTGGACGATGTTGACCTATGTCCATGTAAAGTAAAAGTTCATTCATAAAATATTGTGTATAGCTGTTGATGCTAGTCTAAAAGAAGCGATTTGGATAAGGTAAGGTTAGAAAGAATTAAATAAAGCCTAGCTTCGCACATTGGACAGCTTCCATTTTCAGAGCTCCAGTGGTGGCCTGCCACTTCATTAACAGTGCTGTCCAACTCAAACACCTCCATGCTTGCCCTTCATTCGCGCAACTATCAAGGCTGCACTTCTATGCAATCTAAACGAAGGGTAGACTTAATATCTGTTTATGCGAAACAACAGATTTGACTATAAAACTCACCCTACCTTTAGAAGCGCGATATGCCAAGAGAGAGAACCTTCAAAAAAGTGGAGGATCACAAGCACGCAGAGTCATGAATATATGTCTCACTCTGGATAGGTGATGATTATAACTGTGAACGGAAAGATGCTGCAGAGTTATTTGCTCTGGCTAAAACGTATCCATTTAATGTTATAACCGTTTAAATATTTTCATGGGTCTAATAAAAAACTCTCCCAAT
>VZQC01012183.1:156322-178413 GCA_009823505.1 Rhizomys pruinosus
ATCGAAAGGGTTATTTCTGGACAGATGTCAGCCCATGAACAAGAAACAGCCAGAATTGACCAGAGATCCAAAAACAGACAGCTCCAGGAGAGAGGCGGGACTGTTTCTGCTTTCTCATCACACTTTGTGGCCCCCGTTTCTTGCGAAGCCCAGGGATAATAATCTGCGGAAATGAGAGGGGGGGTGGTGGGGAGAATGTAAGGGCGGGATTGGGATTGGGGTGAAGGGTGAAACTACAGCAATGTAGTCTGGACCCTCATTTGATTAACCTGATTGAACATACAACCCCTCACCCCCCATTGGAAGGTGGGGCTGTGGGTGTTTGGGCACAACAGCCTGCAAATTGGTTATACATGAAGGATGCTTGTACTCATGGATTATCACTTATAGCTTAAAAATGGAAAAAAAAAACTGAGAGAGATATGCAGGACAGTCATGGCAGAATGCATGATCTCGGTTGGGCTGGGGGTGGGGGTGAAGGGAAGGGGAGATATGCCTGAACTGAATTGGAAAATTATGTATGAAATGCACAAAGCATCAATAAAAAAAAATGTTGTGGAAAAAAAATGTTCTGGGCTGTGGACATGTCTCAGAGGAGTAAAGTTCTTATAGGCCAGTCTGACAATCAAATTCACAAAGCTAGAATTTACCTAAAGCCAGACACAGAGTCACAGACATCTGTAAATAGAGCACGCAGAAATGGAAAGATGGAAACAGACATGAGAAAATCACAAGTGGGTCCAGAGCCCCTGGTTTGCTTACCTGCTATAAGGAGCAGAAAACAAAAGATCACTTGTCCCAACACAGTGGAAAGTGAGCACCTAAGGTTTTACTTTAACCTTCACACACCTGCCCTGACACATGCATGCCTGCATTTGCATTTTTTTCCCCTTAGCAGCTTGCATAGTATCCTCTAGAACTGTGAGAATTAGTCTTCAGGGAGGAGGCTTCCTGGTCAGATCCAACTCCATCACTCAAAATCGTGTGTCTGAAAATGTCCTGTCTTCAGCAATATGGTCTTATTTTCAAGTTCTTGAATAAATTCAAGGCAATAGTCTGTGTTACTCTGGGAGTCTCTTAGACAGCCTTGACTGACAAGTCAAAGGGAGGTTTCTCCAAATTGGCACAGTTTTTTGATACATAGTCTTCATTTATACACAAGCACTTATTTACAGATATTTCATGTGTAATTTCAATAAGATTTTGAACTAATGCATTTCCCTCTGGTTATTCACAGGACCTAGGCATTACTTATATCTCCTCTGTCTCAACCTATCTAACCTTCCCTCCTCCCTCTCAGTTAAAGTCCCTCCATTTCCCCCTTGATAATGCCTGTCTCCCGTTACTCCCTGTCTTCCGCTCCTTTTTACCCTTTCTCCTTATGGTTCCTTGTGTAAGCTTACCCCCTCCCCCCCATCCCAAGTTAAACACCCCTCATTTCCCCATTTTCCCCTTGATAAGAGCTGTCTCCTACTAATCCCTTTTTGGGGGTTCCTTCTTTCCCTTTCCCTACATGGTTTCTTTTTCTTTTTTTTTTCTTCTTTTTTTTTTTTTTTTTTTTTTTTGTCTTTTCAAGACAGGGTCTCCCTGTAGCCCCAGCTGTCCTGGAACTCACTCTGTAGACCAGGCTGGCCTTGAACTCACAAGGATCTGCCTGCCTCTGCCTTCCAAGTGCTAGGATTAAAGGCTATGGTTTCTTTCCATTTTCCCGGTTCTGCCAGTTATGTCAGAGCATACACTGACATAAAGGATCTGGTGCTAAGATGCGAAAATGAGAACATGTGTTGTTCTGAGTCTGTATTATGTCACTTAATATAACAATTTCTAGTTTTATCCATTTACCTACAAGCTACATGATTTTGTCTTTACCACTGAATAGAACTCTATTATGTTAATGT
This sequence comes from Rhizomys pruinosus, assembly GCA_009823505.1. Taxonomy (NCBI): domain Eukaryota; kingdom Metazoa; phylum Chordata; class Mammalia; order Rodentia; family Spalacidae; genus Rhizomys; species Rhizomys pruinosus. Next base: position 158,221 of record VZQC01012183.1, read on the forward strand.
ACATTTTTATTATCCATTTGTCAACTGAGGCACATTTAGGTTGTTTCTATCTCTTAGCCATTGTGAAATGAGCAGCAAAAATGTGGGTGCACATGTAATTTCTGTAGTAGGATATGTCTGGCATATGAGTATATGCCAAAGAATAATATAACTAATTCATATGGAAGATTTATTTTTTTGGTTTTTAAGATTTTCCCACAGTGTTTTCCATAGCATTTGCACCAGTTCACAATGTCACCAGCACAATGAGGCTTCCCCTTTCCTCACATCCTCAATAACATTTGATGTCATTTGTTCTCTTAATCTTAGTCTGACTAGAGTAGGATAGAAGCTACAAATGGTTTTGATTTGCATTTCCTTAATTACTAAGGATACTGAATGCTTTGTACTTTTTAATTTTTAAAATTTTTGTTGATTTTTTTCATCTTTTTGAGACAGGGTCTCCTTGTAGCCCAGCTCTATAGACCAGATTGGCTTTGAACTCACAGAGATCTGCCTGCCTCTCCCTCTGCCTCCTGAGTGCTGGGATCACAGGCGTGCATCAGCTTGCCTGCCCTTGTTTTCTTGTATTTTATTTTTTAATGACATTTATTTTATTTTTTTTTAAATTTTATTTATTTCTGTATGTGTGAATGTATTGTCTGCGTGCAAGTTTGTGCACCCGTGTCGTGCAATGCCGCGGAGGTCAGAAGAGGGCGTCGGATTCCCCTGGAACTGGAGTTCTCCTGGAATTGGAGTTTCAGACGGTTCTCAGCCGCCATGTGGATGCTGGGGATCGAACCCGGGTCCTCTGCAAGAGCGGTCGGCGCTCTTAACCGCTAGGCCGTCTCTCCAGCCCCGTTTTCTTGTATTTTATACACAACAACACAACATCTTAATCACCTTTATTCATCTTTCCTCACCAGCACCCTCCCATCGCCTCTCCCAACTGGATTTCATGCATTCTTGTCATTTATGTTATGGTCTGTCAAGTAAATATAGTGTCCTCTGACATCCTGCAGTGCATACTCATCCCCTGTGGTCTAGTCAGTCTATCTAGTCACTCTCTTAAAGAGGACTAGCTCATCCTTACCCAGAGGTAATCAGTTGCATGATAGTTCTTTCACTAGAACTGGAGCCTGCTGCCTATTTTCACAGTTCTAAGCTGTGCTTTTGTCAGCTTGTGTTTGCATGGATTTTGTGCATGCTGTCATCATTGCTGTAAGGCCCCAGGAGCCTATAAGGCTGTATCTATATTGTCATGCACCTCTTCCCAGGTTTCCTTCTATCTTTGCCCACTCTTTCTCAATGGTCTCTGAGACCAGGTTGGGTGAAGTTTAATATAGGAGTCCTGTCCAAAGACCCATACTCTTTAGACTCTTATTTTCTTTCTGTACATCGCCCTGTGTTACATAAGAAAGCTTCATTGGTGAGAGTTAAAAGATGCATTATTCTAAATGGAGAAGATCTGGAAGCATTCCGATTAAAATTAAGAACCAGAAAATGCTGCCCACTATCCCCACTCCTTTTTAAAATAGTGTTTGTAAGTCTTGCTAGAACATAGGATGAGAGAAGTTAACAAAATATTAATTGGAAAATATGAGGTCAAATTATCCCTATTTTCAGACAATATGATATTTTACCTAAGAGATACCAAAAATTCCACCAGAAGATGTCTAGAAATTATTAACACTTTCAGGAAAGTGGGATATTACAAAATCAATATACAAAAATTATTAGCCTTCTATAAATCACTAACAATGAATTAGACAAGAATACATGGAAACCATCCCATTGACAACAGTATGAACAAAATAAAGTACCTAGGAATAAACTGACCAAAGGTAGGAACTTTTTAGGGTGTTTCTTAGCCATTTTAGTTCTTCTGAGAACTCTCCTCAGATACATATCTCATTTTTTAATTGAGACATTTGTTTTCTTGATTCTTAATATTTTGTGTTCTTTGTATATTCTGTATGTTAATCCTCTTTCAAATGTTTAGCAGGTGAAGGTCTTCTCCAACTATGTAAGTTTACTCTTCACTTCCTTGGTTAATTCCTTTGCTGTACAAAAGGTTTTGGGTTTGAGATCCCACTTGTCTAATTGTCAGTTGCTGACCTTAATTCCTGAGGAACTGATGCCTAATTTTGAAAGTCCTTTCCTATGCCTATATCTTGTAGGGTACTGTCTAAATTTTCTTCTAACAATTTAAAGAGTTTCAGGTTTCATATTGAGACCTTTGATTCATTTGGAGTTGATCTTTGTGCACCGTGATATTTAAGGATTTAATTTCATTCTTCTACAGGTAGAGATTCAGTTTTGCCAGCATTATTTGCTTGATTTTGTCTTTCCTCCAGTGAGAGTTCTTGGCACCTGTATTAGTCACTTTATGTTGCTGTGACAAAACCATCATGACCAACAGCACTTATAAAAGGAAGAGTTTATTTGAGCTTACGATTTATGATTCTAGGGAATTAGAGTCCAATGTGGCAGGGAGGCATGGTGGCCAGGGCTGGAGTGGAAAACCAAGGTTCACATCTCACAATGAGCACAGGAAGCCAAGAGAGAGAGAGAGAGAGAGAGAGAGAGAGAGAGAGAGAGAGAGAGACTGGATACTGCAAGGCTTGTTAAACTCACTAAGCAGGTACTTCCTCCAGCATGGCCACATCTTCTAAGACCTCCCAGAACAGTGCCACCAACTGGGGATGAAATGTCTGAATGCTTAAAGCCTATGGGGGAAACTCTCATTCAAACCACTACAGCACCTTTGTAAAATATCAGGTTGCTGAGATTGTATCCACTCATGTTTGGGTCTTCTATTTTGTCTCATTGTATTACATGTCTTTTTTTTCTCCAAATACCATGGTGTTTTTATGACTATAGCTCTGTAATGTAGTTTGAGATCTGGGATAAGAATCCTTCCACCTCTGCTGTTTGTGCTTAGTATTGCTTTAGTTATCTGTGATCTTTTCTAATTCCATATATATTTTAAGATTCTTTTTCTAATTTTTTGAAGATTGTCATGGTGATTTTGATTGACAATGTACTGAAATTTTATTTTTTTTTATTTTATTTATTTCTGTATGTGTATGAATGTACTGTCTGCATGCAAGTCTGTGCACCTGTGTCGTGCAATGCTGCGGAGGTCAGAAGAGGGTCTTGGATTCCCCTGGAACTGGAGTTCTCCTGGAATTGGAGTTTCAGATGGATCTCGGCCGCCATGTGGGTGCTGGAGATCGAACCCGGGTCCTCTGCAAGAGCGGTCGGCACTCTTAACCACTAGGCCATCTCTCCAGCCCCGACAATGTACTGAAATTTTAAATTGCTTTTGGTAGGATGGGTTTTTTTTCACAACATTAATTTTACTAATTCATGACCACAGGAAATCTGCATATCTCTTTGTGTCTTCTTCAATGTCTTTAAAATTTTTAAATTTTCAATGTAGACAACCTTAATATCTTTGGTGAGGTTTGTTCATATACATATATTTTTTTGACTCTATGATGAAAGGCAGGGTTCCGTGAACTTTTTTCTCTAGTTGCTTGTTATTGGTACATAGAAAAGTAACTGAGTTTTAAAAATTGATTTTGTAAACTGACACTTTGTTGAAAGTGTTGATCATTTCTCAAACTTTTCTAGTAGAATTTTGAGAACACTTCAGTATAATATCCTATCATCTGCATATGGTTAATTTGCTCTTTTCCAATTAACGCCCTTTGATTTCAATCTCTCATCTTATTGTCCTAGCTTTGTCTCTTCTGACTAATTTTAACTGAAGTTTATTTTCTCAGATATTAGAAAAGTAATTCTTTGGGAGTAGAGAGTTGCTAGATGCTCCTGCAGAAGACAGAGGTTCAATTCCCAACACCCACATGACAGCTAATAATTGTCCATAACTCCAGTTCCAGGAGAATATGACTACTTCTTCTGAATCCAATGGACATTGTGTGATGCAGGTTACTTACATACACGCAGGTAATACACTAATGCACATAAAATAAAAAAGTTTATTTTAATTGAATCGAAATTCTTCCTGCCTGTTACTTAGTGCCATTTTCTTGGAATACTTTTTCATTCCTTTCATCCTAAGGTGGTACCTAACCTTTGACATAATGTGAATTTCTTGTGGACAATAAGTAGACATGATCAATCCCACTGATCTGAGATTCCTGTTCTTCCTATATGTCTATGATACATAGATTTGTTTTTTTTTATGGTGTTCAATATTTCCAGATGGAATCATTCCTGATTTTTGTTCTTCAACTGTCTGTCTTGTCCAGTCTTGATGTACTGTTTTCCACTTCATTCATTCTGTTCGTGAGGTTTACTCCTGTCATTTCAAATTGGCTTATTCAAATTTTTAATTCTATCTTCATTTAAGATTGAGTGTTCTATCATTTTTGTAAATTCACTTTTCAAGTCCTTATCTTTGCCATTTCACCTAGCCGTATATTTGCATTTTCTTGATTTCTGTCAGGAGTCTACTCCTAACCTCTTTCATTTATTTTGAGTTGTTTGTTCATGTGTTCTTTAAAGTTATTGAATTCTTTGATCATCTCTATGATTGCTTTAAATTCTGCATCCTGGATTTCCTCTGGGTATTTTTCTCATTGTATTACTCTTCTGTAGGAATGGTAAGTTTTGGTGGGGACTTATTCTCTTGCTGTTTCATATTATATATGGTTTTGGTTTCTAGTTTGTGCATATGGATTTCTTTGGTTGGTTGTATGAAGTTCTTGGCCTCCTTTGATTAGTTGAGGTTTAGTTCTCTTTATATTGTTGATAAAGCTTGGTTACTTTCCAATTGAGCATAGTTAGTTGGTGTGTGCTTCAGGTTCTCCCTTTTGATTTTTTAATAGCTGGACTGGTTTGTCCCAGCTGATTAGTCAAGAACTGTCCAGCAGAAGAAAGGGCCTAGGCCCAATTCAAGACTGGAGATCCAGAGACTAGGTTCTGGCAGGCTAGTGAGGGGATCTCAGGCATGAAGATCAGGAGGGCCTAGGGCCAACACATAGATGGGATCAACATGAGCAGAGTCTACCTCGCTAGTATGGACCCTGGAGCAAGGACATGTAGCTTGTTCTGGTTCAGGAGGATAAGGGTCTGACTTAGCAGGGTACTGTGGAGTTCTCAGGCTGGATAATTATTAGGAGGAGGTCCTAGAGTCCAGGCAATGATGAGGAAAGCATGGGGAGGGTCTAAATAGCTAGGCAGAGTATGTGTGAGTTCTGGACCAAAGCAACAGGGACAGAAAGGATTATTTGTCTTATATTTCCAGGTCACAATCTAATTCTGAAGGAAGTCAAGGTAGGTACACTAGGCAAAACCCAAAGCAAGTTCTGCTGAATATTTTCTGCAAGTTCTTTCTAACAATGGAACTCACTCCAGGCAAGGAATTACAGCAGGAACCATGGAGGAATGTTGCTTGTCTTAAGCTTAGCTAGCTTTTTCTTTTTCTTTTTTTTTTTTTCCTCTACAGAAGTTCTCCACTTGAATTTTTAATTAATTTTTTATTGCTATTAAACTTTTTCAATAAATCATGCACCATTTTTCAATGAAATTTAAAGTCACTTCCCTTTCCATGCCCCCCACCCCACCTAAGTCCCTGCATTCTACCATGCATGTCTTGCATTTTTTTCTGAGCCTTTCCAGAATTTTCTTCCAGTTCTTTTGTTGTTGTTGTTCTCTCTAACTTGTATTGCATATATATATATATATATATAATATATACTTAATAGATATAATATATAATATAATATACATGTATTAGTCAGGGTGCTCTAAAGAAACAGAAGCAACAGGACAAATAGATAGCTATATACAATTTTATTGATTTGCTCAAGTGACAGAGTTCAAGAGAGTTTCCAACAGCAGTTGCACACACACTGGAAAGAGGCCGGGAATCAAGGGAAACTGCTCAGTCCGCAAGTTGCTGGATGTCTCAGTTAGTCCAACTAGAGTGCTGAAGGCACTCAAATGGATTCCAGGATATCTGCTGGTCTCAGTAAACACTGGGAGCCGAAAGGTTGATCACAGCAGCAAGACAAATTCAACATGAGAGAGAGGCAATGCCGCCAGGAGAAAAAAGGGACACAGCTCTCTCTGCCATGGCCTTAATACTGCCTGCTGGCAGAAGGTAATGCCACATTTGGGGTGGGCCATCCGGGTTGAGGGGTCCAACAGAAAGACCCTTTTCTCTTATTTGTTCTTATCCAGTCAAGTTGACACCCAGGATTAACATCACAAGTCCCACCCTTGTCAACTTGACACAACAATATTAGCCTCTCCTTGATGTTATGCTTTAATGTCATTTGCAAACAATGGCAGGTTTAATTCCACGTAACATGTTATAAGTCTATGTGCAATAGCAAAGCATTATCTTAGAGTAGGTGGTAATGTCCTTGAGAAGAACTTAGTCCTTCAGTATCTAATAACCAAATATGACAACACTTAACACTTATCTCAATTGCACATTCAAAAGGAAAACCAAGTATCCACTTAATATATAATATATATATATATATATATATATATATATAATATGCAACATTCCTTAACCAAATAGGACGAAAAGTTAATATCTATTATATCCACGTTTCTGCAACTGGCCCGTGGCCTCAGCTGATATTTATGACTACCTCTTCTACACCTCATTCTGTATTTCCTCCACCATCAGCAAGCACTTCTGCAGGTCTTGGTTCTTTTCCCTGGAGGAGTGACCCATACTTCACCCTGAAGGTCTGGGCTATTTATTGTCCTGTCTCCTTTGGGTTGTTGGAGTTTCCCATTGACCTTAATATAAGACATGGAGCACCAGAAGTGCCCTACAGCACTCCTGCCTTCCAGACATAATCTTCCTTCCCCCATTTGGAGAAAAAGTCCAATTTCCCCCTGGTAGTCTGGATAATCACTCCTCCTAATACTGTTATTCCTTCCTATAGCCTGTTGGCTTAAAGGCAGTAGAAGCCAAAGTGGCCAGGGGGAATTCTTAGTTCCAGTTCAATGAATGTTTGCTGTATCTCCTGGCAAAAGCACTCTCCCCTTGGGGGAGTCAAACATCTAGACCAGGTCTGGGTACAGGAAGCAAAAATCTTACTGGGTCACTAGGGGTGATAGTGAGTGGAATCATTCCCACTTTCACCCCTTGGTTCCTGGACCAGTGAATTCTGGCTATAGGAGAAACAGTACCATAAGTGGATGCTGATTCAAAGCATATACTGCCTGCTGGAGAACCTTGCCCTAGCCCTCCAGGAATTGCTACCTAATTGGCACTATAACTGTGTCTTCTAGAGGCCATTCCATCGTTCTCTCAAGTCAGCTGCTTCTGGGTGGTGGGGTACATGGTAAGACCATGGATACCATGACCATGGGCCCACAGTCCACTTCTTTGGCTGTGATGTGAGTTCCTGGTCCAGAAGCAATGCTGTGAGGAATACCATGATGGTGGATAAAGCATTCTGTAAGTCCCTGGATAGTAGTTTTGGCAGAAGAATTATGTACAGGAAAGGCAAATCCAAAACCAGAATAAGTATCTATTCCTGTAAGGACAAAACGCTGTCCCCTCCATGATGGAAGTGGTCCAGTGTAGTCAACCTGCCACCAGGTGCTGGCTGGTCACCCCGGGGAATAGCACCAATTGGGGGCTCAATGTTTGGTCTCTGCTGTTGGCAAATCTGGCACTGGCAGTCAGCTGTAGCCAGATCAGCCTTGGTGAGTGGAAGTCCATGTTGTCCAGCCCATGCATAACCTCCATCTATCTCTGCCACCATGACCACTTTGTTCATGGCCCATTGAGCAACAACAGGGATAGCTGGAGAAAGAGGCTGATTATCCACAGAATGAATCATCCGATCTACTTGATTATTAAACTCATCCTCTGCTGATATCACCTTTTGATGAGCATTTACATGAGACACAATTATCTTCACATCCTTTGACCATTCAGAGAGCTCTATCCACATACTTCTTCCCCAAATGTCCTTTCTCACCAATTTTCCAGTCATGCTCCTTCCAAGTCCCTGACCATCCAGCCAAACATTGGCTACAGCCCATGAATCAGTATATAATTGAACCTCCTGGCCATTTCTCTTCTCAGGCAAAATGCACAACCATGCGCACTGCCCGAAGTTCTGCCCACTGTGAAGACTTTCCTTCACCAGTGTCCTTTAGGGTTGTTTAGAAAGTAGGCTGTAATGCTGCAGCTGTCCACCTCTGGTGTGTGCCTGCATAGGTGCGAACATCTGTAACGGCCCTAGTCTTCTTTTCCTCAGTCAACTGATCATAGAGCAAACCCCATGAAGCCATAGGTGCATGCTTAAGCACAGGAGGCATTGTAACAGGAGGGGAACCATAGGCATTTGGGCAACTTCTTCATGTAACTTGCTTGTGCCCTCAGGGCCTGCCAGGGCCCTGTCATGTATATACCACTTCCATTTGACAATGGACTGTTGCTGTGCACATCCTACTTTATGGTCTGATGGGTCAGATAACACCCAGCTCATGATGGGCAGCTCAGGTCGCATGGTGACTTGGTGGCCCATTGTCAAATGTTCAGTTTCCACTAAGGCCCAATAGCAGGCTAAGATCTGTCTTTCAAAAGGAGAATAGTTGTTTGCAGATGAAGGTAGAGTCTTGCTCCAAAATCCCAAGGGCCTCTGCTGTGATTTTCCTATGAGAGCCTGCCACAGACTCCAGACAGCATCTCTATCTGCCACTGATACCTCAAGCACCATTGGGTCTGCTGGATCATAGGGCCCTAGGGGCAGAGCAGCCTGCACTGCAGCCTGGACCTGTTGAAGAGCCTTTTCCTGTTCCAAGCCCACTCAAAGTTTGCTGCCTTCGAGTCACCTGATATATGGGTCATAGTAACACACCCAGATAAAGAATGTGCTGCCTCCAGAATCCAAAAAGCCCACCAAACATTTGCTTCTTTCTTGGGAGGGAGGGGCCAGGTGCAACAACTATTCTTTACTTAGAAGGAATGTCTCTGCATGCTCACACCACTGAACTCCTAGAAACTTCACTGAGGTAGATGACCCTTGAATTTTAGTTGGATTTTATTTCCCATCCTCTCATTGCATATGCTTTACCAACAAGTCTAGACTAGCTGCTACCTCGTGTTCACTGGGTCCAATCAACATAACATCATCAATATAGTGGACCAGTGTGATATTTTTGTGGAAGAGTCAGGTGATTAAGATCCCTTCTAACTAAGTTATGGCACAAGGCTGGAGAGTTACATACCCCTGAGGTAAGACAGTAAAGGTATACTGTTGGCCTTGCCAGCTGAAAGCAAATTGCTTCTGGTGGGCCTTATGAAATGGTATTGAGAAGAAAGCATGGCCATATCAATAGCTGCATACCAGGTACCAGGAGACATATTAATCTGCTCAAGTAAGGACACACATCTGGTACAGTGGCTGCAATTTGTGTCACTACTTGGTTGAGTTTTAATAGTCAACTGTCATTCTCCATGATACATCTGTCTTTTGCACAGGCCAAATTGGAGAGTTAAATGGATATGTGGTAGGAATCACCACCGTTGCATCTTTCAAATCCTTGATGTGGCACTAATTTCTGTAATCCCTCCAGGGATACGACACTGTTTTTGGTTCACTATTTTCCTGGTAGAGGCAACACCAATGGTTTCCATTTGGCCTTTCCAACCATAATAGCCCACACTCCACAGGTCAGGGAACCAATGTGGGGATTCTGCCAATTTCTAATATACATCTATCCCAATTATACATTCTGGGACAGGGGAAAAACCACAGGATGAGTTCTGGGACCCACTGGGCCCACTGTGAGTCAGACTTCAGCCAAACTCCATTTATCACCTGACCTCCATAGGCCCCCTACTTTAACCGGAGGGCCCAACTTTTTTAGGGTCTCCCGGGATCAGTGTCAACTCAGAACCAGATCCAATAGGCCTCGAAAGCCTGATTATTTCCTTTTCCCCAGTGTACAGTTACCCTAGTAAAAGGCCTCAGGTCCCTCTGGGGAAGGACAGGAGGAAGGCAAACAGCATAACTTCTTTGGTATTGTGAGAAGGTCCTTCCTCATGGGAACCCAGCCACCCCTTCATCAAGGTCAAGGGATTCTGGGTCTGTGAACTGTCTCAAGTCTGGAAACTGGTTAACTGGGCGGGTTCGCTACTCCTGAAATCCAATGTTGACTTCCTGTCATTTGTTCTAGAGCTTTTCTGCTTATCAGATCAAATAAAAACTTAGTAGGCTACTTATGTATTTGGTTCCTGGGAACACTATGATTAATTAGCCAGTTCAAAGAACAGTTCAGGTCATGCCTATTATAGGCATTGCTTTGCCTTTGCCACCCATATGATAATTATGGTACTATGCTCATCTGGTCTTCAGCCGATTCAGTGCTGCCACTTGCACCTACCCTGAGGTCCTGTTAAACCTATTACGTGTACATTTAATTTATGCAAGTCGAGCAACAACTTCTCTAACTGTAAGATCTGCATAAGAAAATAGAAGCAAAAACAAAAGCTCTTCAAATGTCTGGTGGCATCTCCTAGTATTTTCCATCTTATAATTCAGTGTAAGAACTGTCCTCTGGGTCCCTCATATTGTGGAGAATTGGATTTTACACTTTGTAATCCACTCGAGCATCCCATTGCCTGACCCTCATAATCCCTTCATCAATACTAAAGGGCCAAAGGGAAGGAGGGGACAGTATCAGGCATTCTCTTACTCACGTGTTAGTAGGCCTGTTTCTAATAAATACAATCAGCAACTTTTAAATAAACTTTTAACACCCTTTTAACTGCCCCGAGCTTCCTGTTAAACCAGAATCTCTACTCAATGGGCTCATATCGATAAACTCAGTATGATCCAATTTTATAATATTCCTTCCACCGATTTTATCCACACCCTTAAAATCCATTCCCACACATATTCCTTAAGCGTTCTGCCCAAGGAAATGATCGGCAACTCATTAATTTCTTTAAGTGGGTTGTAGCGCATCTGCTCATGGACCACACCTTTCTATCTCAATTGAGGGGCTTGCTTAGACTTTCCAATCTGGTTATAGGTCTAGAGGCAACAATTGTTGGGCCTCTGAGGGACATTAGCCCCACTGGGAGGGGGGGAATTATTTTCGTTTTTCCTCAGGCAAGGGTGGGGAGGAGGGATCTGCAGGGTGTGGATTCTCTGCTGAGGGTGGGGAGATTAATTCCTCAGATAAAGAAAATCCCTCAGAATCCGAGGGTTCAAAATCCTCATCATCATGGTTCTCCCACACATCTCCATCCCAAGTTTCAGGGTTCCACCCTTTCCCCACCAGTGCTCTCACTTAACTGCTGACACTCTTCGTGGCTGGGAATTAAATTTGCGTTGTAAATCAGCCAAATGTATAATAAGGACTCCAGCTTGATTTTCTGCCGCTTTAGCTCTTTGGCTGCTGGAGAGAAGATTCTCTTCCAGAGCACACTTGGAAACCTTTAAACTGTTGTTTCAAATACATACATACTCAAATATCCATATCACCTGAATTGGAGGATTTTTTTTTTTTTTTTTAGCTAAAAGATGTCATGTTTTCCTTAAGGAGGTGTTTGAAGGTTCCTCCTTGGCAAACCCAAACAACCATCAATCCTGCCCTTGTGCTCCACACTGGTGTCTTTCCCTCCCATAGTACTCCAAATGAAGTCCATTAAGCACATGTCCTGTCTTGATCCCCCTACACTGGCCTCCATGATACAGCCCGGTATTCCAACAATGGCAGTCTATAATCTGACGAGGCTGAAATCCCTTTAGCTGGTTAGTCCACAAGCTGGATATCTCAGGAGTCCCTATCTGGCATTGAAGGTTTGGAAGATTCTTGGAGAGACATGAGACTTCAGTCCATATTGGAGGGTTAAAAAGCTGGGTCTCAAAAAGACCAAAAAAAAACAAAAAAAAACAAAGGTGTGTCTCATGTCTTTGAAGAGTGGCAAAGGCAGTGGTAGCCACAGAGTAAATGTACTTGCCAGTAAGAATTGAAGACAGGTCAAATAACAGTGCTCTCTCTTTTTTCTTTTTGTCTTTTCACTAAGATGTCAAGTTTTATATCTGCAGTACAGTTTCTCAGGCCTTACTGATTATTTATTTCTGGTTTTACTTTTCTTTTGGATGCTTAAGGCCACACAGCCCAGATTAACCAAGGTTTTTGTATTCTTGAGGTCAGTTGAGGATCTGGTCCTCAGTGGTCTCTGGGTGTGTTTTTTTTGGTGGGGGGAGAAGGGTGGGAGCACCTTGTTTCCTTCAGCTTTTCGTTTACCACTTCTATCCACTTGAGGACAAAGTCAGGTCTTACAAGACCAGGCTTCCTTTTCTGAAGCATGAGCAGACTTTCCTCTTTATTGACTGGACACTGGAAGTCCCATTAGTGGATCTCTAAGACCTTCCTGAACAGGAGGACTGGTGACCCACATTTGCAGGACACTTCAGGAGATACCCCCATGCATAGTCCCCTAAGACTTGGTTGATCTCTGAGTGCAAGGAACAAAGTTATCCCTTAGGTCCCTCAGCTAAATTGGTATGGGCATTGAAGTATGGTCCTTAAGCACCCAGAGAGGCTGTTACACCATTCTGATACATTGCACCTATATTAAAATTGTATCTTTTGAAAAAAAAAACTGTTATTTCCAGATCATATTTCTTGATTTGTATTTTTCTATTTTAATTTTATATTATTCCAAAAGATGCATAGATATCCTCCATCATCTACCATAAATCTGAGTTCTGAAAATAAATGGTAGTTTAGTTGTAGAACCTGTCCAGAGATTCACAATATAAGAGCACAGTTATTTTCAGATCATGAGGACTATAACATTAATGTTGCTCAGTTTGCCTTACAGCTAGGTACTTGGTGCTAGCATCCACAGATGAAGGATGCCATTTATCTTTTGTTTTTCTGGAACTGTGTTACTTCATTTAGCATAAAACCTTCTAGTTCCATCCATTTACCTGCAAATTTCATGATGTCATCTTTCTTTTTTTATTGTTATTAAGCTTTTTCCATAAGTCATACATCATTTCTCAGTCAAATCTAGAGTCACTTCCCTTTCCATGACCCCCACCCCACCCGAGACCCTGAACTCTGCCATATATGTCCTGCATCTTTTTCTGACTCTTTCCAGAGTTGTTGTTTTTTTTTTTTTTCTTCAGTTCTTTTGTTGTCATCTTTCTTTACTGCCGCATAGAACTCCATTGTGTAGATGTACCATATTTTCTCTATCCACTTCTTGGTTGAGGAGCACTTGGGTTGCTTCCAGCCATGTTTATTGCAGCTCTCTTCACAATAGCAAAAGAGTTAGAGCTTTTTTTTTTTTTTTTTTTTTTTTTTTTGTATAATACAGAGCCACCTGTGGAGGAAATGCTGCTGCCCATAGTGGGTGATACCCTCCTACACTGATTCAAATCAAGATAATCTCCCAAAACATGCTGAAGGAGCTAAACTTTTCTGGGAACTCTTCAATTGAGACTTTCTTCTCAGGTGAGTCTACAATGTCAAGGTGACAACTATGACAAATGAGTACAAACTAATAGTAAGTTCAGATCAGAAAATTGTGGTTCAACTTTGTGAATTTGTAAGTAATAATAATGTACTCTATATTACAAGTAGCTAAGACAACTGAGTTTGAATTTTTGCATGAATAAATTATAAACGTATGAGAAAAGATACGGTTAACCTATTTGAAACATTACACAATTACATATTTATCAAACACATGATGGTACTACAAAATATGTATAGCATTTGTTTATAGCTTATCATTCAAATAATGTTATAAGGAATCAAAGTGTAAGAATTTATTTCTGAACTTTTAATCGGGTCATTAATCTATATGTCTATGTTACACCAATGTGACACCATTTTGAGCATTTGTAGTACGGTTTGTAACTGGAATGTGTAAGTTCCAAATTTAATATAATTTAATTGTTTGTTGAACAAAAATGATGAGAATAGTATCACTCTCTAATTCTTACGAGGAAAGATAAAATATTACCTGTAGAAGTTCATTGGTGACTAACATTAAAGGAATTCCCTCATCTTCATAGTCAAACAAAATAATAAAAAATATGAAATGTATCAAAGCAAGTAATTTTTGAGAAATGTGTATGCATATTTAATAAAAATTTATAAATACCAAAATATTTTAGAGAAAATTATACATAAAGAAATTTATAATCAGTTTATTATTTTTATTTATATGCTAAAAGGAAATAATTGTATTTAAAATAAATTCATGTATAATATATAAGAAGAAAGTGATTACATCAATATTTTAATTTCTCACAGAGATCCATCTGCCTCCCCCTCCTAAATGCTGAGAATAAAGTAGTATACCACTATCCTTAGCTTTTCATGCTAATTTCACAAAACAAAATAAATGCCAATACCATGGTGTTTTTATTGCTATAACTCTATAGTATAATTTGAAATCAGGAAATGTGATGTGTCTAGCATTTTATTTATCGTTCAGGACTGTTTTGAATATCTTAGGATTTTTGTGCTTCCATATGAAATTTCAGGTACTTTTTCAATTTCTGTGAAAAATTGTGTTGCAATTTTGGGTTGTTCCTATGCCAACATTCTGATGGCAAGAAAAAATAAAAGTGTGACTCTTAGTTTCTAAAAGTGGGTCCAAACTCAGAGGACACTGCTTCCCCAAGATATCTCTTGGAACTCTGCTGATGCAACTGTGGACTGAGTCAAGCTCCACCCATAATTTTATTCAAAATATTTTCTCTGGCTTCAATTGAGGAGGTGCAAACTTGGCTCCACCCTAATCTTTTCAGACCACCCAGCTTTTCATCGTTAGTTCTGGAATATCTCATTCATTTCAAGTCATGTTTTTCCCAATTTCCACTGTGGAAAAAGTCAGAAAAATATCAGCATACAAAGTAATGGAATTTTTCATACATGCCTTTTGTTGTTGTTGTTGTTGTTGTTGTTGTTGTTGTTGTTCTTTTTGAGACAGGGCCTCCCTGTACCTCCAGCTGTCTTGGAACTGGCTATGTAGACCAGGCTGGCCTTGAACTCACAAAGTTCCTCCTGCCTTTGCCTCCCAAATGCTAGGATTAAAGGCGTGCGCCACCATGCCCAGCTAATACATGCCTTTTTGATGATCTACTCGACTCTCCTGACCTCCTGGCTCACCCCTTGTCTCTGTCCTCCTGACACCAGCTCCACTCCACTTTTACATCAAATGTTTTCTACTACAGTTTCTTATCCTTTAAACCTCTCTTTTAAGATGTCTATTTCCTATCCATGTTTTCTTCTCTAGTTTCACGAGCTATACTTACAACTACATATAAGCACATACATAGAAAGGAATGTCCAAGATATACATATGAAAGAACATATGTGATATCTGTTTCTTGGAGTCTCGATTATTTTGCTTAATATGAAATTTCAGCTTCCATCTGCCTGTTTCTACCTCCTAAATTCTGGAATTGGGATTAAAGGCATGGGCCAACACACTCAGCTCAATTTCACTTTTCTTTATAGTTGAATAAGATTTCATTCTCCGTGTGTGTGTGCGTGTGTGTGTGTGTGTGTGTGTGTGTAGAGCGAGAGAGAGAGAGAGAGAGAGAGAGAGAGAGAGAGAGAGAGAGATTTTCTTCTTTACTCATTCATATATTGATGGACATCTGGACTAGTTCTATTTCCTATAGCCGTTAGTGCAGCAATAAATGGCTTTGCAAGAATCTCTGCAGTAGGATTAGAATCCTTTGAACATATGCCCTTGTGTGGTATTTCTAGATCATATGCTAGATCCATTTTTAGATTATGAGAAAACTCAAAATACTGGTTTTCATAGTGCCTGTATCAGTTTACAGTCATACCAGCTGCGGACAAGTATTCCTATTTCCTGCACATCATTACCAGTATTTGCTGTTACTTTTTTTTACTTAATTTTAGCTGTTACAACTGGAGTGAAATGGAATCTAAAAGCAGTTTTAATTTCCATTTCCTTATGTCCAGTTCTACAACTGGACACACACAGCAGCTAAGTTTCTGAGAGATGCCTAGCCTTAAGTGACACATTTACAATACAACCTACACCTAAGGCTCATGGAACATAGGAGAACAGGGAGTGACGAGAATACAATTGCATTTCTCAAGACCTGCCAGCAGCAGACAGTTGTCCACACAGAAGGCCACAGGTGGCCAAAGTGTGGTGTGTAAGACTACCAAGAGCATGTCCCTAGTTAGGACTCCCATATTCAGTGTCACCACCCACAGCTCAGGGACCATTGTGGAAGAGGAGCTAGCAAGATTTTAAGAACCAGGCTTTGTGTGTGACCATAAGGAAGCAGAGTCTTCCAGGCCTCTGGGAACTTGCTTCTGTGAGTTTACAGCACTGGGATAGCATGCACAAAATCTATTTTGTATGAAATGCACAAAAATTCAATAAAAAATTTGTTGAAAATTTCTATCAGTTCTTGAGAATTCCCTTTTCAGTTTCTTGTCCAATTTATTGATTGGAGAAGACTTTATTATGAAGAAAAATTCAAACTGATGTCACTGAACATCAAAATATACAAAAGGCAAAGTCTGGGAAGGTTTTCAAATATCAAGTTTTGGACCACTTTAGCAGTGCCGCTTACCTGATACTGTTGTGTAATGGTATATCAATTGCTGGTAGCCAGGAAGTTGCATAGATGTTCAGTGTTCAGACTCTAAGGAAACCTTCTTTATATATTCACGTTTGAGCAAGAGATTGCCTATTAGTTGACCTTGGTCTCCAAGGTGACTAACAGTGCATCTGTCAGTTTTCTTTCCTCACATGGTCTCAGGGTCCGACTTAAAAATTTCACTCTGAAAACATTGCCAGATTTTCATCACTTTTGTTGAGGAAAGAGATTTTGAAAGTGTTTGACATCATTTCCTGATGTCACTCCCACAGCCTGATTTTCTAAAATGTACATATTTTCTAATATGTAAAATGATGACCACAACCATGGTCATCATTTTACATATTATCTATGGCTGAGTTCCCTCTGTCATGATAAGTATACAGAGCTACAATCTAGACTCTTTGGACCACAAAGGGTAAAAATTCTGCCTTGTCTTTTTTAGATTCTCCTTTTTTACTAACCTGTGTATTAAGCTGTCATATAAACATATACTTTATTCCAGTCTTATAATGATCATAAGTATTTCCTCGGAGTTTTAAGAATATGAGGAAAGTTGGAGCTGGTGAGATGGCTCATCAGGTAAAGGTACTGCCCTTAAGCATGGCAACCTGAGTTCAATCCCCAGCACCCATAGAGTATAAGGAGAGAGCATGACTCTCCTAAAAATGTCTTCTGACCTCCACAAAGTCAAGATGGCAGTTGTGGGTGCATACGCATATACAAACACACACAGTAATAAAAATACAATTTTAGGGGCTGGAGAGATGGCTCAGTGGTTAAGAGCGCCGACTGCTTTTGCAGAAGACCCAGGTTTGATTCCCAGCACCCACATGGCAGATAAGAACTGTCTTTAACTCCAGTTTCAGGGGAATCCGACTCCGTCTTCTGACCTCTGCAGCACTGCACGACATGGGTGCACCAACCTACATGCAGGCAGTACACTCATACACATATAAAAACATACAATTTTAATTTTTTGAAGAAAAGCAAAATTAGACTAGAACTGTAACTGGCATTAAAGGCTCATGAGCATCTGGAAGGATTCACAGACAGTGCATCTTTCGGTGTTCTCTAGTTCTGTGCACTGAAATGACACCAGGGTGATTCAGCAGTGTTGGCTCTGTTTTTTCCGAGACCATTTCATTCTGGAGTGCACTTCACTAATGGTTGAAAAAGGCTATCTATCGACATTCTGTTAGCATGCCACATGAGTATGAAAAGAGCTTCTCTGCCAAGCGTTTGTATATAAATTCAGTGGTGATACCAGTGAGATTATCCAATGGGTACCTTTGTACCTGCTCCCAAGCCTGACCTGAGTCCAAACCCTTAGAGCTAAATGATGGAAGCAGAGAATCAATTTCCCAGGGTTATGGTTTAATCAAAGTTGGCACATAGCATGCAATGCCCACCCAAAACACACATAAACAAATAAATAAAAATTTACACTCATCTGAGCATCTGTGTCAAAGACATTTTCTCTAAAACCACCATAATAATTAGAAAACATAGTTAATTATTTTTCTATCCACTGGTCAGTCGAGGGACAGATTTTATGCTAAGTGAAGTAACACAATCACAGAAAAACAAAAGACAATTGGTATCCCTCATCTGCAGATGCTAGTACCAAGTACCTAGTTGTAAGACAAACTGAGCAATGTTAATTTTATATTCCCCATGATCTAAAGACAACTGTGCATTGTAAATCCCTAAACAGGTCTAGAGCTGACCTAATATTTATTTTCAGACCTTAGGTTTTTGGTATATGATGGAGGGTATGTGTGCATCTTTTAGAGTAATATGGGGTTAAAATGGAAAGATGTGAATCAAGAAATATGATATGAAAATAACATACAGTTTGTTTCAAAGGATACAATTTTAATATAGGTGCAGTGTAACAGGCTAGTGCAACTTAGCCTTTCTGGGTGTTAATGACCGTACTTAACGCCCTTACCAATTTGGCCGAGGGCCTAAGAGATAACTTTGTTCCTTGCCCTCAGAGGTCAACCAAGTCTTAGGGGACTACGCATGGGGGCATCTCTTTGAAATGTCCTCCAAATGTGGGTCACCAGTCTTCCTGTTCAAGGAGGTCTTGGAGAGCCACTAATGGGACTTCAGCCAGTGTGGAAAGTCTGCTCATGCTTCAAAAAGAGAAGCCTGGTCTAGCAAGACCTGATTTTGTTCTCGAGTGGATGGAAGTGGTAAATGAAAAGCTGAAGGGAGCAAGGCGCCCCCACCCTCCTCCCCCACCCCGAGAGACCCCTGAGAACCAGATCCTCAACTAACCTTGAGAAAACAAAAACCTTGGTTAATCTGGGCTAACTGTGTGGTCCTACGCATCCAAAAGGAAAGTACAACCAGAAATTATCAGTGAGACCAGAAGCACTGTACTGCAGACATAAAACTTAAGATCTTAGTAAAAAGACAAAAAGAAAAAAAGGGAGAGTACTGTGGCTTGGCCTGTCTTCAATTCTTACTGGCAAGTGCATCTACCCTGAGGCTGCCACCACTTTTGGCACTCATCAAGACATGAGACACAGCTTTTTAACCTTCCAATATGGACTGAAGACTCGTATCTCTCTAAGAATCCTCCAAACCCTCAATGCCAGATGTGGACCACTGAGATACACAGCTTGTAGACTAAACAGCTAAGGGGATTTCAGCCTTGTCAGAATATAGACTGCAATTGTTGGACTACCTGAGATGTATCATGGAGGCCAGTACAGGGGTATCAAGATAGGATGCATGTTTACTGGACTTCATTTGAAGGAGCATGGGAGGGAAAGACACCATTATAGAGCTAAAGCGCAGGATTGATGTTTGGGCTTGCCAAGGAGGAACCTTCTAGCACCTCCTTAAGGAAAACATGGCATCTATTAGGAAAAAAAGCCTCCAATTCAAGTGATATGTGTATGTATGTGTCTTAGTCACTTTTCTGTTGCTGTGATAAAACCACCATGATCAAGGGAATTTATAAAAGGAAGAGTTTATTTGAGCTTATGATTGATAGTTCCAGTAAATCAGAGTCCATCATGGCAGGAGGCATGGTAGCTGGAGCTGGGGCAGCAAGCAGAGGTTCACATCTCGCAATGAGCACAGGAAGCAGAGAGAGAGAGAGACTGGACACTGCAAGGCTTGTTAAACTCACTAAGCCCACCCACAATGATGTACTTTCTCCAGCACGGCCACACCTTCTAAGACCTCCAAGAACAGTGCCACTAACTGGAAACAAAATGTCTGAATACTTAAAGCCTATAGGGGACACTCTCATTCAAACCACTACAGTATGTATGTATGTATATATATATATATATGCATCTCTCTGTCAATCTACATGTCTAAGCATGTATGTATGCATGTATCTATTATGTATGTATGTTACTTGTCTATATATCTATCATGCATGTATGAATATCTATGTATGTATCTCTCTGTGTATGTACTTATATATGTATTTCTCATAATCAGTGCCATTTAAGAATAATGTCTGGGGCTGGAGAGATGGCCTAGTGGTTAAGAGTGCCGACCGCTCTTACAGAGGACCCTGGTTCGATCCCTAGCACCCACATGG
>VZQC01012183.1:178817-208204 GCA_009823505.1 Rhizomys pruinosus
TGCAGCATTGCATGACATGGGTGCACAAACCTACATACAGATAGTACATTCATACACATAAAAAATAAATTAAAAAAACATTTTTTAAAAAGGATCTTTAACTACTTATGAATTAATTCTCAGGGCTGGAGAGATGGCTCAGCAGTTAAGAACACTGGTTGTTCTTGCAGAAGACACAGGTTCAAATCCCAGCACCACATGGCAGCTAACAACTGTCTATAACTCCACTTTCAGGGTATCCAATGCCCTCTTCTGACTTTTTGGACATTACACAACACAGATGCACTTCCACATACACAGTCATAATACACACATAAAATAAAAATATTTAAAATTTCTCTTACTTGCTACATTTTGTGAAATTAAATGACATGAATTATGAGGTCCTAACAATGGAAATAGGGACTAGAGAACTGACTCAGTGGTTAAGAATGCTTGCTGCTAGGGGCTGGAGAGATGGCGTAGGGGCTGGGAGCACTGACTGCTCTTGCAGAGGACCCGGGTTCGATCCCCAGCACCCACATGGCTGCTGAGAACCGTCTGTAACTCCAATTCCAGGAGAATTCCAGTTCCAGGGGAATCCGAGACCCTCTTCTGACCTCCGCGGCATTGCACGACACGGGTGCACAAACCTACACGCAGACAGTACATTCATACACATACAAAAATAAATAAAATTTAAAAAAAAAAGAATGCTTGCTGCTCAAAGTTCAGTTCCTGGAGCCACATGGAAGCTAACAACAGTCTATAACTCCAGTTCCATGGATCTAAATTGTGTATTGTATATAAATTCAGTGGTGAGACCTGTGAGATGGTCCAATGGGTAAAGGTACCTGCTCCCAAGCCTGACCTGAGCCCAAGCCCTTAGAGCTACATGTTGGAAGCAGAGAATCAATTTCCCAGGGTTATGGTTTGATCAAAGTTGGCACATAGCATGCAATGCCCACCCAAAACACACATAAACAAATAAACATAAACAAAGTTGGCACATAGCCTCTTTTGGCTTCTGTGAGCATTGCATGACCCAGATACTCTTACATAAAATGCAGGAAAAGCACTCATACACATAAAAATACATATAAATATATAAAGAATGGATATGTACACATGTATGCACTTATAGATCTTTACCTGTTATTGTGGAAATACTAATTTAGAGTGAAAACTTTTTATTCCATTCTCAATAATGTGATTTTTCTAAACAGGCTTTAATTCAATGAACTTTACTTTTTTATTTTTTATTTGTTTAAAAGGACATATAGTTATTGATCCAAGAGTTTTAGACAAGGTATTTTGATTACATTGAGTCCCTCCTGCTTCTCCACCTCTGCATTATTATCCTCTACTATTAATTATTTTCTTGTAAGGCTTATCATGTATAATCTGTGTTTCCTAAATGCTCCTGGACAGGGTCATTCCCTTGGAGTCTGATTGACCTGGCAAATATCACAGGGGACTGACTCTCTGTCTCCCAGCACCAGTCCTCAGTAGATCCTCAGCCAGGGCTTCCTGCCCAGCTCCTCTATTCATGGGCAGCTCTGTCCATCTTGCATACTATTGCACAAGACTTGTGTGTGCTGTCATAAATGTCGTGGTCTTTTATGTGCAACTAGCCTGTTGTATCCGGACCACACAGTTTCTGTAAAAGAAAATGTAATAAAATTGAAGATATTATTAAAAAAAAAAAGTGTTGGAGCTGGAGAGATGGCTCAGTGGTTAAGAGCACCGACTGTTCTTGCAGAGGACCCAGATTCGAGTCCCAGCACCCACATGGCAGCTGAGAACCTTCTTTAACTCCAGTTCCAGGGGAACCGGACACTTTCTTCTGACCTCTGCAGCATTGCACAACACCAGTGCACCTACCTACATGCAGGCAGTACACTCAAACACATTAAAAAAAAAAGAAAGCCTGGCATGGTGGCACACACCTTTAATCCTAACACTTGATTGGCAGAGGTGGATCTCTGAGTTCAAGGCCACTCTGGTCTACAGAGTGAGTTCCAGAACAGCCAGAGGTACAGGGAGACCCTGTCTCAAAAAGACCAAATTAAAAATTATTGTCTATCCTAATCAAACATTTCAACAGAAATGCTATGAAGAAATATATAGTCGAGGGGCTGGAGAGATGGATTAGCAGTTAAGAGAACTGGTTGCTCTTGCAGAGGACCTGAATTGGATTCCTAGCATCCAAGTGGCGGCTAACAACTGTCCATAATTCCAGTTTTGGGGGATCTTTTACCCTCTTTTTTCTCTGTGGGTATTGCAAAACACTGGTGCACTTACACACATGCAGGAAATACACTTGTGCACATAAAATAAAAAAGTAAAATTTAAAAAGAAGTATATAGTTCAAATAAAAAGCAAGTCATTTGGGACAGGCATGAAAAGTGACAGGATGAGGCTGCGTGGAGGAAAGAGAATAGATTCTCTTACTATGGGAGCACAATTCAAACAGGGGAACTTTTCGGGGTTACATGAACATTATGTATAAAACTGATACGCACACACAGACACACACACATATGCGCATGTGCATGTTTGGATATGTAGCCCTTAAAGAAGAGGCTATTTCAAAATAACTCATCCTAATTATTCTAATGTTTGTTGAGGTTTACACTAAGCATGTATAAGTCACACATTTATGTGGGAATAGAGTTGAGAATCAGGTCAGGCATGGGTGGGAAAGTTAATAATTTTTAAATGCTGGATTTAAAATTGTGTATACTGCAGCTTTATAATATATAATATTTACATTTCATCTTTTAAAAATTGGTATTGAAGATAATGGTTGGGGGTTAAGAGAGTTTCCTAGGAGCTAGAGAAATGGCCTAGCAATTAAGAGCTCCAGTTGCTCTATTCAATAAACCCTATAGTAGTGGGAACAGAAGAGAAAGAACTCTGTATAAATGAGAAATGTCACCCAAATGCCCCTCAACTGATGAGTGGATAGAGAAAATGTGGTACATCTATACAATGGAGTTCTATGCAGCAGTAAAGAAAGATGACATCATGAGCTTTGCAGAAAAATGGCTGGAGCTAGAGGACATCATGTTGAGTGAAGTAACACGGTCCCAGAAAAACAAACAACAAATGGTATCCTTCATCTGTGGATGCTAGTGCCAATTACCTAGTTGTAAGTATTTCTTGTGCATGGTCCCTTGAACTTTTGTCCAAGTAGTTGGGAGTGAACAACAACAACAACAACAGAAAGGACTGCATCGAAGAACTGACTGAAACAGTGAACTTCTGCTCAAAACAGTCAACTTCCACATGGAGAATATTGAGAAAGACTGAGAAAGATATGAAAAGTATGTTTGGCAGAATACATAAGCTCTGGTTGGGTGGGGGAATGGGGGGGCACGGGTCTAGATTTGATAAAAAAAAATATATATATATATATAAATTAAAAAAATAAATAAATGAGGTGTCTAAGTTCATCCTAAGTGAAAATAAGCAAACCAACACACTGAACATGTGACATGCAGATGACAGAACCTTATTTTTCACAGTTCTTTACTCTGTGAATGTCAAGGCCAAGGCACGAGCACATCTGGTTCTGATGAGCGCTTTCCCTCCCGCGATGCTCTCTTCCCACTCTAACCTCAACTGATAGGCTGCCTATCCCCTTTATGAGGGCTCCACCCATCACCTGGTCTCTCCAATCTCTTCTCAAAGTTACTACTTCCTAACAATATGACCTCCATGATGCAGAATTCAACACAGGAATTTCTAGGTAAAAACTTCTAAGATGTAGACATTTGCTACCTTTTGAACAATGCCTCCATCATTGTTCATTCTACCACCTGTAGGTGTCTATTGTACCACCATGGGTAGATGACACTTTTAGTTCCACATTGATGAAGGAAAGGCCTTTGATCCATAGGAATTTATAAGCATGCTGCTCTGTAGTGATTTCTACAAAAAGAAAAACATTCTCTCCTGAAGGGAAACTACCTAAGACTCAGGAAGTAAATGAAACTTAAAAGTATCAGGATGCTCTTGAATCATTTAAGATTCACAAGGACCTCCTTGTATGCAATAACAATTGCTAGGGGCAGATGAATCTGGGATCTGCTTTGCCATCTGCAAGTTGTACAGAGAGCTCTAGGGGTGCAGTTTCCTTGAGCCATCATGCCGGGGGAGCTTCTCTGTTCATGCAGCTGATTCCAGCCATCTGTGGTTTTATAAGCAACCCAATAAACTCAATGGTCACTAAATTAGACTTCTGGGGAACCATTTGCTCTCCTGTTTGTGCCCTCACTGAAGGAAATACATGTTTGCTCCCCTCCCCCCCAGGAAATACCACATAGCACATGCCCAAGAACACAAAGATATTTAAGTGGCCAGGTAGATAGTCCACTTTTAATCTTTCTCACCATAGAGAACCTGATTGTTAGACCATGCTATCTTCAAGATAAATTCAAATGATGATATATTTATTATTGAAAACCATACATTTTAGGAATTTATTCAGCTTACTTTATGATTATGGGAAAATGCCATTAGACTATCTTTTATTTAGGATCAAATACTCAACTCTACCTTCAGAAACATATATGTATTATGGTAAGAAATCTCTTTATCATCACTAGCTGGCTTCATTCAATGAAGCACGCCATGTTGAGGGTTCACAAAGAACAGTAGATGGACATCCACTACTTCATCTTACAGGGCTACAATTAGCAACTTTCCTAGTTTTGTGCACTCCTACTTTGTAACTAGGTGATCCTATCCTGCCATTTAACTCTGAAACTATGGCATGAAGCTAGATAATATTTATGATAATATCTCCTTCATAGTATTTCATGATTTTTTAAATTAATTTATTTACTTATGTGTATGAGTGTCCTGTCTGCACGTAGGTTTGTGCACCCGTATGGTGCAATGCCGCGGACATCAGAGAGGGTGTTGGATACCCCTGGAACTGGAGTTCTCCTGGAATTGGAGTTACAGACAGTTCTCAGCCGCCATGTGGGTGCTGGGGATCGAACCCGGGTCCTCTGCAAGAGCAGTCGGTGCTTTTAACTGTTAGGCCATCTCTCCAGCCCATTTCATGATATTTTTATGATAACAATACATACAATCTCCACAGATTCCCATACACAACACACTTATGAGGTAGTTACCATTTTGTATTCATTATAGTCCAGTACCCCAAATAATTCACTCTCATCTTAAAAGCCTAGAGAAAAAAAGTTATTTATGTGTCACACACTATTAAAGGAAGAATATCTACATTAGGAAAATTTTCTAATGTTGTTTCTCCTTACTGCGTTTTACTACAAAATCCTACCTGTCATTAACAAGTAGATGAAGAAATAGGTTGTAACTATATGGTATTTTAAAGTATAAGGCCTCATTAAAAATCTGGACATTAATTTCTTTGCTTCTTTGTTGATTTCTCTATAGTGAATGTGTGTGTGTGCACGCACGCGTGTTTTCCTACAATAGCTTTTTATTGATTTTTTGTCAATTTCATACAATTTATTTTGATCATATTTAGATCTTCTTCCTTATCTGCAACCCCCTTACTAATTGATCACCATCCAGTATATATGTCCTATAGAATCAAATTTGTGACCCCAAATTTCCATCAGTGTGTATTTAACCACCAGAGCCAGGACAGGCACTGATTGCTAATACTTCCTCAGTTTGTGCTGAGGTTTCTTACCTGTCTCCCCATGTCCATGCTGAGGTTTTGTCCAGCTTGATCACACATGAGATTTGCGCATGCTGTCATCACTGTTGTGAGTTCATATGAGTGACTGACCAGATGCGTGGAAAATTCTATTCCCTTGTCGCCTTCCAACATCTGTGGCTCTTACAAGCGTTCCTCCCTCTTCTATAATCCCTGAGCCTTGAGAAAAAGAAGTTTAACATAGGTATCCTATTCAGGAATAAGCACTCTGTAGCCTCTTATTCTCTGCACATTGGTCAGTTGTAGGTTTCCATGTTAGTCATCACTTGCTGCATAAGGAAGCTGAGAGTTGAGGGTTACATTAATCTATGGGAATAACAACAAGTCATTAGGAGTCAGTTTAAAACTCTATCTATTTAGTACATTAGGCTTACCTCTATAACTGTGACCTCTCTAGCCTCAGGTGCCTTGGCCTAATAGCAATGTTAGGCATGGGCTCCATCCTATAAAGCAGACCTTAAATTCAATTAGAAAGAGTCAGTTATCCCTTAATATTTTGCCAGTATTGCACTAGTGGTTATGTCTTCCTGTCATCCGAGTTGTTACAACTCCAGCTGGGTAAGGTTAATGATTCATTTTCTCTTCATTTTGATTTCTTTTTATTCTACATTATCAATTCATAACAGAAAGTTGAGAATGGTTCTTTTGGGGGACATGCCTCTAGATAAATATGTTAAAACATTTCCCACTCTGTTCTCTGCTTAGTAAAGTGCTTCATGTATATGTAAACCAATATGAGTTATGATGTTATTTAATTTTCAAATGTGTAAGTTTGATTAAGCAACACTTTGAGAAAAATTAGCCATTCGTTGGGCAAGGACACATTTATATCCCTGTCTCTAGAGGCATGATGAACATACAAGCTGGGTGGATCTTTAGAGTCACTAAATTTCTTCTAAGCTCTATCAATAAGAAATAAACTATACTTTTCAAAAAATAATAAATTAACAATTTTGAAAGCATAAAGTAGAGGCTGGAGAGATGGCTCAGTGGTTAAGAGCACTGACTGCTTTTACAGAGGACCAAGGGTTCAATCCCCAACCCCCACATGGTGCTAACATCTGTCCATAACTCCAGGTCTATAAAATCAGACACCTTCTTCTGAACTCAGTGGGCACTTCAGGAAACGGTTGCACTTACATACAGGAAATATACTCATACTCATAAAAAAAGCAAACACAAAAATAAATTCAGCTACTCTGGGATTTTAATTATTGATGAAACCATTACATGTGAAAACAAGTATAAATCTGATTCTAAATTTAGGAGGATGCACAGTGCATTTGTATGAAAGAATCTTAAAACTTATTGGGTAGTAAACAAGTATGAGTCTATGGAACTCTATTAAATAATTAACAATTCTTGGCTGGAGAGATGGCTTAGCATTGAAAAGCACTGGCTGCTCTTCCAGTGGACACAGGTTGGTTCCAAGATCCCACATAGCAGTTAACAACCATCTGTAACTCCAGTTCTAAGGTATCTGATGCCCTCTTCTGGCCTCTGCAGGCATTGCATGACATGAGCACATGTACTTGCATGCAGGCAATACACTTATACACATAAAACAAAATTTTAAAAATTAACAATTGTAAGCCATAATTTGGAAAGCCAAAATGCATATGGCTACTTAGAAGTCATTGTACTGAATTTACTTTTTCACTCTAAAGGAAAATGAATACATATTTCTAAAAAGCAGTGACAGAATTTATTAGGTTCTGAACTCTTCTATTAGATTGACAAGAAAGTTCAATGCCTTAGAAAATGATACATCATTAGGAAAGCCCGCTCATCATATGAGGCATCCCTTGTATTTTTTTTTCACCTGTGCTTTTTTCTTTGGAGTCCAAAAGAATTATTTACATAATGTTCTTTCTATGGTGTTGGTGTCTGCATTCTTCTGTATTTAACTAGACCTAAGAGTGGTCACTCACTCCTTCACCTAACTTTATATGTAGACTTACACACATAAGTTCTATGATTTCAAAGAACTATGAAATTATATCTGAGTATTTAGCATGCCAGTTTTTCTAGGCAACGCCTCTACTTGGATTGCTCCCATCCACAGAAATCATTGTAAGTTCACTGTGTTTTATCACTTGACCTTATCTGTCAAAACTTGTTTTACAACCTATGTGCCTGCTGTTTTTCAGTCTTGCTGCAGCCCTGTGAAGGCTTTCGTGCAGACCCTGTTATAACTGTGTTTTTTCTCTCTTGCTATCTGGGACAGAAGAAGAGAGTGGGTAACTGTCGGTGAGCTAACCAAGAACTTCAATATCTCCCACAGGAAGAGCCTGTGGGGAGTTTATATTTTTGGCCATGAATCCAGGGCTTTCATTTTAAGTTTCAGGGTGCATCGTGCAGTTGAGCACTGATTGAATGGGGGCACTGGAGGCTCTGGGGATCCAGCTGTGACATTTTTCTGAGCCTGAAGCCTGCACAGTTATTACTGCACAGTCCTTGCTGACTGCTGCTTCAGGGAAACACAGGGAGAAGGGGGCTGCGCTTCCAAGTGTGGGTGGTCGAATAAACTCTTTTAACAGCAGCAGTTGGTCGATTTAGCCTGAAAAGGAGACCACCAGCAGCCCCCAAAGTGCTAAAAAATTGCAATCAATTTAAAAAATATATATTATATTACATAAAAGACTGTAAGAGTGAGTGCTGGGCATTGCTTCACAGTGTTGCTGGCTGCTGAAACGAGGCAGTCACAGGCAGCCAAGCGGGATTTATCCTGTGACCCAGAGACTTTCCAGCTTTCCCTCCACTCTGCCCTTCTCTCAGGGGAGAGAGAGAGAAAAAAAAAACCGCTAAACAAAACAAAAAAAAAATAGCAGTAGAAAGAAAAAAAAAAAAACCAGCTAGTTTAGAGAAAATGTATCAAGGAGAGTTACTGAAATTTCACAATCTTGGTTGTTATCTGATGGTTGTGAGGTGTTTAAGATATGCTTCTGCAGAAAAGGAATGCTAAGAGCCACTGCAGGCCTAACATTTAGATAGTGATAAAGGACCAATGTAGATTTTCAAATTCATTCAGAAAGTTGGTAGTCATGAATATTCTATAGCGATGCTAACTAGGGTTCCTAGGGTTCCGAAGGATTGTCTCGGCATTATAAAAGCAGGAC
Source organism: Rhizomys pruinosus (assembly GCA_009823505.1). Lineage (NCBI taxonomy): Eukaryota > Metazoa > Chordata > Mammalia > Rodentia > Spalacidae > Rhizomys > Rhizomys pruinosus. The sequence continues at coordinate 187,635 of VZQC01012183.1, forward strand.
ACTGGCTTGTAAACATGAATTGGCATTTAGAAAGTGCATAAAAGGCCCCTCATCCACCACATTAAGTTAAGGGTGTTAGAGATTTTGTTTTAAATCCACATCATCCAAATATTAAGGATCAATAAACATTTACCTAGGTAGAATGTATAATTGCATCTGTACCCCAAAAGTACAAGATCAAAGTCGAGTCATTTCACAATTTGTGGTTCTCAGAAAACCCAGCATTTTTTAAAATAATTTAATTTTCTATAATTTTTAAAAATCCATACTTTAAATAACTCAGAAATATGCCCAACTTTTGAAATCTTTAAACAAATAAGAAATATTCTGCTATTATTTTGAAATAGTAAGTGTAAAATATAAGGTTAAGTTGTCACTATTGTAAGTATTGTTATGAATCCTACCATCCCAGTCTCTTCTGGTGGAATAGAAAGAATTTCTGTGTCTATCATGTCCACATTAGTACATGCTACCCTTCCAATAGTCCCTGAGGGGCCACCTTGGTTGTCACTTTAATATGACTGTTCTATCTCATACATTATTTGCTGTTTTATAATCTACATTAAATGATATTTTCAGACAAACATCCATTAAAAGAATATTGTCCCTATCTAATGATGTTACAATTATCTGTGTGTATGTGTGCATTTGTGTGTATGTGTGTATATGTATGTATTTTTCCAAAGATAAAGGTTTACTTTGACACTCTGCTTTTACCTTGGGCTTGGCATAGATCAGGTCCATGATGCCCTGCATGGAAGCTAGACCAGAGACAGAAACAAGTACAATGAATAAGAGAGATGGCCTAGCGGGTAAGAGCACCGACGCTCTTGCAGAGGACCCGGGTTCGATCCCCAGCACCCACATGGCGGCTGAGAACCGTCTGTAACTCCAATTCCAGGAGAACTCCAGCTCCAGGGGAATCCGAGACCCTCTTCTGACCTCTGCGGCATTGCACGACACGGGTGCACAGACCTGCATGCAGACAGTACATTCATACACATGCAAAGAAAAATAATTAAAAAAAAAAAAAGAAAAAGAAAAAAAAAGAGAGACTATAACAGAAAGCCTGTCAATCTAAAGGCTTTCAAAACATATGAGTACAATTATCAAGCCATACCATGCTGCTATAGCTTGTCCTCTATGTTTAATTTACTCTAATTGAACACATTCAGTGAATGCCTTTTAATCCAGAATACACACCAAGAATTCAAGTATGCTGTGGTGGTTTGAATAAGTGTCCCCCATAGGCTTTAAGTATTCAGACATTTGTCTCCAGTTGGTGGCACTGTTCTAGGAGGTCTTAGAAGGTGTGTCCATGCTAGAGGAAGTATGTCACTGGGGGCAGGCTTAGTGAGTTTAACAAGCCTCACCGTCACCAGTCACTCTCTCTCTGCTTCCTGTGCTCATTGTGAGATGTGACCCTTGGCTTGCTGCTCCAGCTCCAGCCGCCATGCCTCCCACCACAATGGACTCTAATTCCCTGGAACCGTCAATCATAATCTCAAATAAACTCTTCCTTTTATAAGTTCCTTTGGTCATGGTGTTTTATCACAGCAACAGAAAAGTGACTAATACAGTAATTTGGTACCAGAGAGTGGGCTGTTGGCTGTGAAGAACCTGACCACGCAGATGTTTGGAGAAATGTGGAAGACTTTGGAACTTTGGGCTAGAAAAGCTGTTGACTACTGTAAGCAGAACTTAATGGGCCATTCTAGTAAAAGCCTAGAAGAAAGCGTGGCTGCAAAAAATGTAGTTCCAGAGGAAAATAAAGACTTAGACAGCAACTGGGATATTTTGTTAAAGAGTCTGGCAGCAGTTTGCCCACAGCCCAAATGCTTGCCTGATGATAAGTTGAAAAGCAATGGACTAATGTCTTTGGCGGAGGATATTTCAAGACAGCCTAATGAAGAAATGGTGGTGTGGCTATTAATGGTGAATATTGTACAGTGAAGAAGAGTAGATGGGGCAGAAAGAAATGCAGAATGTACAGTTTGGATCTGAAAACCCTACTAGGAAGATTAAAGGTGGTGCCAAAGCATGTGAAGGAGAGTTTCATTTTGATGAGATTAAAGTGATTAAGGAGAAGCCTAGCTATTTACAAGTAAACAACAGAAATAGTACCTTCAGGGCAAAACCACACCCAGCCAATCCTCCAACTTTTGAAAGGAAAATACTGAAAGGTTTTTCTGCTCCAAGTTCAGGGCAGAGAAAAGTTGCAAATGTGGTTGAAATAAATAGGTCAGGATCCATCCCAAACTTGCAGCCAAACTCGGCAGTTTCATTCACATGGTGCTGGCTTTAGAGGCATGAAGTTTTCAAGAGTGAAGGGGTCATCAGTTCTTCCTCTATGGTTTCAGAGAGCCACAGAGGCCAGGCAGAGTGCAGCAGGGGCGTCCCTGAATAAAGAAGGTCCTGATAGGCCATCGCGTGAAGCTGTGAATGTGAAGCCTGGTTGGCAGCAGAGACTCCAAGAAGACATTTGAGATGCCAGACCTGTGAGATATTTGCCAAGCGGAGCTGCATACAGGGAGTGGTACCAGCCTAAGAAAGAGATGTATGTTGCAAGCAAAGCTGGAAGAGCTGAGCCATCTAAGCCCTTTTTAAGTCAAGTCCCAGAAGTCGCATATGGAGCTACTGGACTTGGTTTTTGCCCTGCAGGTTTCGGTCTTGTTTTGGTCCAGTATTTCCTCACTCTGCCTCTATTCCTCCCTTTTGGAATGGGAATGTGTATTCAGTACCACTGTACATTGGGAGTATGTAATTTGTCTTTTGATTTTATAGAAGCTTACAATTTAGGAGATTGGCCTGAGTCTCAGAAGAGACTTTGGACTGTAGACTTTTGAATGGCATTGAAACTGGTAAAGACTATGGGGACTTTTAAGGTTGGACTAAATGCATTTTGCATTTTATATGGTCAGGAGCCTATGGGGGCCAGGGAGTGGAATGTGGTGGTTTGAATGAGTGTCCCCCATAGGCTTTAAGTATTCAGACATTTGGCTCCAGTTGGTGGCACTGTTCTTGGAGGTTTTAGAAGGTGTGGCCATGCTAGAGGATGTCACTGGGGGGCAGGCTTAGTGAGTTTAACAAGTCTAGCAGTCTCCAACTGTGTGCACTCTCTCTCTCTCTTTCTCTCTCTCTCTCTCTCTCTCTCTCTCTCTCTCTCTCTCTCTCTGCTTCCTGTGCTCATTGTAAGATGTGACCCTCTGCATGCTGCTCCAGCTCTGGCCGCCATGCCTCCCTCCATGATGGACTCTAATTCCCTGGAACCATCAATCGTAAGCTCAAATAAATTCTTCCTTTTTTAATTTTTTATTTAATTTTATTTATTTCTGTATGTATATGAATGTACTGTCTGCATGCAGGTTTGTGCACCTGTGTCGTGCAATGCTGCGGAGGTCAGAAGAGGGTGTCGGATTGGATTCCCCTGGAACTGGAGTTCTTCTGGAATTGGAGTTTCAGATGGTTTTCAGCTGCCATGTGGGTGCTGGGGATCGAAACCCGGGTCCTCTGTAAGAGCAGTTGGCGCTCTTAACCACTAGGCCATCTCTCCGGCCCCAAACTCTTCCTTTTATAAGTTCCTTTGGTCATGGTGTTTTATCACAGCAACAGAAAAGTGACTAATACAAATACTGAGTGTCGTAGTTTGTCTTTCCATTGCTGTGACAAAACACTCTGACCGACACCAACTTGGGGAGGAAAGGGTTTATTCAGCTTACATCTCCTGGGTCACAGTTCATCACTTAGGGAGCCCAAGGCAGGAACTCAGGGCAGGAACCTGGAGGCAGGAGCTGAAGCACAGGCCATGGAGGAATGCTGTTCACTGGCTTGCTCTCTACTCATGCCCAGCCTGCCTTCTTATACTGTCACTGCTCAACAATCAAGACAATACACCACAGATGTGGCCACAGGCCAATCCAATGGAACAAATTCCCCAATTGAGGCTCCCTCAACCCATGGTTGTCAAGTTGACACTAAAGCTATCCAGCACAATTGACCCCTTGTCAACTTGACACACAACATCACTATTAACCACCACCTTTCAGTTTTTATCCCCAAAATATGATGTAACATGAATCACAACCTAAGACAGTACAACTCAAAAGCCTCACAGTCCTTAAATGTCCAAACACTTAAAAGTCCAGTCTATTAAAGTCTCCTAACTGTGGGCTGCTGCAAAATCCAAAACAAGTACTGTCTTATTTCAAAGGGAAGAATCAGGCACTCTCAAACAAAACCTAAGTCCAGCAAGTAGCTCAAGGCTGGACCTGGGATCCACTCACGATCTTCTGGGCTCCAAAGGGTCTCGGCAGCTCCCTCTCTCCGACTCTGCCGGCCGTGGCACACTCATCTCGCAGGCCCAGGCCGACTCCATTCTACACCTACCGCTGCTTTTGGTGGTCATCCCAGGGTACCGGCATCTCCAAAAAGCTGGGGTCGCTACTGAAACTGAGGCAGCACCTTCACCAATGGTCTCTTCTGACCTCTCCTGGTGCAAAGCCTCAGCTTCTCTCCATGACCCCTGCAATCCTGGGGTCTTCACAGCAACCGAGGTGCACTTCCACCAATGGTCTTTCCTGACCTCTCACAGTGCCAAGCCTCGGCTGCTCTCTGTGACCCCCTCGAATTTCAATACGGGAACCATATAGGAGACTCTTACACGTTACCAAGTCCGGCTTCTGGCTCGAGATGGAGGCTCAGGCCTTTCTGGGTCACAGCTTCTGTGTGCTGACCTTGAAGATATTCTCCCAGAAGATTTCACCACAATGCTGGTCTCTTGTTACTTACAGCTGATTTTCAGCCCCAGCTTAACCAGCATCAATTTGCCTCAGTACCACAAAGTCACTTCAAGTTCTGGTCTCTTGTTATCTACAGCTGATTCTCAGCCCCAGCTGACCAGAACCCACAGATTACACAGTCCTGATGATCTCTGCTTCCCTTTGAAACTTCACAAGCCAGGCCTCCATCTTCTACAACTCCTTCAGCAAAACTGCTCCAAGCTCCACAGCAATGATCTTTAGCATTCAATGATCTTCCCAGCCCAAGTTCCAAACGCCTCCACAATCCTTCCCCAAACACCAAGGTCAGGTCTGTCACAGCAATACCCCACTCTTCTGGTACCAATTTCTGTCGTAGTTTGTCTTTCCATTGCTGTGACAAAACACTCTGACCGACACCAACTTGGGGAGGAAAGGTTTATTCAGCTTACATCTCCTGGGTCACAGTTCATCACTTAGGGAGCCCAAGGTAAGAAACTCAGGGCAGGAACCTGGAGGCAGGAGCTGAAGCACAGGCTGGCATGAGGAATGCTGTCCACTGGCTTGCTCCTGGCTTGCTCTCTGGCTCATGCCCAGCCTGCCTTCTTATACTGTCACTGCTCAACAATCAAGACAATACACCACAGATGTGGCCACAGGCCAATCCAATGGAGCAAAATTCCCAATGAGGTCCCACTCAACAGGTGTGTCAAGTTGACACTAAAGCTATCCAGCACACTGAGGAATTAAAGATTCACTATGTTTGAGCCAGTGATATAGCTCAGTGGTAGAGTAAGTATATCCCTTAGTGTTTTCACATTACTGAGTTCAATTCCTTACAATACACACACAAAAAAACAAGCAAAACAAAGATCACTAATTCAAAATACTTTAATTAAGATCTTTTAACATTCATATATATATATATTATATATATTATATTATATATATATATATATATAACCTGGAAGGTACTCATCTCAATTGCCAGTTCAGTCAAAGTGCAAAGTGTTTATGACCATAGTGGTAAAAAGAGCTGGTTTTATTTATAACCATTGTTGACACTAAACTCACTGATGAGTGGAGAACCATTTTGAGTAGAAAGGCAAGGTAAGAAATTGGCCTAAAGTAGGATAAAATATCAGATGTATATAATCTATATAGGATTTCTTTATACCTAAAGGACTATATCAAGAAATAATTCTATAAGCATATATTCTTAACTGTCCTTTCTGTATGTCCCAGCATCTAAACACTCATTTGCTTCACTTTCAAGTTCTTGAAATATAGGAATTACATTCTGAAAGTAATTTTAAATAATTATGGACCTCTCTTGTTTACCTTTATGCTTTTTTAGTATTAAAAATTTTCCTAAGTTTCTACAAATTATTGTTAATATTTGGGATCTAAATATGTTTTTCCTTTTGCACAATTGTTAAAAAAACTTAAATCTAAATTTTTATATAATTCCTGGGGCTGGAGAGATCATTCAGGAGTTAAGAGCACTGGCTGCTCTTGGAGGGGACTACAGTTCATTCCTAGCTTCTTGGTGGCTAACATGACATGAATGCACTTATAGTCATATAGCCAATACATTCATATATCTGAAATAAAAATAATAAATAAAATATAAAAAATAAAGAAATATGTTTGCTGTCATTGAAGAAGGCTGGGATTTTAAAAAGAAAATAAACATTCCAAGTGCCAAATTCATGGTCTTTCCATACTCTTAAACATATCTGAAGGCTTGTCTGTGGAGAAGGGAGGTCAGTTCAGAGAAGTGGCCCAGCAGGAATTGCCTCAGAATTTGCAGTGTTTGGCTTATTAACAATTCTTTGTGTCTTCTTGACCTTGAGATCTCATAGGTCACTCAGGTGAGAGTGACCTCTCCACAGATCACTGTCAGAAAAATCTAACAAGGATTTTGGTAATATCATCCCAAACCACTAGGATTCAATGAGAGCCCTTTTATACTGTTGACCCCCTCAACAGGCAGAGAATAGATGCATTCAAATGTCAAGTGCCTGCTGACAAAGGCCAGCTTAGTCCTGAGTGGTTGTACTTTAACACCTCTAAATAGAATTATCCCGCCTTCAGAGGTGCTTGTTCAGTATTTTTGAATGTGTATTACAAAACAGTTACCATATATTTTTAATTCTTTAATACTTATTTTTGAACTTTGATTTAAATAGACAATAATGTTCATTGAGGACAAAATTAAAATGTTTTCAGTCAACTGCTGTCTCGTTTTCAAGATGACTGTAATAATAAAAATTCCCCCACTAGCTATATTACTTTCCTGAGCCCAGTCTATAGACAAAAAATAGTGTTATTGGTGCTATCTATTTGGTAATTTCCAGGAAAAATATGGTTGCAACACTGTGTTTTAGTGAATGATTAAAAGATTATCAAAACCATCATGAAAAGTGGTTAAAGAACTTAAAGGTGTTTAGAAAAGTTTGGGTATATTCTTGCTAAATTCGAGAAACATTTATGAAGAATATATAGAATACTTATGATGGCTTACTGATAATAAAATTTTCTATGCTATTTTTACAGCTATTTAAAATATAATTCATATGAATTACTCAAATTAGTAGTCACTTTTCAAGCTTATTCAATTATAATACTTGTTAATAAGATTTCAATACTATATTTTCATTTAACCACCATACGCTCGAACCAATTTGTTCTTATTTGATTCTTTTGGCCTTGATTCAAGTAAATTTGTCTGAATATTTTTTACTGTATGCTTGCTAATTTTTTGCATCAGCTGAAAATTATCAATAATGGTGACATTATTTATCTGTGACATTTGCAAGATTTGTGGTGAAGGACAGTGAATGTTATCTGTTATATAATATTCTCAAAAAGGAATTCTTCATGATCTAGGAGACATTTTATCTTGTTTTCAGGCTTAATTCAGCTTTATATAAAGCCCAGTGCATCACCAGTCTTGTTCTCTCCCCCTTTTCCTCCACATTTGAGTGGTTTTAATATATTCCTTGAATTATTAAGCATTAGGAAGAGAAATATATTAGCTCCATACATTAGATAAATATTTCTTTTTTTAATTTTATTTATTTTTGTATGTGTATGAATGTACTATCTGCATGTAGGTTTGTCCACCCGTGTTGTGCAATGCCGTGGAGGTCAGAAGAGGGCGTCAGATTCCCCTGGAACTGGAGTCAAAGATGGTTCTCAGCTGCCATGTGGGTGCTGGGGATCGAACCTGGGTCCTCTGCAAGAGCAGTCAGTGCTCTTAACCTAACCGCTAGGCCATTTCTCCAGCTCCAAGATAAATATTTCTTTCTTTCTTTCTTTCTTTCTTTCTTTCTTTCTTTCTTTTTTCTTTTTTTTTTTTTTTTTTTTTTTTTTTTTGTCTTTTCAAGACAGGGTCTCCCTGTGGCCCCAGATGTCCTGGAACTAGCTCTGTAGACCAGGCTGGCCTCGATCTCACAAAGATCCTCCTGCCTCTGCCTCTCAAGTGCTAGGATTAAAAGCATGCACCACCACTCGCAGCTAAGTATTTCTTACTGATTGTTAATGCCTTAATTTCCTTCCATTAAACTTCAGAATAGTATATGAGGACAAGAGATACTGACCCCCCTCTCCCCCCCAGTGTTGTAATAACGTCTTTTGAAAAGCGAAGTCCATTTATTGACCAGCAGATACACATTGAGGTTGTAGAATTGATCACCCTACTGCCTTGGGTTTCTGTTTAATTTTTGTAGCCCATTTAGTTATGCTACTTCAGATTATTAATCTTCTGTAAATTAATATGTGTTATGTAATCATAATGAAGATTAGCTCTTAGTAAGTGATATCTACATGTCTTCTACTATTCTTAAAAACATTAATTGAGGGCCTGCAGAGATGGCTCAGTGGATAAGTGCACTGATTACATTTATAGAGGACCAGGGTTTGATACCTAACACCCAAGGCAGCTAACAATTACCCTGTCCATAACTCCTGTTCCAGGGGAATCCAACACCCTCTTCTGACTTCTGCCAGCTCTGGAAGACATGGGTACACTTAAATATATGCAGGCAATATATTCAGGTACATAATATAAAAACAATAAAAGTAAAATATTTTAAAACGTTAATTGCAATTATTTTAGTATTTGAATTTGTTTGCTATCCCCCAAAATCTTTCAAATATAAACATTATTTTATCCCCTTTAAAATGTTGTTTCGTGGGGCTGGATAGATGGTTCAGTGGCTAAGAACACTTGTTCTTCCAGAGGATGAAAGTTCAATTTTTGCCACCCACCTCTTAGCTAACAACAATCTGTTCCTCCATTTCCATGGGCATCTGACACATTTTTCTGGCCTCTGTGGGGTATTGTATGTATTTGTTGCTCATATATACATTCAGGCAGTACTCTCTCACACACACATACATACACACACATAAATATATGTATGTATATATTAAAAATAAATTTAAAATATCTTTTAAATGTTGTTTCTTAAATGAACACTCCTACAAAGCACTCTAGTCAGTTATTAAATGGAAGAAGGAAGTCGCATCTAGATATTTTCTAAGGAGGATGGACAGAAAGGATGGGGAAGGAAAGATAAAGAGAAGTGAAGACAATTCAGCAGGAGTCATGACAGAATGGTAAAGGACCAGCAGTAAATATTTTGGGCTTCAAAGGCCATGAATTCTCTTTTCCAGGGAAATAATTCTGCTATTGAGGTTAGAAGACAGACATGGATGATATGTAAAACTAGCATGGCTATGTTTATATAAAACTTTACTTATAAAACTAAGATCTGGTTTGGCCCTGCATGCAATTCATAGTTTATGTGCCCTTGTAATAATTCACTGAATTCTTCAAAAATTACTTTATGCTTTTCTTAGTCTCTGTCATCTCTACTGCCATTTCGAATGATAGTGGCAGGTAATAGGCTTTTGGAAATGGGAATTCACGTAATCATACATAAAACAAGCACAAAGACGATGAGCATTAACGCATCCAATTCTTACAAAAATATCAGACATTTGGAAAGACTGTCCTTTGTAATTCACTAGATTTTAACAATGACAGTAATAGTTCTGTCAGCTTAAATTTTATTACAATACTAGAATAGATTTGATTTACTTTACAAAATGTCCAGTAACTTTGTTTTATAATTATATACATAATTTAGCAAACTTAAATATCTGAAGATGATTACATATCAACCACATAATGTTTATACATATATAATTTCCAAATGTAATTTGAAAAAGTATCATACTCTCTCATTCATCTAGTTTTCTTTAACCTCATCACTAATTTCTTTGTATATAATGTTTTGGTATTCCTTGATGTCTAATAACAATAACTATACTTCTATATAGATTATCATCATATTTTTATATTATATATAGTCATTATAGCAATAACTTACCTCATAGTACTTATTCTACTCCATCACTTTCCTACAATCTAAAATTCGTTTGAGGATTAAGTGTAAGAAATACTCCTTCTAGCATCAAGAACTGTAAAGAATGGCCAAGTATACAAAGTAGCAACATTGGACAAGATGTTTACAAGACTGTAGAGAGTGACTTTCCATGAATATAATGAATGTGCTACCTAAGTAGATCAGAAATGTTAACTAGGCTAGAGATACTTCTGTTTTATTTGGAAATGTCCATATAGCAGATGAAAAAGAGGTAAGAAAACATTCCTTCCAAGAGAGATAAACATGGAGTCCAGTTTTCCTCCATTAATTACATGTCTCTGTGGTATTATCAAGCACTTTTTTTTGAATCAACAACATGTAAAGGTTATCTTATTACTCTTAAAGATTTTGTCATGGAAAATGATGTCCTGACCACACAACAGAGATATACTGATATGCAGTATTAAACTGAGGAAGAGATAAGCCAAGACATAAGCCATTAAAAGTCATTTGGTATCTTCTTACTGAATTTACATTTAATATTTCCTTGCTCTCTCTTTCTCCTGATCCACCTCCATATTTATGTATATTTCTCTCTTTCTATGACTTTGTCATTTGCTCCAAATGATGCTTTAATATTAGTCTTACCTCTATTTTTCTCATCCCTTTATTTAGGGACACAAATTAGGAATTATAAGAAAAAAGTACGATGAAAATGAGGTTACTTTCCTTAAAAGCTTATATTTTTGACCACATCCCAAATGAATGGTCACCCTTTCAGTGGAGTGAATATCAGGGATCATACCCGAAACAGTATATTTTTAATAGACATTAAAAATTGCATTCTTGTATAATTTTTTTCACTCTGTGGGCAATGAATAATTTTGACATTCACGAAGAACATTTGCTTGTAATTCATAGCATAAAAAACTATAAATTACTACTTAAAATCTAGTTTGCACGACCTAAAGCAAAAACTACAATCTACTAACAATTCATTGCGTGCTATCCTAACCTAACAGTGTTCAAATCATGTGCCAAAGTCTTTCTTTAAACACACATTGCAAGAATTATTTTTACATTCGTTTTCTTTACAACACAAGCCTAGCTATATTCAAAATTTACTTTCATTTTTCCCTTTTGACCTTAAAGCTACATTTTAAGACCCTCGTCTGTGTGACCCCTATCAACCCTCCATCAGTGGCAGACTTGTCAAAGAATTCACCAAAGCTGATCACTTTTCTCCAAGGAGACAGCTGTTCGCTTCTTACAGTCTTTTGCCCCAAGCCCTGACAACTAGAACTTGCTTCTAATGTGGTTACAAATCTCGTTCCAGCTGGTGACTCCTTTTCAACAATGAAGGTTACTATGAGCCCCATGGTAGCACTTACAATTGAAACTCCACTCTTCAGTACTTCAGGCTCCATATGGCAGCCCTTTAACCCTTATTCTGGCCCCTGAGCTGGCTCTCAAGCACATGCCTGCTACAAAATGTAGAACCTGTATGGTCCTGGTAAGTTTATCTTTTTGTCTTAGTCTTTGAACTGGCCTTATATAAAACAAGAAATAAAAGGAAAATAATTGACATTTTAATTTTAATTTTTTAATTTTAATTTTTCTGAATTTTCTGAGCTGCTCAGTCATAGAGCCTGAACTTTTAGTTAAATGTACAGTGTATTTTATGGTTCACATATCTGCTTCAGACTGGAATCGCATGGCCATTTATCAAATATCAATTCTCCTGAAACACTTTAAGGAATATGTTTGTTATAACATCCAGCTTACCCACTTATTAAAATGTAAGAAGACGAGTGAATGGTGCTCAAAGCATGATAGGACAAAGACAGTTTTAGCATCTTTTATACGTGTTACTGTTAAAGGTGTTTCTCCTGTAAAATATTTCAAGGAAATGAGTCTAAAATCCAGCCTCGAGTTATATTTTAACATGTCAGTTTTTATTTCAAATAATTTAACTACAATGAAAAAGCACAATTGATGTTTTTCATGTGTTTACTACCTTCTATTACATAGCCATCAATTTTGAAACATTGACTAATTTTTTGAAAGATATCTTTAGAAGTTATTTTTTAGTGTAAGTAGTAGAATAATACAATAATTTGGAATGGATTTTATTTTGATATTTACTTGGAAATTCTGATTAACCAGAATTTTTAATTAAAGAGATAGCAGAAAATATTAATGTTGTGTCATAGGGTCACTGAACTTGAAAAGTAAGACTTTTCCAATACCCATAAAAACTTGAAACAAATGATCTTTAAAAATTGTTTTAAAATCAAATTAAGACAAAAGTGATTCCTACTATAGAGTGAATGGTTATTTTTATTTGCCAGACAGAAAACTCTTTGAATCTTAAGTAATATCAAGCCCTAATTATTCATTCTCCTTTTCAGTGTTTACTAGCTATTAATTAACTTGCATGTGGGAAAAATCTAGCCTCTATATGTACATATATGTATATAAAAGTATAACTATTTTAGTGATGAACATAATTTATTTTCCCCCCAAAGAGTCTTTATATCATCTATCACATGCCACACCACTCCTTCAATTGTATATACAAAAATAAATAGTTACTAGCTTCAAATTTGTATCAGGCAAATGTTATAATAACAAATAGGCAAATTTTCTTCCTTTAATCAGAGTTTGCAGTCCAGTTAAAACTACTAAGTAAGATCAGCAAAGAAGTATCCAGTAGTTATTTATGAGTTTTAATAGTACAAATAAAGCAGAAATATGTAATATTAACGTGTAAAGGAATTTAGTTTATAGAAAACACTTAAGTGAATACATAAAGGAATTAATAAAGAAAGTTTGCAACTTTACATGTATTTGTAAGATGTACAAGCCAATCCAGGAGCCCTGAAGTGGGAGTTTTCTTGCTCATATTTGAAGATGAGTATAAGAGGAAAAGAATAGGATTTGAGGGCCAGAGAGATGGCTCAGCAGTTAAGAGCACTGTGTATAATTTTAATAACAATGTGCTTATTGAGGAAAAGATGAAACATTATTAATCTCAAAACAATTTAAATAAAACAAGCTAATTGAAATTGGAGCATTACTTAAGTATTGGAAATGAGGAAAAATAGTGGATTATCAAAAAATAGTTTTAATGTTTATATAGAGTGTGTTTCAGCAAGGCAATTTCATTTTGTATCAGAAATTGCCAGTTTGTGTGTTTTTCCATCCCTATTCCAGGTATTTTATATGGTCCACTATAGATATAAACTGTTACCTAGTATAGTTAAAACATGTTATTTGCAGACCATATATAAACACTAGTACATTTTTGAGGCAGCAAGCATTCATTTCACAGGTCGAGAAATAATAAAAAAATAAGGAAATATTAAAATCAGATTATAGCAATATTAATAATTAAGAGTGACTGTTTCTGGAAGCTCCCTCAGCTATGAAGGAGTCTCAAAGAACTACTGCTCCTTAACAGAGCATGCTTAAGATTTTGCACTAACAAAGATAAAACTTAAATAAATTGTGACTTACTGGTGTTTTCCATTATATTTTCCTGTCTAATATTTGATAATGTAAGAAAAAAATTCTAGTTTGAGAATCAAATTAAACTCTGATATTTGACCTATATTGTTTCCCAGGAAAATTTGAAACAAAAGACTGTTTCAGAATTAACACATATACATTTTAAATGTTGCTAGTCTTGTCTTTTTGCTTTGCTTTATTTGGTTTCCAGTGGATGGACCCATACCAATGGGCATTTGAGGACACAACGTTGACTCTACTAGGCATAGTATAATGCCTAGTAGAGTATAATATTATATATATAATATTAGGTGGGTAGGTAGTGGGGCATGCAGATGGGCTATAAACCTAAATTCAAACAAAATAAATTGTATGAAATTTGGAAAATTTCAATTAAAACAAAAAATTCTAAAATAGAAATGTGAGAACGCTCCTTGTGAGAACAATATGATCTTGTGACAGTATTTGTCATTTTTTTAACAATGGAAATATATGTAACTGTACATATGTATATATGCTTATGGATACAAATATTCATACATTACAATCACATGTGAGCACACATGTAATTGTGTCTGTTTGGTATGTAAGAAAGTCAAAAATAATAAAGAACTCAGGGTGAGAACTGATGTAAGTAATTCAAGGACAATAAAATTTTGCAAAATTGTGGTCACCAGGTGGTACCTGGGTAACATGGACATTGAGAGATGCACTTGATGCAATTATTAGTTTTGTCTTTATGTGGCATGTTTGGGAACTTTAGAAAATTCTAAAAGTCATAAATAAAATTTAAATTTAATAATAATTGGAAATAAAGGCAAATATCCTCATTTTCATTTTTTCATATGTTCAGCATGTATGAAGGAGTTCTGAGATTTTTTTTTTTTTTTTATTTCTGTATGTGTACGAATGTATTGTCTGCATGCAAGTCTGTGCACCCGTGTCGTGCAATGCCGCGGAAGTCAGAAGTGGGCGTCGGATTCCCCTGGAGCTGGAGTTCTCCTGGAGTTGGAGTTTCAGACGGTTCACAGCCGCCATGTGGGTGCTGGGGATCGAACCCGGGTCCTCTGCAAGAGCGGTCGGCGCTCTTAACCGCTAGGCCATCTCTCCAGCCCAGGAGTTCTGAGATTTTAAGAAACGATAGAACAGAGAATTTTGCCTTCTGATATTAACTTAAAGTTTTCAATGTTTGTATAGTCCCATGTACCTAAATAAAGGTAAAAAACATATTTTGTTTTTAAATTACGGATAAATATTCCTAACACAAGCTTTCTTCTGTACACAATTATTTTTCTTAAATAAATTATTAAACATGAATTGATTAGTTTATAAGCACAAGAGGTACACTTTGAGATACACTTCAACTTTTTCCTTATGGGAAAGTAACACCCAGGCTGAAAGCTGAAAACAGGGTCTCTCTTTGACCTTTTCATAGGCAAAATTTTGTTATTTTACATTTATTTCACATTTATTGGTTCCTAGTAAGAGTAAACATTGATTCATGTGCAATTTCCAGTTAAATTCCTTTTCTAGTGTGCTACTTTTTAAAATTTTTATTTATTTATTTAATTTATTTATTTATTTATTTATTTATTTATTTATTTATTTAATGTGTATGAATGTTTTGTCTGCATGTAGGTCTGTGCACCCGTGTCGTGAAATGTCGTGCAATGCCACGGAGGTCAGAAGAGGGTGTCGGATTCCCCTGGAACTGGAGTTAAAGACAGTACTCAGCTGCCATGTGGGTGCTGGGGATCGAACCCAGGTCCTCTGCAAGAGCAGTCAGTGTTCTTAACCTCTAGGCCATGTCTCTAGCCCCTAGTGTGCTAATTTTAACTACTATGTGCTAATTTTAACTACTATGTGCTAGGATTAGAGATTCCTATGTAAATTTTGGGTAAAGCTCTTTTGAATTCAGGTGTGAAGAGGGGTGGGGATCTAAATAGCATCAACTTATATTTAAATCCCCAAATTCTTCTCTTTAAAACGTATAAAAATTGGTAACTTTGGATGCTTGTTCTTTCTTCTATTTCATTGGAGTTCAATTTATTTACCTGACATAAAAACAAAATTGTGTCTATTCGGGGATCACCATGGAATATTAAGTGCATGTATGTGTCATACAATATTTAGACAAGTCAAAAATTCTTTAAAATGTACCATTTTTCGAGGCTGAAGACATTTAAATTCCTTTCTTTTAGGTTTTGAAATATAATACCGTATCATTGCCTATCATAGTTACCTTAATCCTTAATTAAAAAAGAAAGGCAAATATAGATAAATGGCATTTATTTTCTTTAATACTTAAAATTGTTCTATCCTGATTTAAGGAAGGAAAATATCAATCATTCCTTTCCAGATTTTTTTTTTTTTTTTTTTTTTTTTTTTGAAACAGGATCTCCCTGTAGCCCCAGCTGTCCTGGAACTCACTCTGTAGACCAGGCTGGCACTGAACTCACAAAGATCCGCCTGCCTCTGCCTCCCAAGTGCTAGGATTAAAGGTGTGTGCCACCACGCCCGGCTCCTTTTCAGAATTTAAGCTGAGTGTACCCCACATGTTAACATGTTTATGGAGATTATTTTTTAATTTTAAAAATATATTCTGTGTTTGATGAAAAAATAAAGTGCATCATGTTTGAAGGTTCTAGAAGCTGTACTAAGGAATTAACCTTGCTCTTTTGTATAAAACATTTCCTCCAGAATGGCCTGGACCCTCCTCCTGTGGTTAAGCACAGGCTATGTGGATAAGAACTGAGCATACAGGAGGCCAGAAACATCTCCACTTTAGCCTCTCAGAACGGAGCCCTGAGAGCTACTTGTTTCCTCACTTTGAGCCTCACTCTCACCCTTGCTTTGGCTTCCTCATCTTTGAAAGAACATTTTAGCTGGTTTTGTTTTATTACTGGCCCCTGTCACAGATGGGGTGGTTCTTGAGATTAGTTAATTTTTATTTCTTGCTTTGATCTTTTAAATATTGACAAGTCATCAGTTATTCAATGCTGTCCAGGGTCACCCTCTTTAAATGTAGAAATATTAAGCAATAAACATCTCTGAGATTTACAGGGTCTGAACAAGTTTACAAAGACCTAAATAGAATTTCAGTGGTTTATTTGGACAGGTCGAGTATGCATACAGAAATTTATATGTGCGATATTATGGAAATAAAAATTTCAAACCTAGAACATTCAAAGACCAGCTATATTTTTGTTTATGTGAATTAGATTTTAGGGCCAGCAGGTGGCTCAATGCTGCCGTGTCTGATGACATGAGTTTGATTTCCTGAACCCACATGATGGAGGAAGATAACTGCCTCCAGAAGTTGTTCTCTGACCTTTAGACACACATTCTACAGTACACAAACACATGAATACATATAATATATATAATATACATATATAATATATATATATATATGTATTTAGTCAGAGGATTTTAAAATACAAGGGGAAAAATCCCTAAAATTGCTACCTAGGCTTAAATCATGTAAATTTAGCCTGTCTCTTCTTTCAGAAACAATTGTGGATAGAACATTTTCCTGGCCTTTCTTTTGGCTACACCCTTAGTGTGTCTCTATTCCCTAGCCCTTGTGTCACTCTGAGTCTTAGATCTTTCCTTTTGCAGATCTTTATTTCTCTTCATCCATTTTCCCACACTGTTTTGTGGGTCAGTGGCATTTGCAGCATCTTATAGCCTACTTCCAGTCTAGCACAGCTTCGCTAGCTACACATCATACATAAGGACAGCCAAGACTGTGCCACTGACTTAATGACATTCCTCAATCCTTACAAGTAAAGAAAAAATTTTACTCAAGAGATTAGTGTAAGGTTTTTGGGAAAATGGATCAAGAAGTAGTCTTTGATAGAAGAAGGTGTTACAATTTAGTTGGGAAAATCATGGAGAATTGATTAACAAATGATATAAAATACATGAATCAACTTTTGGCCAAAGAGTATGTAAAAAGAGTATAAAATTGGGCAGTCTCTTAAAAGCCATTTATGAAGATTTTCTTACAAAAACTTACTCCTGCACTGAAGAGAAAAGAATGTGTCCTGTTGCTTGATATTATGTCACCAACATCAAAAATATTCTTGGTCAGTTATGGAGGTGGTACTATTACTATCTGTGCTGGATAGCTTTAGTGTCAACTTGACACACCTGGGTTGAGGGAGCCTCAATTGGGGAATTGGCTCCATTGGATTGGCCTGAGGCCACATCTGTGGAGTATTGTCTTGATGGTCTAGCAGTGTGGGAGGGCCCAGCCCATAATGAGTGATGCCACCCTGGGCAGGTTGTTGTGTACCGTATAATAAGACAGGCTGGGCATGAGCCAGGGAAGCAAGCCAGTGAACGGCGTTCCTCCAGGGCCTGTGCTTCGGCTCCTGCCTCCAGGTTCCTGCCCTGAGTTCCTGCCTTGGGCTCCCTAGGTGATGAACTGTGACCCGGGAGATGTAGGCTGAATGGACCCTTTCCTCCCCAAGTTGGTGTTGGTCAGGGTGTTTTGTCACAGCAATGGAAGACAAACTAGACCACTATCCTATTCACCTTTCTTTTTGGTTGTCTTAAATCTGAAGTGGGAGGCTAAAAGAATAATAAAGGTAGAATGTTAAGAAATAGAACAGTTGAGGGTCTGGAGAGATGGCTTAGCAGTTAAGAGCACCAACTGCTCTTGCAGAGGACCAGGGTTCAATCTCCAGCACCCACATGGTGGCTGAGGACCATGTTTAACTCCAGTTCCAGGGGAATCCAATACCCTCTGAACACCCTCTTCTGTACTCTGTAGCATTGCACAACACGGGTGCACAAACCTACATGAAGACAGTACATTCATACACATACAAGAATAAATAAAAATTTAAAAAAAGAAATAGAACAGTTGAACCTAAACAAATGAAGCAATGACGACCACCTTTGCCTGACAAAGATAACAAATATTCAAAGAATTACCCCTTGTGAAGAAAAGATTAGCTTATACTCAATGGCAGATACACAATTTTTAACCTGTGGTTTATGCTAAGTGACTTAACCTTGTCAAGTAGTCACAGATAGGAAGAGAAATGTTAACATAGTAATTGACTTTTGATTTCCTATGAGTTTTAGTATTTTTCAAAAGACATAAATTCTTACAAAAAATTCAAGTGTTGTTCTTCTTTCTTAGAAGTAAGTAGTAAGGCTGGAGAGATGGCCTATCAGTTAAGAGTGCCAACCGCTCTTGCAGAGGACCGGGGTTTGATCCCCAGCACCCACATGGCCGCTGAGAACCATCTGTAACTCCAATTCCAGGAGAACTCCAGTTCCAGGGGAATCCAAGACCCTATTCTGACCTCCGTGGCATTGCACGACACGGGTGCACAAACCTACATCCAGACAGTACATTCATACACATACAAAATAAATAAATAAATAAAATTTAAAAAAAGTAGTAAACTATTATTAATATTGAATTAAGTAAACAATTATAATTACCTGTGAAGCCAGTACTAAATGTTCAGAAAGCCAAAGGTAACTTACATTTTAGCAGATTAAAATATTAAGTGAGCTATTCTTTAATGACATCTAGCTGTCCAACAAGTTAAAAAATAAAGACAATGATAAATCTTGACTATTATGCCTATTTCAAGCAAGTGCTCTTCTTAGCAAGGGAACATTGGTGAAAATTCGTGATATTAAGAGAATTTGCTCAAACATGAGCTAGTATGTGTGAAAAACATTCCACGCAACCATCCACTGTGGATGGAGAAACATCATCGCCAACACAATGAGATTCATGGAGAGATCTTCACAAGATTTTCTCTAAAGTATGTACCTTATATGTTCCAAGTCTGCAATCATAAGAAAATTTAAAATCGAGATAAACATATAAAGTTAAAAATTTGGTTTTGAGTAATTTCTAGTAATATTTGTCCCAGCCCTTTCCTTCTTACCATTAAGAATTTATGAACATTTCTGCTTGCTTGTGCTGTCAGCGGCTGTCTTTGCTCCTGGTATTCATTCTCTAGCCACTATACAAATAAAAAAAAATAAAGAAAATAATTTCACTTTTATGCTTGGAGAAAACTGTCACGGTGGTCCAATAGGGTCTCAGCTACTCAACTAAAGGAACAGTTGAGGAACTGTGAATCCAAAATATTTGCTAACTGTTCTTTCCTTAGACCATGGTAAAACAGTGAAATACACATTAGAATAAAGACTGTCAAGATCATCTGAGAGACTTGATCAGTAGGTTCACCCAAAAGAAATTCATAAAGTACACATACCCAAGCTGAGCTCTGTATCTCCTTGATGCTGCCTTAGAGATGGTGAGGACTTAATGTGCTATGTCCAAGGTTATCACTGGGAGAGTCAGGTGGCTTAGATCCCAGAGAAGCATCACAGGGTCTGGTTGACATAGGGCAGCCCTGCTTCCCATTTGCTCAACTCATCCTTTATCAGGAAAAACTTCCTTTCCAGCCAAGAGAACAGATTACAGAAAACAATACCAACATAGGAGATGTTATATATCACTCGATCATCAAAGAGAAAATACTGGGCACTGTTAACCATAAACACTGCAGCAAAATCTCAGGGAATTGCTAAACTACAGCAAACAGAATCCTTTATTTTTTTTCATATCAGAACCTAGAAGAGGATTACAGGTTATGGATAAATGTGATCACTGACCCTGCCTGCAGGGACATGTAACGACAGGTACCCGAGGGAGACCCCAAAACCTGGAAGATAAGTGAGAGAGAGAAACGAGACCAGGCAAGCTCTTTGTCGAGGTCTCAATTTATTGTAGGGTAAACGTACAATTTATAGGGCAATGAGGCGGGAAGAAGCAGGAAGAGGAGAGGGGGTAGAGGGTAACTCTTGTAAAAAGTTAAAAGTTTATCAAGCGGGCTGCTTGCACCAGCAGAAACTGTTTGCT
>VZQC01012183.1:211904-335427 GCA_009823505.1 Rhizomys pruinosus
CTATAACTATTAATAACAATTACTACTAATAATCAACAACAATATATCATTAAACTGAATAATATGCATACTATAAACCCAATTAGAATTGTTAACACTAAGGGGTATAAAGCGAACATTTTCTATGAATCGAATCTATTTTTGTTTATAGTTAGTTAAATAGATTTAAACCTGTAGGACTATAATAAATTGAAAGCAGGAACTCACACTCACTCACACATACACACAGCTTGAAGATGGGCCTAAAGAAGCATAAAACAGTTTTATTTAAAGAATTTTTTATTTAAATTAAACCAAAATATCAATTTACATTGTTAAAGAGACTTCTACCAATGTTTCTTAAAAAAAGACAATTTATCGGACCAAGTTTGTTTTGTTAGAACTTTAAGGCCTGTAAATTCTTCTAGACTTTAAGTTAAACATGCTGAGATGGATTTGAATCACTTGATTGATACAACTTGGTAGGGTGGAGGTCCACAGTCTGTAAGACTAGTCTTTAGGAACACCTCTATGGAATGTTTGCTGCAAAATGTTCCACAGGCATGCCTGTCCTTCCAGCCTCTGTGACATTCCCCACCTGAACTGTGGCCAGAAGGGGAAGCCAGGACCCCAGGCTGTAGGGCAAATTTTAACCACATTTTAAAACCTCTAGAAGGCAATTGATGGGAGAGGAGGGGCTCTGATCACAATTTCTATGAATACCCGCCACCTGGGAAGGTTGGGGAAGCAACAGATGGCCCCAATCCAGGGAAGCCAAACCAGGACTCACGGGCTTCATAATCGTGTCCCTCCGAGTGGGTGAAAACCCACAAGAGAATGCAAGCTTCTCAAAGCCTATCAGAGAAAGGGTCTCTGGCACACAGGCCAAATCTCCATCAGCGCCACCCACAGGCTCACCTCCAGTCAATAGGAGAATTCCCTCTGTGTTCATCCTTAGCCCATGCCTTTACTGATTTGGAGATGTTAAACTTTCTCCATGTCACAACTTGAAATGCAACAGCCACGGCAAACCACAGCACACAGTCAACAAACACATGCCATACATCACAAAACAATTCCTCCTGGAACATAGCTTCCTTGAAAGTGTAATTTCCCATCTTGTAGAGATTTTAGCTTATCAAACTGGTCTCCAAGACCCACAGGTCCCTCTTTTTTCCTGGCTATCGACTTACCCGGTCTTTCCTTCTGGTTCTGTCTCTCCCTTATCAGAGTTTGGAGGCATAGCCTCGTTAAAATCTTTCTCGGTGGTTTTGGAATGGGATCGGGTAACTGAAATAAGGGAACAGTGGCTTGTGGGGCGAGCTCAGCCTGTCCCGCTGGGAGATGTTGTGAGATGGCGAGCGCCGGGCACCTGGGCCACCCAGTGAGCTCCTTGGCATAGCCCGTGCCCCTGGGGAACTCGAGCTGGTACTCTGGAAGAGGGGCAGCCACAGATATGCTGCAGGGGGCCGGCTTGGGAGGGCATGGAGCGCTTAGGGGAGAAAGCCAGTCGCTTGCTGGAGAAGTTAAGACTCTCGGACTCCGGCAGCGCCAAGTTTGGCCGCAAAAAAGGGGGAGCTGCTTTATAGGGCAGAGGAAATGGATCTCTTTGGGGGACTGACAGGCGGTGCCTGGGGTGTCTGGCTTAGGGCAATTGGGGACAGAGCCCGCAGCGAGTGCGTGCAGGGGGGAGGGGGTTCTGAATTATCTCATTAATAACAGTCCAATAAGTAAAAGTCTGGACAGGAATGCTATCTTAGTCTGCATGATGCAGTCAAGATCTTGTTTTACCTTTTTCCATGTTTTGGGGTGAATTGAGGGCCCATCAAGGACCACCCAGGGACATGTATCCCCTATGAATATAAAAAATTTAGTTAAGTCTTTTTTCTTTAACCCGAATTCCTCTCTCCCTGAAAGCTGTCTTGAAGTACTGAATAAACTTTTCTTTCTTAGACAGTGAATTGCCCATCTTAATAGTTAGTCAAGGAACTACTCACCTCTTTTTCCCGAGGATCTGCGCTCTGTGGGTGGCGAAGCGTCCTCTCTTTTTCCCGAGGATCTGCGTTCCGTGGGTGGCGAAGCGTCCTCTCTTTTTCCCGAGGATCTGCGCTCAGTGGGTGGTGAAGCGTCCTCTCTTTATGATATCATCCGGCCGGACCTCCTTGTTCCTTGTCTGGTAGAGGGCTCTCTTACCTCGAGCCCCTAGTCGGGTGCCAATATGACCCTGCCTGGAGGGACATGTAACGACAGGTACCCGAGGGAGACCCCAAAACCTGGAAGATAAGCGAGAGAGAGAAATGAGACCAGGCAAGCTCTTTGTCGAGGTCTCAATTTATTGTAGGGTAAACGTACAATTTATAGGGCAATGAGGCGGGAAGAAGCAGGAAGAGGAGAGGGGGTAGAGGGTAACTCTTGTAAAAAGTTAAAAGTTTATCAAGCGGGCTGCTGCACCGGCAGGAACTGTTTGCTTGCAATAAGCTTCCTCCGCGGGCTGCTTGCACCAGCAGAAACTGTTGATAAGCTTCCTCCGGAACATCAGGTGTGTAGGCAGGAGGCTTCTCTGCACGCCTGCACTTTTAGAGAACAGCTCTGAAGCTATTTCAGAGTTAACCCTTTATGAGCAGGCTTACAGCTCCTCACAGATCACCTTAACAAAACCCCTAAAAATTAATTGTGGTGCAGAGACCATTGGCTCCATGGTTAAGAGCACTGGCTGCTCTTGCAAAAGTCCTGGGTTCAGGTCTCAGCAGCCACAGGGCAGCTAAGAATCCTTAGTAACCCCAGTTCCAGAGGATGTCTCCTTCCGACTTCCATGGGAGTTATATGACATGAGTGTATGTACACACATCCAGGCAAAACACTCATACACATAAAATAAAAATAAATAAATCTCCAGGATATTTAATCTCAAAATATTAAAATCTTTCATACATCTCAAACAACTCCTCATGTATCTCTCCTCACTACCTCCTTGGTATCCATCATTTGTTTTTGTGTCTCTACAAATTTGTTTCTCCTTTAGCTCAAATAAGTGAAACTATACACACCTGGTACTGGTTTATTTCACTTTTCACAATGTCTTCTGGTTCCCTCCACATCTTAATATGTGTCAAATGTCGCCTGAAGACTATCCCATTGTATACCATAATTTGCTTATCTATTCATCCATCAGGAGATGAGTAAAGCAAATGTCAACCAAGACTGTCTCAAGAAAGTAGGTCATATGTTTTCATCCCGACGTTCATTTTGATGTCTTTAGAGCCTAATAGAATGCCTAATTTGTAATAATCGCTCTTTTCTTGAATAAATAGATAATAAAGATCTGTGGCACTAAGAATTCCTGGTGTTAATTACCATTTTGCTCCTTAGATCTATATATAACACACTAAATAATCTTTTCTTTTACTTAGCCCTCCTGAATATCTCTTCCTTTTGCCCTTTTGCCCTCTGAGATTCAGTGTGGACCTGTTCTATTTCTCAAATGAATTATCTGGGCGTACATTTACTTTCTGTTCCTGCCTGGAGCATTTCATTTCTGATCTATCATCCACACTGCTCTTATGACTTCTGAGTCAGAAAACTGATGAGAACATTTCTCTCTTAAATATCCTCTGAGTCTTCACACCAAAGAATGAAGACCAATGTTATTATGAAACTAAAACTCATATGTAATAAGCTGACTACAATTTCTCCAGCAACTTCCATCTGTTCTCACCCTTGTTACACACAACACATGCCAACCACACACAGATTACTTGAGGTATGACACTGTGTTTTGCACTCCACTCCTTTAGAGTATGTATTGTTTGCCTGAGAGAGGACCTTCTCCTAACTGTTGCTGGTCCCAGCTCTCTACCCTTTCTCCTTTTTGCATGCTCACCTTGGTTCAAATAACCTCAACTTCCTACTTACTCCCACTCTCTTGAAACAAATGAGTGAAAGGCATGGCTAAAAAGTGCCAATGATTTAGTGGACTATTAATACTTAACTCTAGACTTCATTGAAATTTAAGGCTGGAGAGACCCTGGTAGGTCATTTAGACCATTTCTCTTCCTCATCAAAGACTGCACGTTCACAGATAACTAAAATAAATATATAAATAAATTATACAACTTAAAGGAGGGTGTACATTTTGTAAACCATTCTCCAGAGCCCTTAATGATGTGTAATGAACCTGCTTGTTAAATTATTGTTTAAATTCCATAAATTTCCCATCCTGAGATTTAACCTGATTTCTTCCTTTTAATTCATGGAGAAGCGGGAGATGGGAACCATATATTTTTGACTTGTGGATTTAAATAACTTCTAAGTCATTGCCTTCGAGTTGAATAATTCCAGATCTTTTCACCTTTTCTTGTAGGTCTTACTTTACAACCAATTCATTATCTTTGTGGCTGTCCTCTGAACCCTCTTCAAGTCCTCACATTCCTCTTAAGATTGGGAGTCTGTGACAGGCTGCAGAATTCCAGGAAGGATTTGACAAGTTTTCTGTTCATTAGGGAGATTACCTCATGTGCTTGTGTACTATGCCCCACAGCCTTTACTGGGCCTTACAATCTTGGTTGCTTGCCCTGCTGATTTCCCTGTACCCTGGTTACTAAACTTGCATTATTTTGCTGCACAACAGGGCAACTTTAGTATTGGGTTTCTTTATGCCCAAATATAGGCAATTAATTATTCCTTTTATTTCCAGCTTCATCAACTTGTCTATTCCAACTTTTACCTGATGAAGCTATAATCTGTTTATATTTACCCTTCATATTTAATAAAGTAATGTTAAACTGAAAATCTGCCTTCCAAAGTTACCTTTTCTCAGTGGATATTGTTCTTCAGAGATAGGATAACAAACTAAAGTAATAACACTAATAATTGTACCAATGGTTCTGTGTGGGTTTCTCACTTTGTAATATTATTGACAATAGTAGCGATGTTAAAATATGCAATTATGCAGTCTTCTTATTAGCCTTTTGATGTTCTTTGACTACTCTGCAAGTTTCTTATCTTCATCACCATGTTATAAAAGGAGAATAAAGACATAAGTTGTTTGCCTCTTTTGTAAAAAGTGCCAGAAACATAACTCCTGCTTGACTAAACACGACTCATAATGTAGCTTTAAAATATATACTTACACCAAAACACATACATTTACAGAAAATAAAAGTTAATTAGAATGAAGGTTTTTGAGGCAGAAAAAGAGTGCTCCTTTATGTTCTTCAAATTTTAAAACTCCATCAATGGAGGAAAACAAATTTGCCACTCTGATTACCCTGAAAACAAACCTAAGCAGGGCGATAAGGGAAGGGAAGAGACAGCAGACTGAATATTTCTGTCTGCAAGAGGAATTACTGAGCTGCTGGAGGAAAGCTTTGCTCCAGACCTTATTAGCAGAAGGAAGCAAAAGTGATGCCTTTCCTTGATAAGATAAGCAGAAGCTTACAAGGATAAGCTGATAACCAGGATGGCTTTAAAATTCCCTGAAGCATGTGTGTGCGTGTGTGTGTGTGTGTGTGTGTGTGTGTGTGTGTGAGCATGCGCGCACACACATGAGCATTCACACATCTGAAGCTAAGAATTGCATTAAGAGACTGTGTTAAATAAGCATTTTATAGAAATTTCCAGTTAATAAGGTAAGTAAATCATTTTTCCTTTCAATTATATTTCTATTAAGCTTAGCATAAGATGGTAGCAATTATTGTTTGATTCAATTTTCTAAAAAGTTATATTTTATTTGAAAATTCACCAAGGTAGAACAATAATATAATCTCTATAATACTAATTGGATACCCTAGGAGTTAATCTAAGTGTTGGAGGCATGCTTCCAAACGAGTACTGAATTTCTCCTGTTGCACAGCAGAAAAACGCCTGCTTAGACTTTCAGTACAAAATAATGTCTTTAAGTTCATTCAGCTATTAAATGGAAGACAGTAGGTTTAAGTTTAGATTTTTTTCAGGGGTAGAAATTATAAAAATAATTCTTTAACTCTACCAGTTGAATATCTGATAGCAGGAACCACACAGAGAATAGAATATTCCTCTTTTGTTCTGCTGGTATATGCAGACTAATTAGGTGCATGATTTCAGCTTTATACATATGAAAATGACTCTGACTACATTATAGGTCTGTGACCTATTTCCATTTACTATTACTAAGTGTCATATTCAAAGGTCTTATGATTTTATTTTTATTTTTTTTTAATTTTTTAAATTTATTATTTTTTATGTGTATGAGTGTACTGTCTGCATGTAGGTTGGTGCACCCGTGTCATGCAATACAGCAGAGGTCAGAAGAGGGCGTTGGATTCCCCTGGAATTGGAGTTTCTCAGCCACCATGTGGGTGCTGGGGATCGAACCCGGGTCCTTTGCAAGAGCAGTTGGTGCTCTTAACCGCTGAGCCAGTCTCCGGCCCAGGTTTTATTATTTTAACATCTTCAGGATTTTATCTGTCTTTAGAAGTCAGGATAATGACACTGATTCTGTCAACAAGTTCCCACAGCAGTTAACTTTACTACCTTTATTTTCTCTCCTTTTGTAAGTTAAATGTGATGAACAATTTTCCTCAGCCTCCTTTACCACTCTAGTCACACTGGTATCTAAATATAATGTGTGAAATTAAAATGATTGTTTTTAATAGTTTTCTGAATTTATTATATTAAAATTATTATTATTATTATTATTATTATTATTATTATTATCATTGGTTGGCTTTTAGACTTGGTCTCTATAAGGCCCCAGCCCTCCTGGAACTTACTATGTGACCATAACCGGCATAGATCTCAGAGAGGTATATGTATCTCTGTATGGAACCACATTTGTCTCTCTAAATTCTTTTTTTTCTAAATGAAAGAAGTTTATTGAGCTCACAGTTCTATAGCATTACAAACCTTCCTCTTAGCTACTAGCTTCCTCTTAGCTCTTCGAAGCCTCTGGCAGCTGGTATTGCAATGGATGGCATCATGTATAAGACAGGGAGATCACATAGCCAGACAAGAATCCAAAAAGAAAGGAGGGTCTGTTTTGTAACAACTTGCTCTATTTTTTTTTTTTTTTTGGTCTTTTTGAGACAGGGTCTCCCTGTAGCCCCAGCTGTCCTGGAACTCACTGTGTAGACCAGGCTGACCTTGAACTCATAGAGATCAGCCTGCCTCTGCCCCTCAAGTGCTAGGATTAAAGGTGTGTGTCACCACGCCCAGCACAAACAACTTGCTCTATTGAAAACTAACTCAAAGCCCTGTTCCGATCTACTTTAATTTGACCTAAGTGTATTTCAATCAGTCAACCAAATCTCAGTAGGAACCACCTGTTAAAAGTTCCACCTTCCACATGACCACATGGGGGTCTTAGGCTTACAAAACACAAATGTATAGACAGTACATTCAAACTGTGTACTAATAATGTAAGAGAACCCATTTTCACTCTGATCAAGCAATAATGACATAATGGCTGTTTCTACTGAATTTCTGTTAAAATTTTATTTAAACAATTAAAAATAAACATCTGTTCCTCTCCATCAAGGATGATAAAAGTGAGCTGGAGAACTGATGAAGCCGTTCTTCATGATAGCTTCATACACATCCTGTCTTGGAATGCCATGGCCTTTTATAGCCTACTTTATCCTAAAGAATTAAACACAATAAGGATGCTTACTTATGGTACCAAAGAAATTTTCAGATTATCAGTCAAAATGAATATCAGCAAAATAAGTTCAAACGGGTTTGATGCTTCAGCTCCAAAAACACACTGTCTTTTGCAGGTGTCAGTCAAACCTATGTGGACATGTACCATATGGGAAAAACGTAGTCACATATCTAGGATGGGGTTATTAAGTAGTGGAAATCTACAGGAAAACAGTATTTATGGGACATGACAGAAAAGGAGTACACAAGATCACATGAACTCAGTGGATCTGATTGTATGCAGAAGGCCTGCACAAGATCAAGCCAGTCAAAATGCCAGCATGGGTGGAGAAAAGCTCATAGAGTGCCATCCCTAGCTGAAGGGCTATCGACAACTGACGGCTGTTGGGGACAGAGTCCGTTTTCTTCAGGATGCCTCCCCTGAGGGGTTACCAATGCTCCAGTAGCTGGTCACAGTCATTGTGTATACAAGCAGCAGTAAGTGGACTCAGTGCATTTGAGAAAAGTAAAAAGCACATGAAGTTGGCAGAGAAAATGGTAAGAGAGAGAGGGAGGATTTGGAAGGGAAGGAAAGGGGGTCGGTTTGCTTACAAACAAATTTTGACTTAAATATTTTTATTTTTACTTTTATTTCACATGTATGAGTGTATCGTCTGCATATAAATGCCACCATGCCACACAATGGTGGTGGAGTCAGAACAGTGAGTCTGATCCCCTGGAAGTGGATTTATGGATGTTTGTTGGCAGTCATGTGGGGGCTAGGAATCAAACCCATCCCAGTCTTCTACAAGAGCAGCCAGTGATCATAACTTGAGCCATTTCTCTAGCCCCGTAATTCACAAATTTAAAAAATTGTTCTGAGTCAACTTACACAGTAAATTCTATAATTATTTTTTAAAAATACTTTTGGGCTGGAGAGATGGCCTAGGGGCTAAGAGAGCTGACTGCTCTTGCAAAGGGCCCGGGTACGATCCCCAGCACCCACACGGCGGCTAAGGACCTTCTTTGACTCCAGTTCCAGGGGAATCAGACACCCTCTTCTGACCTCCGCGGCACAATTGTGTCGTGTGGGTGCTGGGAATTGAACCTGGATCCTCTGCAAGAGCAGTCGCTTCTGTAAACAGCTGAGCCATTTCTCCAGCCCCTAGCTCACATTTCTTAAACTACATTGTATATAGTTGTAAACTGTGAAAAACTCATGCTGTTAGCAGACACAGGGTATAAAATCTTACTTTCAATCTATAAAAAATGAATTTTTGTCTTCCAACTTCAAATCTATTAGTTTGAAGGAAATATCATTATGAATTTTATGATATGCTGAAGAATACATTGTAATTTTTTATGATTTTTTAAAATTTTGATTGATTATATTTTATAAAGGCCAGAAGAGGGCATTGGATACCCCAGAACTTCAGTTACAGACAATTGTTAGCCACCATGTCGGTTCTGGGAACTGAACCTGGATATTTATCTCAACATTATAAAATAAATGGTTGATGATTCTTTGACTTACACTTGGAAGATCCTTTCAGAAAGATGTATGTCAAAGATGTATCATTATTAAAAATAATTATACAGTCACTACTTTCTAATTTGTTATTGTAGGAAATGAATTTCTACTCAAGATTTACTTATTTTCTATCCTTGTAATTTACCTTTTCTCAAGTGGCAGTATTAAAAATGAAAATGTCCCACTGGTAAACAGAATTTTCTAACATCCACATATATACCTACTAAAAGCAATAATTACTTTCTCCCTCTACAACGGACTTTACATACACTAGATGAAACACAAAAGAAAGCTCATTTGCTTTTAATAGCTATTACTTGACATTTTTGTTTTAATGCTAGAAAATAAAGGTAGCTAGCAGTGAGTCCTGAACTGCCATTTCTTTAGCCTTTAGAGCACAAAAGTGTCATATTAAGCCTGAGGCAGGGCTGTCTAGAATTGTGTTTACTGTATTCTTTTCAAACTGCAGCCCAGAATCTTATCGCTTATCAGTGCATAAAGTCTAACAGATTGCAGACTCAAATTTCCCCTTCCAGACAATGTTGGGTTTCACTATTGTTTGCCATGACAAAGGTTTTCACAAATTCTACAGCTTGGATTTTTGTCTTGTTTTCCTTAGCAGAACCCTCAAGGCAACCAATCCGATTTTTTTTTCTTTTCAGCTGCTAGAAATTTCTCAAAATGTTACTACAAAAACACTTGAAAATCCCATGCCTTGCTTTACTCTTTTTCTTCTATTAAACAAAAAAAAAACCCTTATACTTTGTAGTTTTGATTACAACGAAAAGAAGAAACAACTAAACATTGTGTGCAAATGATGTGACCATATGTGATATTGCCTGACTAGGGTGATACCAGTATGTGCTCAATTCTACATTTGGACTGCAATTGTAAAGCCGTATAGTGAGAGGGAATTATCTTGGGTAGACAACAATGGCTGTTTCTTTTTAATGTCAGAGATTCGTATGAGAACTTTCAGGAAACTTAAACCCAGTTGGCAGTAGAGCTTAACAAATGATTTTTAACCTTCTCCTTGAAGTGCAAGCTTTTAGATTCTATTCAAAAATTGACTCAGAGAATCAATTTTAAATGGTTGTAAAATAATCATTTTACTCAAGCTTAGTATGTTCTGTAGGCTAAATTATTTTCAGTTATTCATGTTTCAGGTCAAGCCCTATAGATTTGACCTCCTTAGTATTATTCTATATCTGTGAACTTCCTTCTGCTACCTTAGGTGGTGGTTGTACAATTTCTTACTAGGCACTCAGGTAAAGTTTTTCACTTTCAAATCATCTCCATATTGCTCTAAGAACATGCCACATAAATCCCTAATATGATCATATCATTTCCCTCTTAAAATCCCTTAATGACACTATGTCTCCCACACAATAAAATCCAAACCTCTTAGGATGACATAACGCAAATTTCCCGACCTAACTCTGTCAACGTTGCTGAATCTACCTCCCACAAAGTCTTATTAAGACCTACCCATGCAAAATAAACACACCAAGCTCCTGTCGTATCAATTCTCTGCTGTCATTCAAGTCTTTTTGGTTTTGGATTTGCTGTTTGTTCCCTTAACCTGACATCCTCCGCCCTTATAGCTTGTCACCCTATTGTCAGCCTAGTAAATCATCTATTAAAATTTCAACACAGATGTATTTCCCAGTGGAAAGCCTTCCTTAATGTTCCCTGACAAAGTCAGGATAATTTTTTTTATTTGTTTACAAAAGGACTGCCCCTACACTCTTGGGATTTCCTACTCATGCCTTCATTGGTGGAATTATTAGTCAGGAAACATATACAAACAAACTCGCCATCACACAAGGTTTTAAGTCTTTGAAAATGCTTTTGGCATCTATCTAGTATGTCAGGTTTTTTTCGTGATTTATAAAAAATTGAAGTGTAATTGTCTCAACATATAAAAACTTGTGAAACATCTGAAGATGCCTGTTCTATGCACCAGCACATGATTTTCTAGACGTCTTCCTTCAGTAAAGAAATATAAAGTGACAGAGAACCTTTTACATAAGTCCTTAAAATGTTAAGAACATTAAATTTGTAAATGTGGGCAGTAAAGAATGCAATCAAATATATGTTATCCAAATTTCTGTGGGTCCACAGTCCCCCCCCTCCCCGAAGACTACAATCAATCCCTGTAAATATTCACATCTTGATGGGGTTATGACCTTATATAGATAGACCACTAGATCCCTAGTTCATGGAACTAGAGGAGGACTGAAATCATCATAAAATGGTTTATGTTGCCAGATAAATTCTGAGGGTCAGGACTGTAAGGGATATAAAGAATAAGGAGACGTGGATAGAGATCTGGGTATTGGGGAAGGTATAAGTGGGATCATATAAACTGAAGCCATGCTGTGTTTCTCTTATTCAAAGAAAAGTCCAACCATTATGGACAGAATTAGAAAGGCTTGTAGTATTCAAAAATAATGTTTGGGACTTAAAAATAAGATCAAATATAAATTACAATTTGTCAAATGAAAATAATAAGAGTATGGTAATTGAATTCCAAAGGATAGTGGTTAGGAAATTTCCAGGATTCAAGAAAGAAATGAATTTTTAAGTTGAGGAATCCAAATATCTGCAATCCGATGTGAAGAACCAACAAGCAACCATATAATCTGTTGGAGAATTCTGACCTGGAAGATCAAGAACAATAAAATGTCTTACAGGGCCAGAGTGGTGGTGCATACCTTTGATCCCAGCATTTGGGAGGCCAAAGCAGGCAGATCTCTGTGAGTTCAAGGCCAGCCCGGTCTACACAATGAGTTCCAGGATACCCAGGGCTACAGGGAGAACCTGTCTCAAAAAGACCAAGAAAAATTCCTACGGTTTTCTACTTGGCAATAAAAGATAATAATAAACTACTGAAAATATCAGATGTCCATGTATACATACTGTGCCCTCAAGAGATGCTGAAAGGGTCTAAAGGGCAGTCTCATGAGGCTTAAATGCCTGCTACCAAGCTTGGTGTCCTGAGTTCAAACCCTTGAACCCATTTGGTAGAAGAAGATAACTAACTCAGGCCTGCTTTCTTCTGAGCTTCACACTTCATAAATAAATATATAAATAAATATTAAATAAAATAAATAAATATGATATTTTGAACAGGGAAAATGTGAAGCAAATTTTATTGAAATACTAAAAGTTTACCTGTCAGACTCTTGCCAATGCCCAAGAAAATAATGTACAAATTAAATGCTTCTATTTAATATTTATTTATTATGCAATGAATTATCATATTACAATTTGAAATTATTTGTAAGGCACACGGGGAAGTAAATAGATGATGAGGAAGGAGCTGTTATGATTGGGAATATGTTCCAGTGATTTGGCTTACTCGTTTTGCCATTTGAGGATATTACAAGAAAGCAGCAATCTCATGAAAGTGAGAATCCAACCTTCTTGGTGCCTGATTCACAGATTTCTATCTTCCAGAACTATGATAAACAAATTCCTATCATATTACACATCACTGAGGATGTTGCACATTGTTACAGCATTCTAGGATAAGACACTATGATTTTGGAACTTGAGCCTTAAGAACTATGAAACAATGGTTTTTTGTTACTTAAAGTAAAAAATTTGGGGTATTTTTTCCCATAAGGCTTAGCATGCTAATGTAGAAATTATTAACATTTCTATTAGCCAGTTTCTTGGAAATTGACTAAAATTCAATGTAAATGATGATTAAGTCACTACCCTCTACCATATACATTTTTTGGGTGTTTTCAGAAACTTTTTAGTAAGCTAAAACTGGATTTCTTTATTTTCTTAGGTCTATGTATTTAGGAAATGCAAAGTATTAACAGGGACCATCTGTAAAATCCTCAGTGGAGATGTAGAATCATGGTTAAAATAAATCCCTTGGTAATAAACTTACAACTCTTCATAGACTTGATATAGGAACTTCAAGCTAATTGTTAGTACTTGTTTAATAGTTCATATGTTAAGTGGGATTATTATATTTTTGTGGAAATTCTTTCAGTCTTTTTTAACCTTTGAAAGGTCAAGCTGGCCTCTTGCCTCCAACTCCTTAGTGTTGGGAACAGGCATTGTCCAACATGTCTACTTTTAGTGTACTTTTAATATATGTCGGCATTTGGTTTGGAGCTCACTCCATTATATTCCAACAGAAAAAAAAAATAATGTGAACGCAGAGCCTGTAGTTACCTGACTGCCATTCTTCTTACTTTTCCCTTTATTAAGACAAGACTCAGCAGCATTAACAAACATTTGTGCTTGTTAATTCATTGAACTTCTAATTTCCATTTGTGACTACATTGAAAATAGCCTCTTCAAAGAATATATAATCTTAAGTATTGGTTTTGTTCACATGATAATACATAATATGTAATCAATATATAATCTTCAAATATATAATCTTGAATTTTGGTCTTATTAATGGAAGAATATGAAAACATTCTAGACTTTAAAAATTGCTAAGTAGTAGAGTAATAGAAGGTTCAAATTGAGGCTAGATTTGATCTTTGATGTCTCAGTTCAGTATTTCTGTCTTTCATTTGTTGGTTGAAAGATCAATATAATATTATATTTTACTATAGTCTTGCTTTACAGTGTTTCTACATGTTATTAAGGGTTTAAACTTCAAATGAATTCTTGGCCTAGGTTTCTAAGGCTGAACAAATATGCAGATGTTTGTATTCACTCCCTCATCTGAACGATTACATATCCTATACCTCTAGGCTCATGGTTTGCAGAAGATTTTTTGCTCTCGTGTTTTCCTCAAATATATGAAGAATATGCTATGCACTCCCACTGCACTGTATTTTAAATATTCCAAAGAGAATAAAAGTGTCAAAGTCAATGCAAATATTTCCCCATTGTATTATTTTAAAATAGAATTGTATTTTACATATAGCTTTAATAATTTAATAATGAATAAATAATTAATGACAACTAAAATGTACATTACATAGGAAGTGTATATGTGAAAGTATTTATAAAGATTTTTAAATATGGGAGTATATGATTTTCTAAAGAGAGAATTACATGGTTGCAACTTTGTGTGAATCAAATGTTCAATTCAAAGCTTAATTCAAGTTCTGTCTGTATTAGAACTTCCTTCCAACCTGTGTTTATTCTCACTTTCTTCCAGATGTTAAGCAGCTTTCTGGACTTCAGGATGCCTCACGAGGTCATCACATTTCCCACTAGTCTCTCCTTCCCACTCTTCTGTGCAGTGTTCTATTGATATTACCTGAGAAGACCAGTGTTCTCCCTGAATAGGTTTATTCAGGCTCTTACTATCACAGATATAGAACAGAGAGAATGAAATTGAAAATGTATTACTCAAATATTTATTTTTAACATAAAATAAAACAATCAACATTCTAAGATGTATTTTTGCATGCTACAATGAATCAAAAAATTATGACTTCTTCATGCTGACTACTACAAAGAGACAATTTGGTTATCTAACACAGAAATGCAGCATTTGTTAAGCTAAATCCCACAGCTAAATTCTAGCAGTATTTAAATTCTCATAGTATGATAAGAATTAAAGTATACTGACCAAGGAGGCAGAAAGAGAGAGAAGGGTGGTGGTCCAAGCTCGAGCTTGAATTACAATTTACATTGGAGCCGCATGTCCTGGTGGTCTTTTGGGGGTCCCAGTGATTTGGGCATAACAGTCTAGCACCTCACTCCCCAGTTTAAAAACTGTGTCATACCATTTCTTGTGTGTGTGTGTATGTGTGTGTGTGTGTGTGTGTGTGTGTGTGGATTTTTTTAAAGCTTTTTTTTTTTTTTTGTATTTTTGAGACAGGGTCTCCCTTTAGTCCCAGCTGGCCTAGAACTTACTCTGTAAACCAGGCTGGCCTTGAACTCACAGAGATGTGCCTGCCTCTGCCTTCCGAGTGCTGGGATTAAAGGTGTGCACCACCATGCCTGGCAGGCATCATACCATTTCTACTGAGAACAACTGAAGAATGACTCTCACGTATCTGAGGAAGGCACTACCAGCCCTGCCAGATTCTGAAAGCATGTGAAATACGCATGTTAATAGTTGTACAAACTTTGCCTCAAAATACATTGCAGAATTAAATCATTCAAAAATGTTATGGTTCAAAACCTCAGGAGATGAATGTACGTTGGACAATCTTTATGAATTAACTATTTTAAATATCTTTTGTGGTAGTGTTTTTCAGTTTGATTAATAACTTTGCCCTGAGTCGATTAAGCAAGGTAACTGTTAATATAAAGACAGTAAAATTTCAGTCTTGTTCTTCCAGGTAAAATCCACAGTTTGGTTTGTGGGAAACAGGAAAGCCTTTCTTTTGAACAGATGATCTATAATTTGACTCAAACAATTATAGTCTTGGGGATGGAGACATGGTTCAGTATGTACTGCTCTTGTACACAACTATAGGTCAATTCAAAGGACCTATATCAAGAGGCTAAGAAGGACCTTAAACCCACCTCTGTAGAAATCTGATACCTCTGGCCTCCACGGACAAAATCACAGGTGTATGTATATCCCTGCACAGGTCCACACACATACACATATGCATGACTAGCTTAAAGACGGTTCTTAGCCACCATGTGGGTGCTGGGAATCGAACCCAGGTGCTCTGCAAGAGCAGTCAGTGCTATTAACTCTGGAGCCATCTCTCCAGCCCCTGCTCTTAAGTTTAAAGCTAATTTAATTAACTTTGATTTTCTTTGCTAAAATAATGGCTCTCTATTCAATATACAATTATACAAACACACTTCTTGTCATCCAATGATCCACTAGAAATCCCCAGATATATATTGCCCTGGCAACATAAAGTATAAATCCGTACTCTCTGAGGATATTAGTAAACATCATGACTTTTTCTAATTATTTTAATGAAAATAGAGTTTACCATAGTAGAATAAAGACAGAATAGGAAGGAGGCCTTTAGTCTTAATGTTAGTTTTTCCACCACTCAGATATTCAACAAATTACTTTCTAATAGAATTTCAGTTTCTACATTTTAAAAGTGGAAACGATGATCTATATTGCTAAAATATTTTTTGTTTTGTTTTGTTTTTGATACAGGGTTTCCATGTAGCCCCTGCTGGTGTGGAACTCATTGTGATGTCCAGGCTGTTATTGATATTACAGAAATTTGCCTGCCTCTTCCTTCTGAGCGCTGGGATTAAAGGCATGTGGCACCACATGTGACTGCTAAAAGACTTTAATTGAAGAATATAACCTATTTGGTAGAGAAGCAGTCATTATGTACCTAATAATTATAAGCTCCTGCACCATATAAAAGGATTTATCTGATGTAAGAGCAGTGATTCATGATTTATTACTAGTCTGTACATTTTGAAATGTATGAAGTTTCATGCTTATGAACTTTCCACCTTCAGTATTTGCAACACACAAGGAAGAAACTGTATTTTTTAGTACGTCTCTCTTTGAGTTGAAGATAATTTTCTATACTTTGATATCAATGCTTAAATATACATTTTCTTATTTTACTTTATAGATCTGGCTATAAAATCGAGTCATTTATATTCTTTATGAATTCTACCTGAAATTCATGTAATATTAATTAAATTAATGAAAAATTATTACAAACAAATGAACTTTCTGGAATGTAAACTGCTAAGCAAGCACCCTTTGGCTAGTCTTAGTATATACTGATAGGTTTACAGCCACAGGAAAACAGGAAATGTTCTCCCTTTCTCTCCCAAACTCATTATAGAGCCTCTGACTACAGGAAGTTTTTGTTTGTTTGTTTGTTTTTGTTTTTGTTTTTGTTTTTGTTTTTGTTTGGCCTTTTTGAGACAGGGTCTCCCTGTAGCTCCTGTTGTCCTGGAACTCGCTATGTAGACCAGGTTGGTCTTGAACTCACAAAGATCCACCTGCCTCTGCCGCCCAAGTGCTAGGATTAAAGGCGTGCGCCACCACGCCTGGCTAATATTTTTCTTTCCTTTTTTTAATTTATTATCATTTTTTATGTGTATTAGTGTACTGTCTGCATGGAGGTCAGAAGAGGGCATTGGATTCCCCTGGAACTGGAGTTAAAGATGGCTAACCACTATGTGGGTGCTGGGAATCGAACCCAGGTCCTCTGCAAGAGCAGTCAGTGCTCTTAACCACTGAGCCATCTCTCCAGCCCCCGTAGTATTTTTCAATGAGTAGTGCTGTGTAAAGTTCAGCCTAGGTGTTTCTATCATTTATGAAAATAGAAAAAAAAAACTCACTGACATAATAAATTCAGGGTTAGGCCTGTGTTAGACACGAGTCCCTAAAGGGAGCTTGCTGTGGATTCAGACCAAGTGGGAGAGATACAAGGAACTAAATACAACCGCCACCAAGATCACACCACCACCACAACCATGCAGCAGAAGTTGAATCTGGCTCTCTCCTCTCACGGTCTTCTTTTTCTGAGGCTTTTCCTTTCCTTTCTCCCTGATTCTTCACAGTGCACCCCGAAGCTCCTTAGCCATAAGCTCAGTCCTGCTTCCCGCTTCCTTTCACAGTGAATTATCTCCACTCTTCTTGTCTTGTCTGTATGATTTCTCGTTTCTGTTTTCTCTCACTAGAACACACAGGCTCACACATGCCCTGCACATTCTTCACGTTATCTACTCCTTGACTTTTGCTTCTGTCAGCTTTCAGAATACTTTCTGTTTCCTGGTGAATACTGAGTCCTTACTTTAGTGTTTGGCTGGGTTTTCCCGCCGAAAATTCAAGAACTGTTTCTTTGTGCTGTTCTTTTTTCTCCTTTTTTTCATGAAACCTTTAAAAATTTTCTGCAGACAAATTTGTGAGTCATCTGGAGGCAGAAATGAATGTGGTAGTAGTGTCTGTCAGTATTTGAAGGTTGTCAGCACTACATGCAATATGTCAAACCATAGCAAGTACACTCAGTTTTGAAACACTATTACAAATTGCTCTCATTGTCCCCATCAAAACAAAATAAATTTCCATAACCGATTCTTTCATTTATTCTTTCCTCATTACTCTTGTACACTTTTGATTGGCAACTAATAGGTGAGTCAATATCGTGTCGGTGATTATTGCCCCCCCAACACACATACTTCATCTCCTTCTTTTTCTCCTCTTTGCCCTCCTTCTTTCTCTCCTTCTTTCTCCTTTTCCCATGTCCAAATATTCTCAAGGTTTACCAGCTCCAGTTTGAGGTCAAATAACATCAACACCACTTGTTGGGCTTGTTCACAGAACTTTTTATTGTTTTGAATTACTGATTTTGAGCTTGGGAAGAATCCGCCAATTCTGTACTTTTCATAAATTTCATAATGATTCTAACCTTTTCTTAAGGAACAATTATACTGCTTTAGCATGTATCTCACCTTGACATGAGCTTAAGAAGTAAATAACTTTCTCACAGAGATTATGGGCCCATCATTTTCATTCTTCCAAATTAATAATCTGAGGCTCAGAAGTAAAATTATTCACTATTAACTCCTTAGTACTTCACAAGCCTGTAAGACATGTCTTTATTTACTTAATATCAATATTTTAGTTTAGAAAAAAAAAACTTTAATGTCACTTTCTGGGATAAATTCAACTTATATATTTTTCATTACAAAACTGAAAATAATAATTTTTAATGTGAAATGAACTAATTCTATGTCTCCTGAAAGAAAATATAACTGAGTAGCCAGTTATTTATACTGCCATTTAAAATGTATTTAACACATGCAGAAGCTTTATCTACATAGGTACATTGATCTGAGTTTTGCCATGGGGAGTCGACTTTGAAAAACAATGAATAAATTTGAGAGCATCTTTTCACAGGCTTGCAATAAAGTTGCAGTTACACAATGTTTAACATGAGTTTTCTCCTCTGCATGTGAATCAATGTGGGGTGTGCTGTATTTAGCCTCCCTGTCTTCTCATCTCTGCTTTATTGCTCTGTGCTCTCCATGTCAGTTTCTATGAAGATTAATCATCTCAGCCTATTAGAGTCAGGCTGGGTTTGGAAGTGTGAGATGGGATGAGCGACAAGAGGACAAATACATGGAAATGAAAAACTATTTCCTGGAATAATAAAACATGGCCCTCTCTCAAGCCAGTCAGGCGTCTCTTGAGTTCTAAACAATGATACTCTTTGAAAAGAATATTAGATATGACAATACTCATATGAATATTGAAAACTCACCATGACATAAGACTGCTATTAAAGTGTTAAGAATTAGAAACACTTTGTCATATGATAGAACTTTTCTGAAAAGATATTGCAATTTAATCATCAGAGAATGACTCTTCATGCTCCTCTTTATAAAGTATTGAGTCCTGTGAGGACACACTTGTATTATAGAACAATCTTATTCCAAGTTGTCTTTGGACCACAGCAACTAAACACAAACAACACATAGAAAAGTCCTATAATTAAGATATGAAGAATTTACTTCATCCTCATGTGGGTTTCATATTTAGAAGTGATTTGTTTTCATTGAGGCAAAATCGGAAAAAAAACTTAAAAAGAAATTCAGGTATGGAAGAAAACGGAAATCATGCCTCGGAGCTGCATATAAATGAGAGAAGCCAATCAGGTATGAGGTGATCTTGGAGATGGTCTATGTGAGAGCAAAGTGAATGCTTGGCATATTGATGTACAGGTTCCTTTGAAATAAATTTAAAAAGTAAAAACCCACTCTATTTCTAAACCAAACATGTGATTTACCTTCATAGTTCCATTTCCTCCTTTTCAAATGTGCTATAATTTGCATAAATAAAATTTAAGTTCAAATTTGATATATTTGGTTCATTGTGTCTGATCGGGCAATGACCCATGCAAATGAACAAAGGACATCGTCTTCCAAAATCTTCTTCCAGCTCACTTGTGACTGACCAAACCAAAATGCAAGGAATTCATTAGTTGATGCAGACTTTCAGAGACAATCTCTGAGAAAATGGTTTACAATTCAGCTACAGTACCCAGACTCCTTTTCCCACTCAAAGATAACATGAAAGATGAGAGAGAGAGAGAGAGAGAGAGAGAGAGAGAGAGAGAGAGAGAGAGAGAGAAAAGACTATCTTTTTTTAAATTTTATTTATTTCTGTATGTGTATGAATGTACTGTCTGCATGCAGGTTTGTGCACCCTTGTTGTGCAATGCTGCAGAGGTCAGAAGAGGGTGTCGGATTCCCCTGGAACTGGAGTTCTCCTGGAGTTGGAGTAGGAAAGACTATCTTTACTTGTAAAAATAAACTGATTAAATTAACTGTAAAGGAAAATATCAAACAAGGGAAAGCAAAAAAAAAAAAAAAACAAAGTAAAGAAAAGAGAAATCTTAAAGCAGCATTCTGCAAACCATGTGTCACTGAGGGAGTCTGGAGCTTAGCTTTGACTCTAAATTTTGTTAGTAAACATTCGGAGACAATTCTTTCTCAAATTCATGAATAGAATCAAGCCATATTTATAATAGGATCTGTTTGTGTTAACACACTTATAGAATCTGCGTTTCAAGTTTGAGGCATCATTTTTTGGGTAGTGATGATAAAGATAATAGGTATTGGTGGAGAAACAACCCACAGAATGTGCTGGTTAAGAAAAGGAAATATTTGAAGCCAGAGAGATGGCTCACTGGTTAAGAACACTGGCTGCTCTTCCAGAGGACATGAGTTTGGTTCCAAGTACTCACATGGCAGCTAACAACTGTCCTTAACTCCAGTTCTAGGGAAACACAACACAGTCCTTTTCTGGACTCCAGGTATTACAGGACATGGTTGAACTTACATACATGCATGTGAACACCCATACACATAAACTAAATATAAATTTATATAATATATAATATATAGAGATATATTATATATATATATTTTTTTTTTTTTTTTGTTTTTTTGGTATTTTTGAGGCAGGGTCTCCCTTTTACTACCAGCTGTCCTGGAGCTCACTCTGTAGTAATGGAAATATTAGAACATAGAACATAGAATAATGAGAATATGGTTTGATGATGAAGGGAGGCATCCCTGAAAAAAATTAGTTTGCAATAGAAATCATGAGTAAAATTAATTACAAAAACAATGTAATAAGACATTACAAGCAAAATGATAAGATAGTGAATATCTGAGGTAATATTTAAATGTAAGAAAATGGATGTGGTCTCCTGTGTACCATTACTATTTCGATTATAATAACAAAGATGAAAATAATGTATTATCAATTACTTTAAAAAATTAATATTTTGTAGCCAGGCATCTTGGCACACACCTTTAATCCTAGTACTTGGGAATCAGAGGCAGGTGGATCTTTGTGAGTTCAAGGCCAGCCTATTCTACAGAGTGAGTTCCAGGACATCTGGGCTGCAGGGAGACCCTGTCTCGAAAAAAAAAAAAATTTAATATTTTGTATCTATCAAATGCTATTCAGTTTAAAATTAATGGAGACTACATATTCTAATGAAAATAAAAATAGTTAATATTATTGGCACATGTTATGTGTTAGAAACTATACTTGGGTAATTATAATTTTAGTAATATATAAATGATTGCACAGAAATTTTGTGTAACTTAAACAAAATTACAATTCTTATACACCTTATTAATCTTCTATCAATCAGCCCAAACAGAATAATTTTCTTTGATACTGCAAGTACAAATGTGTAAATAGAATATATACATTTATGGGGCTGGAGAGATGGCCTAGTGGTTAAGAGCACCAACAGCTCTTACAGAGGACCCTGGTCGATCCCCAGCACCCACATGGCGACTGAAAACCGTCTTTAACTCCAGTTCCAGGGGAATCTGACACTCTCTTCTGACCTCCATGGCATTTCACGACATGGGTGCACAAACCTACATGCAGACAGTACATTCATACCCATACAAAAATAAATAAAATTTAAAAAGAATATATACACTTATGTGATTTTCCTAAACCACAAAGCAAATAAAATCTTGTGGGATAAAATTTATCTAGGGAAAGTAGCATGCAAATTATAAGATACTCACTTGATGGGTCTTTTACTTTTTCTTTTTTAATTTTATATTATTGAAATTTATATACGAAATCATTTGATTTCATATAAACATTTAATATAAAGGCAAACATTTTTTAAACTAAATTTTTGTACATTTATTGTACCATTCCAATGCTTTATCATCTTGCATGATTTCTTCAAAATCTGTTATCAAGGCTACATGGAGAAAAGCACTTCTTAATAAATAGAAACAGGGATTTTTCAGCTTTGATTATAAGATGAATAAAAAGTTT
Organism: Rhizomys pruinosus; assembly: GCA_009823505.1. NCBI lineage: Eukaryota > Metazoa > Chordata > Mammalia > Rodentia > Spalacidae > Rhizomys > Rhizomys pruinosus. Next base: position 234,239 of record VZQC01012183.1, read on the forward strand.
ACTTAACATAAGTAATTTCATTACTATTTGGAGGGGGAGGGGATCACCAACTTTTTGTGCAAACAATGCTGGCCTTCTTTTAAGCATGAAGAACATAACTGCTTAAGAAATGACATAAGCAATAATTCTACACCTACTTCTACACCTACATCTACATCTCCCCTAAAATAATCCATTTTTTTTACATATGTGCACAGCTTTAGCAAATTAAAACTGAAGAGCAGTGCTTAAAACCCATTACCCAGAGGAAAAATGAGATTTAAGGAACTCCTTATGAGGAGGGTTCACCAGCCAGGGAGTCTGTAATGAAAGCTGCAGTTTCCTTTTTCCTTTTCTTTTTCTTTTCTTAAATATATATATAAAAAAAAAAAAAAAAAAAAAAAAAAACAGTAACTAAGAGCTTAATACTGGATTACAAACCACATCCACACTATTTCCTTAAGTAGCTCACAGTTAAGCACATCTTAAATACCAACTAAATCAGTATTTACATTTATAAATTTCTGAAGACACCATTAGAAAGCTCATAGATCCCTTCACTAAACAAAATAGGGAACTTTATCTGATGGTGGTGGGATGAGGATTTAAAAATTAAAAATACGGGGCTGGAGAGATGGCTCAGTGGTTAAGAGCACCGACTGCTCTTGCAGAGGACCTGGGTTCGATTCCCAGCACCCACATGGCAGCTAAGAACCTTCTTTAACTCCAGTTCCAGGGGAATCTGACACCCTCTCCTGACCTCCGCAGCATTGTACAACATGGGTGCACCAACCTACATGCAGACAGTACATTCATACACATAAGAAATAATAAATAAAAATAAAATAAAATAAAAAAGAACACACTTAAAAAATAAAAATACCACTATTTTACAGCAGTATTGATCCTTTATAAATAAAGAATATGAAAATGCAAAATCTTTAAAGCATAATAAAAAAATGAGTTTTTTTTTTCAACCACAGTGCTTGGAGTTGAAATAAAAACTTATTGGTGCTTATTAACATGCCAGTGGGGAGAAAATCCAACTGCAAATGTGTGCATAAAACACATGACACAGGGCAAAATGCTTGAAACAATTCAAGTCAGCTTATTGGAACTGGACATTCTAGTCATGAAATACATTACAAAGACAAACTTGCAAAGAAAAACCCTTCTTCTTCTTTGATATAAACTTTTATGTAGCCAGAATGGCCTCATGCTGAGATTCCAGTTGTGAGCCACCAAGCCTGTTTGTGTGCTACAGTGAATCAAGCCGAGGGTCTCCTGCATGCCAGGCAAGCAGTCTGCCAACTGAGCTACATTGTCTGCAGGAATTACGTGACACAGCTGTGCTTAAATACATACAGGCAATATACTCATACACATAAAACTAACATAATAAAATATTTTAAAGTGAGCTGAGGCGAGAGATCTGAAAACATGCCTAGTCTGTGCTACAGGACAGGACTGTGTGTCAACACTCCAACAGAAAGGAAACTGAAAACCAGATAAAGAAGAGAAAGAACCATTGACAGCTGGTCGTCTAGATCCAATGTACTTTGGAAAACGTTGTAAAAATTAGCATTTTCTTATAAACCATACAATTTTTAAAAGTAATGTTTAAAAAATAATCAGCATTTTGGTTCATTGTAATTGTTGTAATGATTAAATTTCATTACAAATTCTAATCTATATTAGTGACAATCTGTACTGATTGTTGAGAGGAACTTATAAAGACAGTTAACCCAGTTGATCGATTGGTCTATGTCCACACCACCTCAGTTCATGGAACTATGAAAGAATTTTATTGACTACTGTGTAATAGAAGTTATTATAACTAACCTTTTAATTGATAAATGACACAAATTGAAACAATATCTACTCATTTAGATATAAGCTAAAAGAGGAACTGCAAAAAAAATAACATGAGATGACGGATTTTGAAAGTAACCCCTGTGTGAAACGTTCCTAGAAATTAAGTAACTTCTGCAAAGCTACCTTCTTGAAAAGTTACCAATATTAATTAAATACAGTTCTATTTGGTTAAAAATGTAGCACTTTTTCCTTATTCACATAATACTTTCCTCTTTTTTCAAACTCTGTTTAACTCATGCTTTACTTAAAATATGAATTGTACTAGCTGAGCATGGTGGTGCATGCCTTTAATCCTAGCACTTGGGAGGCAGAGGCAGGTGAATCTGTGAGTTCAAGGCCAGCCTGGTCTACAGAGTGAGTTCCAGAACAGCTGGGCTACAGGGAGACCCTGTCTTGAAAAGACCTCCCCCCCCCAAAATATGAATTGTACTTTAAAAATACAATGCATTTAACATCTGTTCTTCATAATTTAATAGGCCAATTCACATGAAATTTTCTAATTAAGAATACTTCTTATGAGACTTTCTAATTAAGAATACTAAATAACTAGAACAGGGGAGATGGCTCAGTATCTAGGAGCACTGGCTGCTCTTGTAGGAGACCCGGGTTCAAATCCCAGCACACACATGGTCACAAACAACAGTATGTATGTAACTCTAGTTCTAAGGGAACTATGTTCTAAGAGTCTGAAGTCCATGGACAAGGTGGACTTACATACATGCAGACATAACACACATCTATAAAATAAATATATAAACATTAAAGAAAGAATATTGCATAATTGGTTATATATTATACCATCTTTTATACCCTGAATTTTAATATCACTTTTGTAATAAATATCTCTTTTTTCAAAATTTTCTCCTGAAGTCATATAATCATATACATTCATTGATAATGAATTATCTTATCTTGTTGCCTCTGTAAATCCTCAAATCAATGATAGAGAATTTAGTTCTACAATAAAATTTGACACTAAAAAATTGTATAGTTATTTTGATTCTGTGTTTAACTAAGTAAAAACTTTTAAAGAAATTAGAAACTTTTTATAAATGTTCCAAAGTATACTATTGCATAATTTTAAATTTGATAGTCTGTTATTTATATTTCAAAGATTTTTGTCTAAAAATTATATCTTCAATTTTGAGTAGGCATTTCATTTAATGAAATAGTTCACATAATGGTAAAGATTTTAAAGCACTCAGTAAGTTAATAATCTTTGTAATGCTTTGCTTCCTAAATTAAGAAATCAACAGCCATCAGTATCAAAAAAGATTTTCGTTTGATCAAATAATGCTACTTGAGTTCAGTTTAAATGTTCATTATTAACGGTGTCTACATCTGTTCTGCAAACAGTATCTCTAAGAAGTGAAGTTCTTTGTTCTGGTGGAGAGGACACTCAATTGTAGCCAAGGCAGTACCTTCCTGCTCTATTATTGACCTCGACTTTGACCTGGCTGGACCACCCTGGCAGGAATGAAGGGTAATAAAGTCCCCTGGCTGACTCAAGCCCAGTTTAAGCTCAACAGAGATAATCAATCACTTACAATTAAGTGTTGTGGTTTTGTGATGTGGACATTTACTGGGGACTGAGTCGAGAGCACTAAACACCATTCATTTAGTTTTCAGAGCTGTCTCAGAGAAGGATCAAGGGCATTTTAACTAGTATTTCAGGAACGATTTACCAGATTCACAGTCCAGAGATAGGATCTTGCAGGCCAAGCAAAGAAAAAAAGAAGGAAGGGAGCAGTAATACAGGAAGAAGAGGAGGAGGAGGAAGAGGAAGAAGAGCAGAAATAGGAGGAGCGGAAAGAGAAAGAGCAGCAGGAGGAGGACCAGGAAAAAGAGGAGAAGGAAGAGGAGGAGGACGGGAGCAAGGGATTTTCCACACAATAATGACACAGTTACTATAAACAACGTGTTAAGGGAAAGAAGCAAAATGTACTTCAAGACATGTTAATTTCCTTAATTTATCTCAAACTTTGAACTAAGCTCATTAACAGCTCACATTTATCAACCCATGAGCTGTGCATCTTAACCAAAATATTTTGCTTTGTAATATCAGTTTTTGAATATTAGACAAATGGCTGTGTTGTCTGGACCTTTCTCTCAGGATGTTATTCTAAAAGTCCTGACTCTTCTTGCCACTGTCTTTCATTCCCAAGACATTTTAGTGCTTCTGAAGTCAAGATTATCTTGATTTGTTGTGAATGACCTATCTCCCCAATTCCAATGCAGTTCTGAGCTTGTTTTTAATTTTACCACACAAATTTACATACTTTTTGAAAACAGAAAAAGAATACCTTTATACAGACAAAGCTACCTATAATATTCTAATACAGGAAGACAGTTGTTTCTTGTATAGATCTATGGGATTGCTGTCAGTGGTGTACATAGAGACTGCCTTGGAGAAAATAATTGAAACACTACCCTGAATCTTCCCTCAGACATCAATTTCGTGTGCTGCACAGGCAAGTAAAATGACTTGAGACTGTTTTTAAAAATCCTTTCAGAAACTGTGAAATCTAAGCAGACAGCGATACTGAGAATCTTATATCTTGTCAAAAATAGTTGATGAAGGATTTAGGAATTTGACTGCGTTGTATTGGAATACTTTCTACAAAACATACAGTAATAGTATCTGCTCTGTGGTCACTTGGTATTTATGAATGAGTTTATCTACCCTCTTTTGAATAATTTCATTCAATAGGAAGCTGTATTTTAACTGAGGTCAGTGATCCTTGCTACATGATTTAGAACACTTAAAAAGCTGCATGACATGGGAAACTTTGCAGGCAACATTTTGCCATCTTGAAGACAGCCTTAGCCAATTACTCTGAAAAAAATGTGAGGACTAGAGAGATGGCTCACTGGTAAGAGCGCTGGCTGTTTTTGCTGAGACCCTGGGTTCGGTTCCCATCTGCCACATGGCTGCTAACTGTCTATAACTCCAGTTCAAGGGATATGACACCCTCTTTTTGCCTCTGTGGAAACTGCATGCATGGGTGCATAGAGGCAAAGCAGTCATACAAATAAAAATAAATAAATAAATAAATAAATAAATAAATAATTAAATAATTTCTCTAAGAAGACTTTCAACTTATCATGCCCCCGATATAAGTAGAATTAATGGTATAATTTTCTCTGAAGATTGAGCAAAATGATCATAATCATCCATTTACACCCTCTCTGAAATAAGTGTAACTACAGACAAATTTGCTGTCACATGTCACCCCAGAGTATGCAGCGAGGCACTTCATTTAATTTCTGCTTCTTTCAGAGTATGGTTTCTATAAAAAAAAAAATCCCCATCCCAATATTTACAATGTCATATCCAAGTCCCATTCATCAAAGGAAGCTAGGTTTTAGGCAGATAAAATAACCAGATGAATTTCACGCACATGAAAAATGCTGACTGATTTATACTCCTTTATGATGATTTAAAACAGAGAGGTTATAAATTTGGTTAGAATAGGATTTAATTATTTGTAAGTTAGCTGGTTGTTTTTAGAAAACTGATGTTTCCACCGCCCCTTTATGATTATCTACCTATATCCAATTAGGACCAGAACAGAAACTCCTCCTGGCATATCATGCTAAAAAAGTTAAATGTACAGAACAGAGAGGGGGCTGAAATCTGCTAGAGAAAACAAGAGATTACTTATAAAAGAAAATCCATCAGAATTATAGCTAACATTTCAATGTAAGCTATGGAAGCCAAAAGAGCCTAGACCAAATTATCTCTAGTTCTAAATGACCATGGATGCCAACTAAGAAGAGTTTACTCTGAAAAGTTATCTATCATTGTTGAAGGGGAATGGAAAATTACCGACAACATGAATAGGCTGAAAGAATTCGTGCCTACCAAACCAGCCCTATTGAGAATACCCAAAGGATCTAAGATAGGAATGACAATACCTAAGAGGTTGCAAAAAGAATGTGAAGGAAGATATAATTATGGAAACGCAAAATAGAACCAAGAGTACAAACAAATTAAAATGACAGTAACCAATATACACCTTTCAACAATAACTCTAAATGTCAATGATGTCAAACTTTTCAGATTGAGAAGCAAAATCCATCTTTTTGTTGTCTTCAATAACACATCTCACCTTCAAGAATATGTAGTGCCGTAGAGTGAAAGGATGGAAAACATAATCCAAGCAAATTTCACTAAGAAGTAGGCAGGTACTACAATTCTAATATCTGACAAAATAGGTCAAATTAAAACAAATGAGAAGAGACACAGAGAGTCACTTCATTTTAATCAAATAAACAATTGAACAGGAAGATATTATAATTATGAGCATATATGCACCAAACTATGGTGCACCGAATTTCATAAAAACTGAACTATAGAAAAAGAAAAGAAAACAACAGATTAAAGCAACCTGCATAATTAGTAGCTGACTTCAATATCCTACTCTGTAATAGACAGGTCAACTGAACAGTTAATTAACAGACGTCTGAATTAGATAACATCCTACATCAAATAGACCTAACACACTTCTACCGAATATTCTGTCCCAGCACCAAAGAACAAACTTTCTATTCAGCAGCCCATGCAAATTTTTCTAAAATTGACAGAATGCTGGGGTAAAAAGCAATCCTCAACAAATGCAAAGAAGTTATTCCATCCACACTATCGACCACAATTGAATAAAACTTTTATAATCAACAGCAAAAGAAGCACGAGTAAGTATATGAAATCATGGAGATTAAACGAAAGCCTCCTGAATGACAACTGGGTAAAATATGAAATTAAGAAAGAAATAAAAGTATCTGTAGAGGTAAATAGGGGCTTCCAGAAGCCTGTAGGCTTCAGTGGACCTGGACCTGGGGGTGGCTTTGGTGGCAGCTGCAAAGCCTTGTCCTGTGTGGGGGGGGGTTAGTGTGAGCTGCATCTTACACACAGGTCCCAAAGGAAGAGTGAGAGTACTGTCCTCTAGCACTTTCCAGCTCAAATAGTTTGTGGTCCTATAGTCAGATGGGGGAGCATCCATGGTTATCTGCCTTAGCTGTCAGGGCCCTTGGCCTGGTGCCCTTGGCTAGGTGTCTGGTTATCTGAACACCCTTGGGTGTAGTGCAGTTTCTGACTAAGCTAAATTTACTTCAAATTCACACATCTTTTCTAATGCTAATTATGCTCCTTATAAGAGGTGAGAAGAGGGCATCAGATTCCCCTGGAACTGGAGTTACTGGAAATTGTTAGCTGCCATGTGGGTGCTGGTAAAAGACCCGGGAACTCTGCAGGAGTAGCCAGTGCTCTAAACTGCTAAGTCATCTCTCCAGCTCCATGAACTAATTTCTTTAGCTGAGGAAATTTCAAAAGAGCCTAACATGAATATGTGGTCTGCTCAATAATGATGAATATATGCAGATCTGCAATGAAAAGGAGCAAGTGAGACAGAAAGAATTACAAAATGTACATACAGTTTGGGGGGGAAAAGGAGAAAATTAGAAAACTTAATTAATTAATGTTGCCAATTCAGTCAAAGTGTGTCCGGAGAAGCTTTGCATCATTAAGTCATTAAGGAGAGGCCTCTAGATCATAATTGGACAATGGGAAATAAATACCCTCAGGGCATGACCATACTTTGCTGTTTTCAACTTGTAGAAGGTTAAAGCTTGAGTTTTCTGCTCCTAGAAAAATCACAACATAAAAAAAGCAATTGTAAATGTGAACCAAGGGGCCAATGTCCATCCCAAGGAACTAGTCTAACTTTGCAGTTTCTTTCCAGTGATACTGGCTTTAGAGGCATGAAACATACAAGAGCAGGGAACTCGCTCACTCTTCCTCCATAGTTTCAGACAGCCACTGCTGCCAAGAAGGCCGAGGCAGTGGTCTTCCTGCACTAGCCGGGAGGCCAGCTTCACTGCTTCAAGCTGTTAAGGCAAAAGCCTAGTTTTCATAGACTATCTCAAAATGTTGCAGATGTGGGAGCCATGAAACATCTGCCAAGAACAGGCAGATGAGGAAATGGTGCCGGCCCAAGGGAGAGATAGAGGTTTCATGTAGCCAAGCTGGAGAGGCTGAGCCATCTAAACCTTTTGGAAGTAAAATCCCAGACATTGGATATAGAGCTACAGGATTTGGTGTTTGCCTTGATGGTTTTCACTGAGAGTGGAAATACAAACTCATGCAACTACCACTAAAATCAGTGTGGGAAACGCATTAAAACCTAAAAATGAATTTACCATACAATCTGGTTATACTATTCCTTGGCATATAACCAAAGGACTCATCCTAATATATGGATACCTATGCTTTTTTTCCACAGTAGCTAAGAAATGGAAATGACCTAAATATCCCTCAGCTGACAAATGGATAAGGAAAATGTGGTATATTTGCACAATGGAGTTGTACTCAGCAGTAAGAAAATACAAAATCTTGAAATTTGGAAATAAATGGCTAGAACTAGAAACTAAGAGAAGTAATAAAGACTTGGGGAAAAAAAGTGATGTATGTGTTCACTCATTTGTGGATAATAGCGCCAATCCCTTATATGTGAGTATATATCCTGACAAAGTCATAGGAACCAGGTAAATGGAAAGGGAGGTACTGGGAAAGAAAGCACAGACAGGAGATAGTAAGAAACAGAAATTACCAAGGGGGAAAATGAGGTTATTCAAATGGGGAGGTAGGAAGAAAGGATATACAAGGAACCTTGGCTGTAAAGGGGAAGAAGGAATTTGAGAGATGGGGGTATATGAGACAGGTATTATCAGGGGGAAAATTAGGGTACTTAAACTGAAGAAAGAGGAGGGAAGTTAGACAGGAAGAGAGTAGAAAAGTAAATCTTAAGTTGTATAAAAGTTCAGAAAGAAATATATTAATTAAAAAAATCTTCCTGAAAAATACATATATAATATCTGAACATGAGTACATGCATATACCTGATGGCTATATAATAAAAGACCACAATGTCTGACAGGAGAAACCACCCTTTGAATTGTTGGTCAGGGTAGTCCAAGTGACTCCCAAAATAACAAAGACTATTGCCACAGCCCTTGATTACCTCCCATAACTTGAAGGTAAGACACTATTGCTGAAGACAGGACATTCTTTGTACAAAGGACTTAGAGTAGCAGAGCTGGAATTGACCTGGAATCCTACTCCCCAAAGACAAACTCTCATAGTTGTAGAGTAGACTATGCAATGTGTTAAGCGAGAATATCAATCAGTGGTCCAACCCAGTTATAAGCCTAATGACCACAAAGATAGCCCCAACAAACTATCTCTATTGGTGTAGTAGTGGGACTTTTATCTAGGGGGTAACTGACAGCTATCTAATTGGACACAAAGTCTTCTCAATGGGCAGTCAACTCATGGATACACTCTAAATATAGCCAAATACTGATGGGTGGAAACATCCAAATCCTATAGAAAACCTTATCTCTGTCATATCTCTAGTCAAATTCAAGTTATTTCTTACTGTATGCTAAATATGGCATTTATATTTACAGACAAGTATACTGTACATCACTCATCAAGAAACTCCTTTGCAATAGATGGTATTCCACAACTTTTTATGCACAGAGCATATATGTTTGAGGGGGGCCCAGCCTTACATGACACATCTAAAGTGGAACCTGGACACCTAACATTCATGGAACATAGCCTAACAGGGGGTGAAAAGAATTCTAATAAATCCCTTAATGCTCACCAGCAGAGCTCCCTCATACAGCAGAGTATGACGCATGTAGAAGGCCACAACTGGTCAAGTTTTAGAGAATTAGAGACTTCTGAGTGCGTGTCACTGAACAGAACTCCTGTATTAAATGGGGTGAGCCCACCTATGTCTCAGGGACCATTCCTGAAGAGGGGATGGAAACATTGTAAGAGTCAGGATTGGTATGTGAACATAAGGAAACAGGTTTTCAAGGAAGCTTCTTTATGGAACAGATGGAGGCTATTGCAGAATCTCACAACTGGCCATATACAGAGAATATACATCTGAGAGATCCCCGGTCCTAGATGACACATCTACATTTGAACCTTTACATCTGAGGCTCATGGAACATAGTGGAATGAGGGATAGAGAGAAAATTAATATATCTATCAACTCTCACCAGTGAAGCTTCCTTATACAACAGAATGCAATGCACACAGAAAGCCACAAGTAGCCATGGGATCTTGCTCATATGAATTTGCAAAGATAGTGACAGTATGCACAAGACCCTTGCTGACTCAATCAGACAAAAACCCAGCTTAGAACTGGGGAAACGGGCAGCAGGCTCCAACCCTAGGTAAGGGACTAATGTTCACTGATTAGTGTGGGATGGGGGAAAGAAGATCTTTTATAAGGGGCTGACTCTAGAGAGACTGACTGGATTCCAGTGGATGATGTTGCACTGAGGGACATCTGCTTACAAATGCTTGACTGGGGGCTGGAGAGATGGCCTAGCGGTTAAGAGCGCCGACCGCTCTTGCAGAGGACCCGGGTTCGATCTCCAGCACCCACATGGCGGCCAAGAACTGTCTGAAACTCCAACTCCAGGAGAACTCCAGTTCCAGGGGAATCCGACACCCTCTTCTGACCTCCGCGGCATTGCACGACAAGGGTGCACAGACTTGCATGCAGACAGTACATTCGTACACATACAGAAATTAAAAAAAAAATGCTTGACTGGAAAGGACTTAACCTATATGATAGAATGCATGAAATTCTGTGGGGGTGGGGTGATAGGGAGTGGTGCAGATGGGGAGGAGGTCTAAATTTACTTAGGATCTATTATATGAAATGCACAAAATCTCAATAAAAACATTTTTGAAAAAGAAAACCAACTCTCCCTCTCCCAATAGTTTCTGGTTGCCTATAATTCCTTAGCTAAGGTAAGGGCTTCTTACCTGATTACCCACTAGGGTCTTGAACCCAACTTTTACCATTGCTGCGAGTATGTATGAGTAACTTAGCTGTCTGGAGAGCTCCGTTTCCTCATGCTCATCAACTACCTTTGGCTGTTACAGTTTTTCTGTTCCCTCTTGCACAGTGTTCCCAGAGCTTTGAGAGGCAGAGTGTAGAGGTGTCCTACTCATGGATGTTAACAGTCTAAAGTTTTTTATCCTCTATACTCTGGCCAGTTATGTCTTTCTGGGTTAATCACCATCTGTTGCATGTGGAATCTTCACTAGTGAGAGATGAAGGGTGCACTGATGTTCTCTCTGCCTCTGTTCTGCTATGTTCCCAGAGACTTAGGTTCAGTGGTTTCAGGGTAGATATGTTTGTTAGGGGTGGGCTCCTCACAAAGACTTGTTCTCTGCATTTGGCCAGTTGAGGATCTCTGTAATAGTCTCCATCTCTTACAAAAAGAAGCTTCTTTGATGAGTAGTGAGAGATACACTTGTCAGGCTAGTTGGGAGATCTCCATCAGAGTGACTGAACCTAGTCCTTCCTGGACTAGGTGATCAAGTTGCTGGGTTCTGAACAGCTAAGTAGAGTGAATTGTAGATCTACTACCATTCATTTTTATAGTGATCTCTGAACTTCAGAATATATCTCACTAGTAGAATTTTATAAATGGATGAGCTAAACAAAACCAGAAATATTTTTGAGGTATACCAAACACCTTGAGACTCAGCAATCTAATTTATAAAAAAAAAATTGAGGGGGAAATTAAATAATATAAAAATGATTTTAAATATCCCATTTTCGTTGCCTAGATGAGCTTCATAAATGAGATCAAGAAGGTGAACAGAGGCCACTAATAAATTTAATTTTGTTTGTGTAAATTTATCATGTGCAAATAATAATTTCCCTTTTACTCACATGGGTTAGTGTTAGTATGATTAAAAAGGTATTACTGGAAAAGCTGTCAACCCATGAAGGGAAACAACCTGAACAGACTAGAGTCCAAAATGACAACTCCAAAGAAAGTAGACTGTTTTCTTCTCACCCACTTGTGCCCCTTTCCCAAAGCCCAGGGAACAAATTGTGGAAGAGGAGGCATGGTAGAATGTAAGGGCTGTGGAGAGATAGGGGTGAATCATGAAATTACAGCAATATAGTCTGGACTCCTAATTGATCAACATGCCTGTGCATACAAGCTTCTCCAACTGGACTATGGGAACCTTGGGTTGTTCAAAATTTGGACATAGATACTTGCAAAATGCACCAATTACCTAATTGTACGACAAACTGAGCAACATCAATGTTATCTGAAAGCAACTGTGTTATTATATTGTAGAATCCCTTAAAAATAAACAAAGAATAATAAAAAATAAAAAAAGAAAAATATTTCATTCCTTCTTCTAAATGCCAATATTGATATCAATATACCTACATATTAAACATGATGCATTCTCTCCCCACGGCTCTTTACTGAAGGCACATTTTTCATTATTTTCCCCATTTCTACTTTAATATCTGTATACTGTGTGATGCTTTCAAAACAATAATCAGCTAAATTGGTATAAATTGTGGAAAGCAGTGTAATTTAAACTTTTCTAACTAGTTTAAATGAAAAATGCTGAAAATGTTGCTCAGCAATTTCAGAAACACACACACAAGCATATGAACACACATACACACAAACACACACACCATATATTTCTACATGTAGGTCCTTAAATGTAACTAAAGAATAAACAATTCTATTCAATAAATACTAATGTAGGAGTATATGAATACTCTTTAATTTGCAAAAATGACAGAAATAATGCAGAATGATTTTAAATAGTCTAATAACATAAGGTTAAGGAGCTATCTATACAATTTAGTATTGTTTAAGTTATCAAAAGAGGCATGCAGTACTATTAACTCTATTTGACATTGTTATTCCTGATTTCAACAATTCAATTCTGAAATTAGCACTTAAATATGCACTTTTTGAGCTCTTATTATTATAAGTATTTCTTTAAGTCAACCTTCAGACATGCAAATTAAGTTGATCTTGGTGATGTAATTCTGTAATTCCAGATATTCAGGAAAACTGAGGCAAGAAATTCATTAGTCCAATGCTTGTCTGGCCTATAGAGTGAGTTTAGAGCCAGCCTAGGCAATTTAGTGAAACCTTGTCTGAAAATAAAGATGTAAAAAAGAAAATTATGGATGTAACTCCATGATAGGATGCTCCCTTAGCATACCTGAAGCCATGGCTTCACATGGTACTTAAAACCAATAAAGCAAATATGGGTCTCCCTGAGTCAAGGAAGACCCCACCGTCAGCACCAGCTACACCTCACCTGCCTGGAAATACTGTGCAGCAGAGGCAGCCATGTGTCTGTATATCCCAAATCTAATTGGCTATTGGCTCTCCCCTTGGAGAAATAACCCATGGCTGATGCCACAAGCTTACATCCTCTACAGGTTAGGAGATGTTATAAGTCACAGTAAGACCCTGTCATATTTAACAGGGGGGAAAATTGTAATTCATGGATTAACATATCCAAACATGTGTCTATGCTAAAGTAACCTACCATAACTATTAGTGCTGCTTAAATACCTATATATCTAATTGCTTGTTCTTCATTAGTAGGATCGAAAGGTTATTCCTGGACAAACTGTCAGCCCATGAAAGGAAACAGCCAGAATTGACCAGAGTCCAAGTCAACAGCTCCAGAGAGAGTGGACTGTTTTACCTCTCATCCACCTGTGCCCCTTTTCTAAGCCTAGGGAACAACCTGCGGAAGAGGGGGCGTGGTAGATGTAGGGCCCTGCGATTGGGGTGAATGTGAACTACAGCAATGTAGTTGGACACTCATTTGATCAACTTGATTGAAACAAACAACCTGTCACCCCCCACTGGAGGGTGGGGCTGTAGGTGTTTGGGCACAACCGCCTGCAGCTAGGTTTTACATGAAGGCTTCTTGTACTCATGGATCCTCACTTATAGCTAAAAATGAACCAAAAAAAACCTGACCCGAGAACGATGCAGGACATTTATGGCAGATTGCATGATCTTGGATGGGGTGGGGGGGGGGGGAGGGAAGTGAACAACCTGAACTGAATTGGAAAAATGTATGAAATGCACAAAAGCCTAATTAAAAACCTAATTAATTAGAAAAAATAATTCTTAAAAATTTCAAAAATTACATCTTTGAACGTTGAAAAACCTATTCCTGATGCTGCATTTCCCTTTGTCTGCTGCGATTATAGAAAAACTACATACTCATACAGCAGAGCTCTGACTCAGCAATGGATTATTCTACCAGGGAGCTGTTGACCAGGGGATCCACAGGCCCCACAAAAGAAAGGGCTCCTTGCCTCTAAAACTGGGAGGATAACCTGCAGAACAAGAAGAGAGGCGAGGAGCTAAGCCATTGCTGCTGCAGACCTGACTCTAACATGGGAAAGATTTATTGAAACCACACTTGCAATTGTCAGATGGTCTCTGGAATACCGAGAGTGTTACCAAGGCCACTCAACCAATAACAAATAGGGTCTCCCTGGTCAAGCAAGACCCACCTCAGCACAGCTACACTCACTGCCTGGAATACTGTGCAGCAGAGGCAGCCATTTGCTGTATATCCCAAAACTCTAAATTGGCTATTGGCTCTCCTCTTGGAGGAAATAACCCATGGCTGATGCCACAAGCTTACATCCTCTAGGTAGGAGATGTTATAAGCACAGTAAGACCCTGTTTCCATATTTAACAGAAAAAAAATGTAAATCAATTAAACAAAAACAATGTTTTATGCTAAAGTAACCACCATAACTATTAGTGCTTCTGTAAATACTATATATCTTAATGCTGTGTCCTTCATTATAGGATGACACAGGTTATTCCTGGACAAAACTGTCAGGCCATGAAAGGAAACAGCCAGAATTGACCAGAGTCCAGACAACGCTCCAGAGAGGTGGACTGTTTTATTCTCATCCACCTGTGCCCCTTCTAAGCCTAGGGAACAAAACCTGGGGAAGGAGGCTGGTAGATGATGTAAGGGCTGCCGATTGGGGTGAATGGTGAATTAATGGTGAACTACAGCAATGTAGTCTGGGACACTCATTTGATCAAACTTGATTGAACAACAAACAACCCTGTCACCCCTGGATGGTGGGGCTGTTAGGGGTTTGGGACAACAGCCTGCAGATATTGGTTCTATGAAGGTGCTTGTACTCATGGATATCATTATGCTAAAAAATGAAAAAAAAACTGAGGAGAAGATGCAGGACAGTTATGGCAGAAATGCAGATCTGGGGGGGGTGGGGGTAGGGGGGAAGGGAAAGGGAAATATGCCTTGATCTGAATTGGAAAATGATTGATGTATGAAATGCACAAAGCACCATAAAAAAAAAAAAAAAAAAGAAAAAGAAAAAATACCTACTCACTCCACATAGAACACTGAATATCCAGAAAAAGAATTCCACTTCAGAGCAGCTTTCAAAACCAGTAGGTCTTTCTTTGGGGATGGGGAAGACTACTTACAAGAACATGAGTGAATCAAAAGCAGCTATACTAACTTAGGGACAGCTACAAGTTTAAAGAGGTTGATCAAAAGCATGGGTGACTCACAAACGCTGTGTCACAGAAGCATACTCTGGAAAACATATGGACAGTTAGTATACACAATAGAAGAATCCTAACCACCAGTAAACATCAAATCTTTACTTGTTATATGTCTGAGGATAGGAGAGAGGGCATGGGAATTGAATGTTAATGGACCATGAGACTGCTGTGAACCTTGTGAGCCTCCCTGATTTCCAACTCATTGAAGAAATGTTAATTGGCCCAACTTGGTGAGGGCTTCATACAGGTAATCACAGCTTATCCAATTCTAGAAGGCAATGTTCATGTCAAACCCAGGACGACAGCTGTAGTACAATGCATTCACTCATTCATTCATAAATTGAATGTCTACTAAATGCCTGGAACAGCCAAGGTACTGAAAATGCGGCACATGAATAGATAGCTAAGTCCCTGCTTTCATGAAATTTGCATGTGTGTGTGCTGGAGAAGGCAATGTGGGAAAAATAATAAAAATAATGAGGATATTCATTTATAGAATATTATTTTACATCAAGGGGTCAGGGACGATATTTTCAATAAATTTATATGGGACTGGGAGATGACTCTCTGTGTAAAGTTATTATATGTCAAACACAGGGACCTGAGTTTGACTTCCTAGCATCTGTATGTAAAAGCATTGTATACCAGTGACCCCAATTCAGAGCAGGGAAGGTAGAAATAGTAAAATCCCAGGGCCTCACTGGACAGACAATCTGGGAAAAATGGTGAAATCCAGGTTGAGTGAGACACCTGCTCTCAAAGTATAAGGTGGACAGCAGTAAGGAAAGACAAGTTATGTTGACCTCTTACCTCTACACATTCATGTACAGATGCCCAAGAACACATATTTCTACATATATAACTCAACCAAATAGAAGTTACCCCAGGTATGCAAATCTTGTTTGATATTAAAAAAAAAAAAAGACAATGTAGACCATTCATCAGCAAGCTAACAAACAGGTGGATGGGTGTGACAGTTGGTGGGATTTTGCTAACTCAACCAGCTAATTGTCCTCCAGCAGCCTCAATGGGAGGGGGTCAAGGCCCAAGGAGAGTCAATGGTAACAGGATAGGCTTATTCTTCGTAGCTAGCAGAGAAGGCACTGTTAAGTATTTTAAGGAGAAATAAATAAGCGAATACTTAATTTTGGAAAACATTCTAAAGTTAAGTCATTCAAAAATAGGAGGATTCTGTGACTCTCTTTGAAATAAAGATTAAAATTGATATGCTTCATAAAAATGACTTGCAAATTAGTTCATTAAGACCCCCAATGTATACTTAAAATTAAAATTATTATATTGGTCTAACTACAGAATTATAGTAAAGCTATAAATCTCCCACTTTTATTAACCTCTGTAAACTCTAAATGGAACTCCATTTCACCCTTGAAATAACTCATTTAAATTTTTCTGTTAAACTGTGCTACCTATTATGCCACATCTCTGCATCATATCATATAGGAGATTGGCTGCTTAGAGGGATTTAAGATATAAAATATAATATTTTCTTTAAAAAGTGTGAGGGATGATTTAATTTGTAGCCTCTAAGGATGTTGTAAGCTTTTAAATCTAGAGGCACTGGACATAGTTTGAAAATGATTAGCAAAAGTAAGTAAAGTTAGTGAGTGGTGACATCTGCTTTTATCAGCTACCATATAGTAGCTACCATATAGCTGACAGAAAAAGAGAACTTATATAGTCAACAGTTGAAAATATTTTCCTTAAAAAAAAAAAAGAAAATGTATTCCTTGATGCCTTGGACAAACAGATAAGTACCTGCAGTTGATTACAATTGAGAGACACTGACACTTTCTGATTAATTTAATGCATTCATATTGATTAATGTAATGTATTTTTGTGTGCCATCCACAGCTCAAAATAAAAACTTATTCTATAGCTGAAATGTCAACATACATCACTGATGCACTTGGATTGAAACCTTACTAGACTGTGCAATGTTTCAAAAGAGGTGAATTGTGTCATCAGCTTTCTAATTATTGCTTTCTAATTATTTCTTCTCTTACATGTGTCTTTATGTCTTTATGTCTAAATATTTCATAGAAAGAAATGTGGACTTACTGAACACTCGTGTTCTGTGAACACTTGTTTTCTTACACTTCAGATAGGACTTCCTGTGTTGCCAGTTCTTTCAGTTCTCCACCACCTCACTAGGCTATAGTTATTAAGGGACAAAATTAAAACCCAAATTATGATACATTATCATGTTGCCATAATTTATTGCTCATATATGTATGGTTTGTATTAAGAAATGTTGCAGAGAGTCTCACATGGTTGGGGGAATACAAGAAGTCAGGGAACAACTTTTAAAAATTTTGAAAAATAATCAAAGAAAATTGTAGTAATAGTTATTAGTAGAAAGGAGAATTCTGTGAAAGGTAAACAGATGGACTGATTAACATATGAATTTTAGTCTGGTTTCTAATAATAAAGGTCAACTAATAAGCAACTATTATTTCTATTTTGGAAGGAAGAAAATGAATTAATATGTGAACCTCAATTTGTAACAAAAATAAGGGATCGTACTAGAAAGATTAGTCCTATGTAAATAAAAGTGGCACAGAATGTAGGAAATAAATGAATGCAAAATTGAATCAATAAGTATATAGACTTGCCACTACTAGATAATAGTCACAAAAGCACGGCATACAGTGATTACTAACAAATTTCAAATGTAATATCTATGTAAGATAAAACAGTTTAAATTCATGATTAAAATTAGAAGACTGAGCAATTCATAAAAATTATATATTCCTATAAGATTCAAAACATCAATAGCTTCAGTAAAATAAAACATTCCATTATTTCTGTGGCTGTAGGAACTTGGAAAAAATATATGTAAATATTATGTAAATAATTGATTTATTCTCAAATGGAGTATTCAAAGAAAGCATAATCATAATGCTCAAAATTATTACAGCCAAGAGGGAAATGAGGAAAACATTAATTTCATGGATCAAACTTTGCCTTACACATATAAAAGTAATTTTAACCCATAAAAGTTGGAAACTAATAACTAAAATTTCAAAAAGTACAATTTTCTATGACTTGGAGAAATGCTGTAAACTTTGAAGACATCTTAAGATTTGCAGTAGATGACATTTAATATGAAAACCCAAAATAGGTCAATGTACAGATTAAGAAAGTGTACGTAGGAGCTTCTCTTGCTACAAGCAGGCACAACACAGTCCTGCTAAGGGAAGGGGAGCCTAGTGGTGGCCTGTGGTCACTGTGGGGAATGGACTCCCTCAGGGCTGAAATCAGTTGATCACTTGCAATTTACTTCACAGGGTGGTGACCTGATAGGTCTCCATCCAACTCCACCCCAGCTCAACCAGCTTGATGGTCTGATGAACCTCCATCCAATCCATTGGCCACGGCTGGTGACCTGATAGGTCTCCATCCAGCCCCAGGGTACCTTCTGCCCTCATGCTAGCTTTCTGTGGGCTGGTGGTCTGATAGACCTCTGTCCAGCCCACTAGCCATGACATTCGAAATCCACATCTACTTCAACCTGTATTCGACAAAATAAGACAGGGAATTCTGCTTAATGATGGTAATGGAGAATTCGATTTATTGCCCACAGCAACTCACTTTTTATTTATTTATTTTTTTTTATTTTTGTATGTGTATGAATGTATTGTCTGCATGCAGGTCTGTGCACCCGTGTCGTGCAATGCCGCGGAGGTCAGAAGAGGGGTCTTGGATTCCCCTGGAACTGGAGTTCTCCTGGAATTGGAGTTACAGACGGTTCTTAGCCGCCATGTGGGTGCTGGGGATCGAACCCGGGTCCTCTGCAAGAGCGTTGGTGCTCTTAACCGCTAGGCTATCTCTCCAGCCCCAGCAACTCACTTTTATAAGCAAAATGATGTCAGCTCCCAGAGCCAATCACAGACCCCCCCCCCAGTTTCATGCCACTGTGTACTGCTGCTCTGCCTAGCATCATGTGCTTGCTCCCCCTTGGGGCGGGGTCAGAGGAATCCCATGACTCCTGCATGGTGCCCTGAGGGGTGCTAGCCCCTAATTCAAACTGGATCTTCCCACAACTGTAGAGCGTTCTATTCTAAATGAGATATCTACTCCCCAAACCATGGGTCATTGAAAAGGAGGCTGCAGAAATACAGTAAGAGGGCATATTAGTAAACATCTACAATAAAACTATATTTGCCTGGCATGGCAGGGCAAATTTTGCACACATGAACTTACAGCAGCTATGAGTACATACTCAAGATTTGCTCAAGATCAAATCAGCCAAAAATCCAAGCATAGAAGGGGAAGTGGTTCTTAAGACCCCACCCCTAGCTGAGGAGCTATAGGGAGCTGATAGCTGTTGGGGACCGAGAGTCTATTTTTTTCAGGGATGTGTTCCTGAAAGAGAGAGAGAGAGAGAGAGAGACTACCCTTATATCAGGAGATGGCTGTGCATCCATGCACACAACAGCACTATATGAACTCTGTGGGTTTCAAAAAAAAAAGCACATGAACTCAAGAGGGGAAATGGTAGGAGGATAAGGGAGGAATTCAAGGGGATAGGCTGGGGAGTAGATTATAAAACATTTTATATGCATGTATAACATTCAAAGACTAGGGGTCATGGGAAGATGGGTCAGTTGTTAAGCGTGCTGGCTGCTATTGAAAAGGGCCAACGGGAGTCAGTTAGCATTACCCACATGGCCTCTGTGAACTGCATGTAGCTTCAGTTCCAGGGAATCCAAAGCCCTTTTCAGACTTCTCAGGTGTGAAAACATGTATATACATAAAAATTTAAGTAAGATAAATTTTATAAAAAAGGAAAGCTTATTAATATTTGGGAATAAAGCAATAATGAATGAATCAAATATAACATCCTGATTTTTTTTTAAAGTTCCACAAGAACCGATACGATATTCAGTAAGCCTAATTTCTTTTCTAATTTCTTGGAAGAAAAGTATTTCAAACCTATATTTCATTTTCCATGGAGTGGCAATCCTTGAGTATAGCTTTATTGTATGTGGACATAGCTAATATCATGGCTTCGTGAATTGTCAGTAAAAGATGAAAAGGGAAGAGCGAATTCTTTTTTTCTTAAATACACTTCCTGTTATTTACAAAAATTGTCTTTCAAAAATAATCACTGTGGTAGTATGCCAGTAAATGTACTCAACCTAACATAAGATGATGTTGGACCTTGATAGATACATCTGGAAAAGATGCTATTACCATCTGTTCTGTATATTCTTTGGATATTAAGAATACTTTCCAAGTATAAGAATAAAAATGCACACTAATATTTATTGAGATCTGCTGTTTGCTTAAATTAGCCAAATTTAGGTAGACTATATAAAGGAGGAGATATTAAATTATATAATTAAACTTGTATATCCTTACATTGTAAAACCTAAAGGAACACAACTTTTAATATTTTCTTTAAGGAAAGTAATATTTAAAAATTTGGTAGATTTTGCTCTGTCCATAAAAAAATATGTGAATCCCTTTTAAGGCAAGTAGAAGTTTACTAAAACAAGGTTAACAATGAGAATTATCCTTTAGAAAAATATTGGCATTTTCATCTGTTCCTCTTGTTTGTTCTCTAAACTAGCAAAATTATTCTTATAATTGAAATGTCATTCCAGGTTTCCTTTTGATGGTCCTCCTCAGAGCAATGGATGAATTCTAGCAGTTACCTAATGATGTTATCAAATCACACACAAAAAATATAATGACAATATTTTTAGGACTTCTAAATGATCGGTAATTTACAAGAAACTTGAGAGGTTCATATCCCCAGGATTTCACTCATTTCAACTAAGCTGTTTCCCATAGCAATATCCCAGTGGTAACTAGGGGTTGAGAAGTCTAAGAAGACTTTAGTCCTTTCTCTAGGAGGAATCTAATGGTTCAAGAGGGCAACAGAGGGGGCTGGAGAGATGGCTCAGCCGTTAAGAGCACCACTTGCTCTTGCAGAGGATCCGGGTTTGATCCCCAGCACCCACATGGCAGCTAAGAACTGTCTTTTACTCCAGTTCCAGGAGAATCTGACACCCTCTTCTGACCTCCATGGCACTGCACCACACGGGTGCACAAACCTGCATGAAGACAATACATTCATACACATAACTCTTGCCAGTATCTCTCATTTTCTCTGCGTAGCGCCGCAGGGCTTGGGAAACTGGAGAGGCTTCAGTAGGCTATTCTTGCCAAACTTTCTGATGACTCCTGTTTGCCTGCTTCCTGAGCCCTTGACCAAAATCTCATAGTTAAACAAGATTAATACCTTGAAGGAAAGATCATTCAGATTTTTATAATTGACAAAGATTCCAAAGTATCCTGTTTGTCCAGTCACCATATCTCCACCAGAGCATGTGACATCCTTTACTTTTTTTTAATAAATGGCAAAGATCAAGAAAACAAAAGACACTAAATGCTGGAGAGGTTGTGGGGAAAGGGGAAAACTCATCCACTGCTGTAAACTCATACAACCACTATGGAAGGCAGTGTGGAGAACCCTTAAAAGACTCAAAATGAGCCTACCACTTGACTCAATCAAACCACTCCTGGGTATTTACCCACAAGACTCATCCTACTGCAAAGATACATGCACATCTATGTTTATTGCAACTCTTTTCACAGTAGCAAAGAGTTGGATCCAACCCAAATGTCCCTCAGCTGAAGAGTGGATAACAAAAATGTGGTACATCTATACAATGGAATTCTATGCATCTTTAAAGAAAGATGACATAAGGAAATTTGCAGGTAAATGGATGGAACTAAAAGACATGCTAAGTGAAGTAACAGAGTCCCCCCCCCCCAAAAAAAGGCAAATGGTTTACCTCATTTGTGGATGCTAACACCTAATCCCCAGTTGAAATGCAAGCTGTATAACATTATTCTTATACTTCTTTTTTTTTAAGATGATATTTTACTCTTTTATTTATTTTTTTATTTTATTTTATTTTTTTTATTGATGCTTTGTGTATTTCATACAACATTTTCCAATTCAGTTCAGGTATATATCCCCTTCCCTTCCCCCCACCCCACCCCTACCCATCCCAGATCATGCATTCTGTCGTAAGTTTTCTGCATCTTTCTCTGCTTTTTTGTTTTGTTTTTTTTTCATTTTTTTAACAGTAAGTGATAATTTGTGAGTACAAGCATCCTTCATGTAAAACCAATTTGCAAGCAGTTGTGCCCAAACCCACACAGCTCATGGGTCCCACCATCCACCAGGGGGGGCTTGTATGTTCAATCAAGTTGATCAAATGAGTGTTCAGTCTATATTGTTGTAGTTTCACCATTAACCCCAATCAAAGCCCTTACATTCTACCACGCCCCCTCTTCCGAAGATTGTTCCCTAGGCTTAGAAAAGGGGCACAGGTGGATGAGAAGCAAAACAGTCTACTTTCTCTGGAGCTGATGTCTTGGTCTCTAGTCAGTTCTGGCTGTTTTCTTTCATGGGCTGCCAGCTTGTCCGGGCATAACCTTTCGATCCTACTGATGAAGCACATGCAATTAGATATTTAGGTATTAAACAATATAATATATAGCCTTTCGATCTTATACTTCTTTTTATCAGAAAGCAACTGTGCCCTAGAATTGACCTACCACATATTTTCAGACATTGTAACTACCAGATATGGGTGGAAGATATGTATTAATATTTTAGAGTAATATAAAATTAAGGGGGAAGGGCTGGAGAGATGGCCTAGCGGTTAAGAGCGCCGACCGCTCGTGCAGAGGACCCAGGTTCAATCCCCAGCACCACATGGCGGCTGAGAACCGTCTGTAACTCCAATTCCAGGAGAACTCCAGTTCCAGGGGAATCCAACGCCCTCTTCTCATCTCCGCGGCATTGCACGACACGGGTGCACACACCTGCATGCAGACAGTACATTCATACACATAAATAAATAAAATAAAATAAAAATGTAAAAAAAAAAAGAACAAAAAGATAAAAATTAAGGGGGAAAATGTGAATGCCAAAACATATTTTGGATTTAACATACAGTTTATTTTCAGAGATCGTAATTTTGATACATACTTGATGTTTATAAAGGCATATTTTGGAGCAACACAATGGGGAGGGGACAACAACAACATAAGGACTGGGTTAAAGAACTAACTGATATAGTTAAATTCTGCCCCAAACAACAAGCGTCTGTAGAAAAAAAATCTTTGGAAAGACTGAGAGAAAGATGCAAGACACGAATGGCAGAGTTCATGAACTGGGGAGGGGTGGGAGGACAGGGAGAGGGGACTGTATTGGAATTTGACTGAAAGATGAAGTATGAAATACACAAAACATGAATAAAAATATTAAAAATAGATTATATAAATTGGAAATGGTAAGGATATAATTTAACATAACACTATTTTAATCATATAGACAAGTTTAATATCTCATGATGATATTTAAATAATTACAGATATTCATCTCTTAATGAAAATAATCTATTAAATGAACCAAGAATGCATGTAAAAACACAATGGCATAAGATAGTGATTAAAATACTAGCAAATCAGCAAGTGATGTTGCTTTATTTTCACGGATTACTAGGAGAATAATATACTATGGTTTTATGTTATGGAGTCATTTGTAACAGCTCCGTTTCTCATGAGTAACTATTTCTACTCAGTTTGGAGAGTTCCTCATTTCCTTTGGTTGTACATGTAGTAGTAGTCCAATTGAAAACGAAATTATTTTATGCAACCGTAAAATTGAAATTCGAACTTCAGTCCTGTCTCCTATGACATGTAAACATGGTTAAATTTAAAAATAATTATTTCATCCACTGTAAATGGAACTGAGAAATATTTGTAAATTTATGATTCTAAGTAAGAGTGTTTGAGAACGTTTGTAGTACTTGGTATGAACTGTTGAATGAAGGTGGATATCCAGTATTTGAAGCTCTTATATCCATTGCTTATATAAACTTCCCCACCAAGTGGTCTGTTTTCTCTACTATATGGAAGGCACTTCCACTCAGCTACCCACCAGGATTATTGTTACCTCTAGGACATATTCTTTAGTCAGGTTCTGCCCTGGATTCAGAAATGGAAAAAGACAGGGTAAGAGTTCAGAATTCAAACAGGCTCTAAATATATTCTTGTGTAAATGTTGGATCAAATTATGGTTATAAATTCATCTCTTTAGAATTTCTCAGTACAGTTAGCTGCAAATTAATTCTTTTAAAATTTGAAGTCACACTGAGTAGAGTGTAAAGTAGGTTGTTTCATTTGTTTGTTTGTTTGTTTGCTATTGACAGTATCCCCCTAGTCTCAGCCTGCCTAGAAGCCACTGTGTGGACTTGCCTGCCTCGATCTCTCTCACACAGAGGGGAGGGATTAAAGACCCATGCCACTAAGCCCAGTATAAAGTAGATTTTGACTAAACTTACAGATTCATCTGAATTAAAGATCTGTAGTGACAATCAAATTAATAACAAAAACTATTAGAATATAGACTAAAATTTGTTGTAACATGTATCTTTAGTTTTATTAAGAGTAGTATAATTGAAATTAATTGGCATAGAGAGATATCCCAGTTATTAAGAGCACTTGCTGCTTTTCCAGAGAACTATTCCCAGCATCTACATCAGTTAACTCCCAACCTCCAGTTCTAAGAGATATTATGCACTATTTTGGCCTCCATAGCCATCTGTATGGTCNCCAACTGGGACTCAGAGAGAGGAAAGGAGGAGGAAGTAGAAGCAAAGCTCTGGAGCACAGTAGACATCCTCAAATGATGGCAAGTCTTATTGCTTATGAAAGAATGCACTGTTTTCTTGGAGGATTATTGACAAGAACTCTACATATAGGAAATTCTATTGAAAGTTTTAATTTTTGAAAGACCAAAAGGAGAATTATCTACTAAGAAATAAAACCTCTTGAGAACTAGACATAATTTTCGGTCTACACCCATACTCCTAACAGGCAAAAGCGATTTAGCCCTTGCACCAGGAGATGAAACTGTGAATGAGCTAAAATAGCTTATTGATGGAAAAGAACATCTTGTTTATCAAGATTTGCATTCAAGTTCTTGGTTCTCCAGACAACATATCCAGAGGTTCGGGGTCCCACACTGCCCATTCAAAACCAACACATCAGTTTGCAAGATTATCCTTAAAGTAGTCAGGTTTCCGACTATAGCTCTACACCTTCCTCAGCCTTCCAGCCCCTGCTAAGACCCTAAGAAGGGGAAGCTCCCTTGTCGCAGTGGACCCAACTCTGAGCTTCCACTGGCATTATGGTTTTCTGGGTCTTTTCAATAGTTACATTGCGGTGTTTCTGGACCACTTATATGGAAGAGCTTTGAAAGGACTATTTGGTTAGCTTTGTCTTATATTTGTGTGTGCTTAGTTCATGCTTGTTTTAAATGTATGCAAGGTTGTTTATGCTCTTCACTGCCTCAAGTAAAAAATAATACATTTTTACCCAATTTCTTTCTGTATTTGTAAATTTTATTCTTAGAGAATTTTATCCATGTATAAAATGAAATAAGATCATACCTACCCCTGCCATTTCTCCCTTCCAACTCTACCCAGAAACCTCCAACATGTCTCTCTTACCAATTTCATGCCTTTAAAAGAAAACCACTAAGTGCAATTACTGCTGTCCATATATACATGGCCGCGAGGCCATCCATGGAGTAGGTGCTATAGCACAGTAGATAGATGTGTTAGTTTCTGCAAAAAAATTGCACTTCACTCTTGACTTAAAGGCATACACCTTCACACCAAAAGCCTGGCTACTTGCAGAGTATGGACTATTGCACAATTTCACTTCCTATATTATGTCTACCAGAGTTTTTATTTCAGAAGCTATTTCCAGGTTCAGCCCATTAGATTGTCATTTGTGTGTGTGTGTGTGTGTGTGTGTGTTTGTGTTTGTGTGTGTATCTGTACACACAAGCATGCTCATCTGTGAAGCTATGCACATGCAAGCATATACATGTACACGTGGAAGCTAGAAGTCCACCTCAGATGTGTCTCATGTGTTGTTATTCAGAAGCTATTCACCATAAGACAGGGTCTCTCACTGGCCTGATGCTCACCAAGTAGGCTAGGCTGGCTAGCCAGTGAGCCCCAGAGAAAACAAGTACCAGACACTACATCTGAGTTTTCTTAACATGGGTTCTGGGGGGTCAAAACGAGGTCCTCTTCTTGTACTTTACTGACAAAGCCATCTTTCCAACCCTTGCCATGTTCTTTCTATGGTGGTCTTCTTTAAATTTTATTTTATTATTACACCTTGTGTGTGTGTGAGAGAGAGAGAGATAGAGAGAGAGAGAGTAATGATGCCTGTTTGAGAGTGCAGAAGTCAGAGGACAACTTTTATGACCCAGTTCTCTTCTTCTTCAGTGAAAACCAGGGATGAAGCCTGCCTAGTCCCTCAGGCTTGCACAGCAAGCACTTTGTGACCACTGACCAATGAGTCATCTCACTGTCTTAGTTTTCTTTTCTTTTTCCTGTTTATTTGTTGTATATATTGAAAGTCAAGAAATACAAGCACAAGCATAGATACAGTCCTCAATCAGAATAAATAATTCATTCAGAAAGAATGCTGTGTTATGCATCCAGTGCTACTATAAACGTGGATACCTGGACAAGCAATATATTCCATGACAGTACAAAACATACCATATTGCTTCCAAATGGGTGGTAACCATGATCTCTAGTAAAATAAATATCTGTGGCAAATGACACATACCTATTTAATGACACTTTGAGTTCATGTGAAGTTTGGCAGTGTAATAAAAGTCTTATCTCTTGCTTTCACTGTTATTGCACAGATTTAAACTGCTGTCTCAGAGGCAGTTTTACTATCTTTTCCAATCTACCCCATAAAAGTGAGACTTGATTTGCTTAGCATGAGAACAGATCAATAAAAGCTAAGTTATACAGCAGATTAGATCACTAACTCAGAGATCAAAGATGTTAAATGCAACTGGTATAGAGAAGCTAGATCAAAAGTTGAGCACAGACACACGGTACATATTTGCAGAACTCCAAATAGCCTTCCTTCTGGACCAACAATTTACCTTGAGTCCTGTCCTGGCCATTTTATATAGAAGTCGTTTACACATGTCTGACAACACTTTAAAAACACATAATATATGCATATTCTAAAGGGATTTTTGTGTTAAATTTCTGAACTATCTCCTTAAAACAGAAAATAAACAGTTCTTTGGAAAGCAGAGAAGATGACTTTACAATTAACTTATTAAATGTTTAAAGGTAGGTTCAGATTTTATAGAAAACAATACAATATTGAAATATGTCTCTGCACTAAAAAAAAAAAGAATAAAATATACCTTATTTCTTTTTTATGAAATATGTATATATATATATATATACATATTTCATGTATAATATATAACCTAACTAGTTATAGACATGAATAAATCTCACAAAGTAAGCATTAGGATAACTATTTAAAATGTTAGATTTTATTTAGTTTCTTCTTAAAATTGTTCAATTTTGTAATTCATGTTCAGATAAGATTAGTTATTTGCTGCATTTGAGTCTCATCCTGGCCATAAAACCTGGGGTCCACTGAATCCCCATTGTTTTACGTCAATCTATTCATGGAGAAGCAGACCATTTCTAAGAAAAGAAACATAATACTAGAAGGAAAAAAATCCCAGAAGGTTTTTTTTTTTTTTTAATTTATGTAAACCAGCTGTGAATGGTTGATTTTGGAATGGAGTCTGACAGGCACTAGTCATGATTCCAAATTGTGGTTGTTTGGTCCATAAACTTTAAAGTAAATGTTGAAACCCGTGGTAAGGAAATTCTTGAATTGTTGCTTGTATTTGTGCGTATTTTTAAAAATGATTGTTTTTACGTTTTAATTATTACTCTAAAGTAAACCATTTTCCTAAGGCACACTGCTAACTGATACTACTGTGATTGTTTTCTCAATTTCATTTATTGGTTTCTTTCCTTTGTATCCATCATTATATAATGCCCTGGTATAAATTGTGTAGCAAAAAATAGAAAATACTCCTTAGAGTTTTGATTCTCCATCTGTAAAATGGGATAAGAGGGAGCACTGACCTCAACACCTCTCTGTGAAGAGTCCATATACCAGGGCCATCCCACTGCCACAAGAGGAAAGATAAATAACAATTAGGTTATTTAGGTGTCAAAAACCTTGGAGAAAACTGTAAGGAAATGTATTCATTCAAAAGCCTACTAGAAGTCTACAAATATGGCTGAACACTGTATAACAAAGAACAGTATCATGCAGGGGAAAGCTCCTTAGAATTGTTTGTCAAAGTAGTCCAAGAGACTCTAAAATTAACACAGGCTATTGCCACAGTTCTTCATTAACTCTCAGAACTTGAGCTCAGTTTTTGATGAGGACAGGGCATACTTCAAGCAGAAGAGTTGGAGCAATGAACCAGAACTGCTCTTGAAGGATCTCCCTGAACGTGAGCAGGTACTATTTTTATAGTAAGCATTATGGTAAGCTAAAGGTTTATCCATTAATTTTGTTAGTGATTGATATAATCATAATGAACATATTTCTTATTCTTTGTCTATTGTTCTATTCAGTGTTACTACTCAAACATTACAATTACTTAAGCAAAAGCCCTATTGTTAATTTAAAATATATGTAGTTTATAAAGTGGGCCCAAACTTGGAGGACACCTGTTCCCCAGGTATCTCATGGAAGCACCTGTCTTCTGGAACTCTGGTGATAGAACATCCCTAAATTTATTATTCCACCCTAAATTTAACAGACAATCCAGTTTTATATCCCTCATTCTAGAATATCTCACCCATCTAAGGTCAATTTTCCTTTCTTCATTATGTGCAATGGAGATAAGGTGCTGCCTTTCCGAGCTTTGATATGTTAATTCTCAAACACACCCACATTCATTCATTCACTCATTCATTCATTATCTTTTTGCATGGAGTACGAAATTGAGGTTCCCTGGAAACAAGATCAAGGATCCAGGTCACAAGCCACAATAGAACACAAGTAAAAATCATTAGTTCAAATTAATTTCATTTTATAGAAGTCATTCTTAGAGTTCTGAATCCATAGTGATTTCAGAATTGTATCACAGCAAGATTGTTAAATATGAAATAGGTAGGAGAAAATTCAGTATGCAAAGGTTGCCAAGGACTTTCAGACAGAAAGTCAAAGTTTAATTTCTGAATTTTCACTGCAAATAATCCATGCCAAGTAATTTTGAATATTTTCTTTACAACTTGGTTAAAATATAAAAATGTTTCAAGATATTAGAAAGTTTCAATATCTACCCCAAAAGGGAATATGCCACATTTTATGGCACTAATTTATATGGCACTAATTTGAGCTATTCTGATACTTCAAAATATAGAATAAAATAACATGTACACATTCTTTATCTGGAAACTTTCATAGAAAAAATATATTGTCATATATTTGTTGCTTATACAGATTTGATAACCATACTATGAATTCTAAAGTTACAAGACTAATGTTTAAGATGATTTAGTAAAGCTTGTTACAAAATTTATAATCTATGTATGACACACGGCAAACACAATCCTTTTTATCTTCAGTTTTCCTTACATAATAAGTATCAGTGAATATTTATAAGGTGGTAAAAAGCACCTTTTGTCTTTCACAAATATATGGATGACACAGAATCTAAAGTAGAAATAAAAGTAAGCATATATGTGAATTTTAAATTTTAAAGTGAATAAGAATGTTTCAAGGCCACATGACCAGCTAATGACAAGAGAAAAGATGAGTTTTTAGAATACTTAATTACCTCATAGGAGTAAAAACATTAGTTGAGTGTGGTGGCACACGCCTTTAATCCCAGCACTCAGGAGGCAGAGGCAGGCAGATCTCTGTAAGTTCAAGGCCAGACTGGCAGACTGGTGTACATAGTGAGCGCCAGCTGAGACTAAAGGGAGACCCTATCTCAAAAAGACCAAAGAAAAAAGAGTAAAAACAATACCCATAATAGTTCTTTGTCTTTTTGTAAGGGAAAAACAGCTCAAATATGAAAGCAACCTGTGCTTCTCATACAGATGATGAAATACAAGGCTGCAAAGACATGAGAACAATGGCTACAAACCTAGTAGGAATTCTTGTGGCCTACTCTATGTCTTCTATACTTTACACCTAAAATAATGAACACTGCTACGTTACATAAGAGGAATAAATGTCTGAGAAGACTAGGTTGGTCCGTATTTGAATCTGAATCCTATGCGAGGCACACAAGGGAGGAGAACTTGTGGAACAAAAACCTGAGGAGATGGACAGAAAGGAGCTTAGCAAGGATGTTGTCAACAACTAAGGACTTTTTATTTTTATTTTTTTAAATGGACTGAAGAGATGGATCAGCAGTTAAGAGTACTGGTTCCTCTTTTAGAAGACCTAGGTTTGAACCCCAGAACCTGCCTGGTGGCTCATAACAATAGTAGCTTTCTTTCCAGAGAAACTCACTTCTGACTCTTCAGGCATTGTTTGACACAGGTGCATTTACATATGTGCAGGCAATGCACATAAAAATAAATAAGTAAATGTATGGTTTTTTGTAAGGTGTTTGTAAGTTAAAAATGACAAAGCCCATTATATTTAATTAAATTGTCTTTCAAGGTGAAGGAGTTATATTGGCCATTAAAGTCATCACCCTGAAAACAGGAGAACCTGTATTTTATCCTCAGCCTCACTATAATATGATAACTCATCCATGGTGGAGAGTAATTCCAGAGCTAGGGAGGCAAAGATTTAAATATCCGGACTTGCTGGCAACCAGGCTTGCCTACTAGGAAAGCTCTAGGCCAGTGAGGAACTCTGTCTCCAAAACACACAACACACACATACACACACACACACAAACACAACACAACAAATAATCATATACGTGAGGTTTACCTCCACGGACACTTGCACATACACAGGCACCCACAGGTCCATGCACTCATACACACATACAAACATACAGACACACACATTCCACAAATGTGATTTTGAATGAACCACAAAATGATAGAGAATATAATAGAAAATAATTGAGAGCACATTGAATGTAAATAAAATGTTAATATTTACACAGCAGTGTTTTTATAACTGACTACATAAATGCAGCCCAAGAATGGTTATGAGTATGAAGATTATGCAAATGTAAAATCCTACAAATGTAGGAAATTTACTTATCTAATTAGAAATGACAGCAAATGATTGAACTAATTAAGCAGGAGATCCATAAGCAAATTACTGCACTAAAAGTTTGCAGTTACATATCTGTAATAGATTTATTCAAGACCTATTTTAAATAATAAAGAATGAATTTCAATGTTAATTGGCATTATAATAGAAAGCATAACAACTTAAATTATATACAACAAATGACTTCTCCTGAAACAATTGCTATTTGAAATCTAGCTGATCTGTTTGTTGTCAACTTTTAAAACAATTGGAACTGGCTTATACAGCAATATAGGATTAGGGGAATTAAGCATACCCTCTCAGTCTTCATTGACCCTGAGCATTGGGATTAATTAACAAGATGTTATCAATTCTATGACAGGGGTTTCTAATTTTATAAGTTAATGCTTTTTCCATGTTTTATGTTATTTCCCATAACTTTCCCTTTCCATGTGTCAGGAAAATAAAAATACATTACACTGGGAATCCAATAATTTGTTTCTAAACACAGTTCGGCTCTTTAATAGTCATGTGATTTCTATTTGATCCTTTGTTGTGGTCATATGTGAAGCAAGTATAATAATAGAATTTATAAAAATTAAAAGAAATAATGAATGTAGGAAATTTTACCTTGTATCCTACTGAAAGTAATGTTACTATAAAAGTAAGATATGTTGGCTTTGTATTTCTGTTACTGATGTTTGTCTTCTAAAGTTCCTCCAGAGATTTGAAAATAAAATCTTAATATGAGGAATTAACATTCAATTTAGCATGCAGCAAAGCCAACTTTATATACATAGGAGAGAAAGCAATACCAGTAGTATAATATTGGGAATAAAGTAGAGCTGAACCATTAGCTTCTGGTTCCTCATAATTCATTCAATCCATAATCAAACACTGGGGTTAGAATACATTCCACATTCGTGTATGCTGTTATTTTTTTTTTTTTTTGTCTCTTTGAGTCAGGGTCTCCCTTTAGTCCCTTTGGCTTGGAGCTCACTGTGTAGACCAGGTAGGCCTTGAACTCACAAAGGTCCATCTGCCTCTGCCTCTGCCTCCCAAGTGCTAGGATTAAAGGTGTGTGGCACCACACCCGGCATGCATGCTGTTCTTAAGACACTCATAAAGTACAGAATATTGATGAGTATTTTTAAGTAATTTCTAACATATTGACGGACTGTATTTTCCCATTTCTTATGCCTTGAATCTCCAAAATTTCTATCAGTCTTTCCAACATTGTGTGGCTTTTCTTGTTCTTGTCACTGTTGTTTTTCCACTTGATACAAATACTAAATAATTAATCTAAATATTACCACCTCAAGATTATATACACATACCTAACTCCTGCTTGTTTCAGGCTGGCATATACCCCTATGGTTTGAGTTGAAGGATTTCACCACAGGCTTGCTGCAGCATCCTATGTATTAACATTCATTCTCTAGTAATGTGCCACAGTGCTAGGAGTCTTCTGTTTTACTTGCAGTTGAAAGGGTGAAACAACAGACACCAGTCTTTTAGTCATCAGTCACTGATATATATATATATATATATATATATATATATATTTGCCATTTTTTTTTTATATATATAGACCATGCCCCCCCTCCCTGCCCCCCTACCCACCAGATTCATGCATCTGCCCAAAACATTGTTTTTCATATTTTCTCAGTCTTTCTAAATTCTTGCATGTGGAATTGCACTGTTTGAGCAGAAGTTCCCATTTCGGTCAGTTCTTTGAGTTTTTCTTGTTGTTGTTGTTCTTTCCAATATGCATCACTCCCAACTACTTGGACAAAAGCTCAAGGGGCCATGCACAAGAAGTACTTATTTGGATTTACATTGGACATGGTTTCACTACGTAGACTGACTACTCAGGCTGTACTTACCATCATGCCTCTTCACCTTTCCAAAGGCTACAATTCCCAGGTTTATCCCACCATGCAATTCTGGCCACTCACTACTATCATCACTGCAGTAACTTTACAGGTAAATTGTGTCTAGGGAGGTCACTCAGTGGAGGAACACTTGACTACCTTGTGTAAGACCTTGAGTTTAACTCTTAGCACCAAACTTTTAGAAAATTAGGTCCAGAATCGGGAATATTATGCTACAGAAATTGTATACATATATTTCATGTGACTATTACAGGAAGATAACAGAGTCAGAAAGGCAGTGTTAGTAAAGATGGAGTTGACAGGCTATTTGGTGCACCTCACACTGTGGAAGAGTTTTCCTCAGAGCATAGGATTATACTTTAGCACTCACTGGAATTCTAAACTTAAATGTGTTTTCCACTTGTGTTAGAGAAAGCATTCTAACTTTGTGATGGAGAAAGCATTCCCTCATCCCTTAGTTCCTCAAATGCTAGTGAGTACATGCTACATTCCAATGAGATTTTTGGAATCCAGCTAAGAATTCAGTACAGAATCTCAGGCAGTGTGTTTAATGACTTGATTATTTCTGATGTATATTTGAGCCCAGGAAGAAATCAACAAGGGGAAAAGGTCAACTGAAGGTTATGACTTAGCTAAATGCAGTTTATTTCACCATTGCTTTCTAACGTTTTTTTTTTTTTTTTTTTTTTTTTTTTTTGGTCTTTTCTAGACAGGGTCTCCCTGTAGCCCCAGCTGTCCTGGAACTCAATCTGTAGACCAGGCTGGCCTTGAACTCACAAAGATCCGCCTGCCTCTGCCTCCTGAATGCTAGGATTTAAAATAAAAGTAAATCCTATCTTATACAATAAATATAATAAGACAGTAAATGGTAATAGTTTAAATAATAAGAAAGCAGTATTTGAATCAGCAATATACAAGCTGAAAATTTAGTATTAGTTTAAAAAATGCATTTAGGGAACCAACACGATGGTTCAGAAGGTAAAAGCACTTGTCACCAAGCCTGTGAAATTGATTTCAGGGATTCCCATGATGGAAGGAGAGAACTGACTCAGGGAAGTTGTCATCTGAACTCACCAGACAGACAGACAGACACACACACACACACACACACACACACACACACACACACCCCTGACTCATGGAAGTTGTCATCTGAACTCACCAGACACACACACACACGCACGCGTGCACACACACAAAGAAAAACCACACACACACGCGCATCACTAAATATGAAAAAATATAAAGAACTGCATTTAATCCTCATTAGACGCCAATGGCAAATGTCTACCTCTGAGAACTCATTATTCCACGGAGCACAGAGGGCAGGGATATTTTTGTTTCTCTTATTAGGTATCTTCATTAATTGAATGCATTTGCTAGAGAGGCCATAATAGACACACACACACACACACACACACACACACACACACACACACACACACACGCAGTATAAGGAATGTGGCTTTTTCTCTTAGTATACTACTTGGCTTTCTGATGGTCAGCATATCCCTGGGTCTTCCGGTGGTCTGTTCATGCTTCTGTCTGTGTTCTTTACAAGATGCAGTCACACTGGAGTAGAATCTGCCCTCTATCTTCACTCTATTTCATTTACCTCTTTAGAGGTTCAGACTCCACGGGCAATCATAATCGGAGGCACTCAGGGTTAGGGATTCAATGCAGGAATCTGACTGGACACAATTCCATCCACAATAGAAAATTTTTTTTTCTCCTTTCAAATTTACAAAAAAACCCCCACCTTGTCTCAAACCTTTTACTTTTGTCTGTAATATTAAATAATAAAACACATACAAAAAACCCCCCAAATTTAAAATCACTGTATGTCAAACCTCTCTTCATCAGTCCCTGAGAATGATTATTAGGTAATATTGTAAGAAAAGTGACATATTACCCAACAGTCGGGAAGAGAATTGTTCTTTCTTCATCTAGAGCAACCTAATTCTGTCAATAGAGCTATCTAGATTGGCAAAATGTGAGTGTGCACGTGAATCAAATAAGAAAATCAGTGCAATTTTTTTAGCCGGAGTATGGCATTGACTATTAATGTTTCAGAAATATATTATTTGCCTTTTCATCAATTCACAGGTGTCTTTGTCCCTGCATAATTTTTACATATAAAAGGATAAGAGTGTAGCTATTTTCCTAAAGCTGTGTTGTCCAAGTGTGTACCACAGGTACAAAATGTTTCCTTTTTTCTCCTCCTGTTGTTTCAACGCTACTTAATGACTAAAAACTGAATACCAGGGACAATCATGAGCACTTAAGGCCCAATTCATAAAAAAAAATGATGCCAGCCATTTATGCACAAATGTTACTACTTTCATATGGAAACAAGGTACATAAAGAATTCTCCTTTGTGATTCATAAACCCTCTTTAAGGTAATTTTGTTGCTCAGTTTTGTACCTCAGGAGAGCGAAACTCCAAAAGAGAGAGGTAAGAAATAAAAAAAACCAACCCTACAGATATACTTATGGTCCCATTTTGCATAAAAAACCACAGCAAGCCTTTTATGAACTATTAATTAAACATATATTAGACAGTGGCATGTGGATTGTATAATCATTATGCACTTTAGTCAAGAGTATAAAATATCCACAGAAGACACTTTAAAATATACAACTCCTCTCTCTCTCTCTCTCTCTCTCTCTCTCTCTCTCTCTCTCTCTTTCTCAGACAGACTTAGAGCCTTCATCTTCTAGTGTGATTTGCCTGCATATATTCCAAGAGAATAAACTGCTTGTATAAATACCAAGGTCTCATGTCCAGTCTTTTATTGTCTATGCCACAAAGTTAGAGACAAATAATTTTCCTCTGTAATTTGCTTAGGATATATCTAAGCATAAAGATCATTGAGTCTGCTGCTTGCCTTCTATGAATGCTCATTCAAGATGATTAGAAACAGAAGTGCTATGACTGACAAAAGGACTTTGTATGTCAGCCATGAATCCATTATTACTGGAGAGGCATGACTAAATTTAATATGATAATTCAAATGAGGAAAGGTCAACAAACTGATTTCTGCAAATTTGAAATAAATGCAAACTTTGTATTAGTCCCACACAGTGTGCTTTAAGTAACTGCTTCATGACACCTCAACTCAAATTTTATTTCCAAAATAGCAGAAAGTATACCATGTCCTGAGGCAAGCTGCTTAAATGAAAGTCATGGGAGAAAAAGGAAAACTATAGCAGGAAGAATGCAGTGGGTGTCAGTCACCTAGTATGCTTTCTTCTTCCCTTGTGTTCTCTCCCAAAGTACATACATATTTCTAAATCTCTCCCCTGCCCTTAGCAGTCTCATTTTATGCCATGGAATAGTAACTTCATCCCTGACTTTTAGCATTTTGGCCAGTGGACACCACTGTCTCAGAAACCCTAAAACCAATTAGGAGATGAGCTGAAATTGCGGCATGGATACAACCCACTTCTACCAGGAAAATCCAGAGAATCAATTCTAAATCTGTTCACCAGAAGAGATTAATGCCTGATTGGAGTTTCAGTCACATCTTCAAGTACAGTTTCCAACAGGTTTTCATTTAGGAGAAGAGGGAGACAATAAGAACCTGGAGCTTTCTTCTGCCATACCTTATCTATGCCCACATAGGACCGAGGACAGCATGGGTGCACAAACCTACATGCAGACAGTACATTCATACACATACATAAAAATAAAAATAAATCTTTAAAGGACTGTAGATGAATAAGCTAGCTATCTGATATCAGTATCTCCACTAAATGTAGTAACAATTACAACTCTTTTTATAAGAACCACATGAAATACTAACATATTTCCTTTGTGCTTTCAGCTAAACATAGAGAACATATCCATATATGTTGATCAGAATAGTCCTGGGTTTGCCCTTTATAATAATGAAGTGAGTGATTCAAGGGGTTGGAGAGATGGCCTAGCGGTTGAGAGCGCCGACCGCTCTTGCAAAGGACCCGGGTTCGATCCCCAGCACCCACATGGCGGCCGAGAACCATCTGAAACTCCAATTCCAGGAGAACTCCAGCTCCAGGGGAATATGAGACCCTCTTCTGACCTCCGCGGCGTTGCACGACACGGGTGCACAGACCTGCATGCAGACAGTACATTGATACACATACAGAAATAAAAAAAAAATATTTAAGATATTATAAACATGACCCAAGGTGGCTGGGAAGTTTATTGTCTTTGGAATTTTTTCTTGCATTCATTTTAACTGTGAACAGTCGATCTGCCTGTGTAGTGAAAGTAGATCTTTAACTACATTTGTTTTAAAAAGCACAAAAACTCAAATTTCCAAAACTTAACCAAACACATCCTTTATCGGATCCTTCCACATTGCTGCTGGAAAGACAACAAGATGATGTCTTCCTGACCATGCAGCTTCCCCTGCTGTGTTGCCAAGAGGAGAAGGCTTTCCTCCCTGCCCATGCAGGTTGCATATAAATTAGTAAAGTCTTAATACTGTTTTCAGATCCATCTCCATTTTTCCATAAATATGCAGTCCTAATCTTATGTCTCAGACAGCTTTACCAATAATCCTCTTTAATCACTCACACAATTCCGGGGTGGTCCCTATAACTATAAATGATTACTTCTTTTTATTTTATTTTATTTATTTTTGTATGTGTATGAGTGTACTGTCTGCATGTAGGTTTGTGCACCCGTGTGGTGCAATGCCGCGGAGGTCAAAAGAGGGTGTCGGATTCCCCTGGAACTGGAGTTCTCCTGGAATTGGAGTTACAGACGGTTCTCAGGCATCATGTGTGTGCTGGGGATCCAACCTGGGTCCTCTGTAAGAGCAGTCGGTGCTCTTAACCGCTAGGCCATCTCTCCAGCCCATAAATGATTACTTCTACTGCCCTTCTAACCTCCAGTGTCTTCTCCCTTAATGTCGGGTTCAACTTTTCAAGTTGATTTTTAAAATAATCAGGAGGTAAATTAGTCAGAAGTGAATTTTTGTATGTTTTCACCACTGTCTGTCCCTCAACTGCATAAGTAAGGTATAGGTACCTACTTGCTTATCATTAACGATGGATTATAAGTGAGCCTGTCATTGGATTTTAACTTCTCTTTTCCTTTCAAGGGCATTGCTCTAGAAACCATCTCTTCACTCCTCTTGGCATTCCCTCCTTTCACTGAAAGATATTCTGCAAACTTAGAGCTAAGCTATTGTCTCATATTTAAAAGAACAAACAAACAACAAACAACCAGAAAATTTTCGCTCCTGCTTCTTTCTGTGGCCATTGACTACATTCCCTTCCCTTCAGAAAAACATGCCCAGTTCATACAACTTGCTTCTAAAATGTCTCCCCAAAGCAAGGTGCTATTGGAAGAAGGTGAAACTTGAAGATGTAAAGAGTATTGAGAGACATTTAGGTCATTGAGAGTGGACATGGGAAGTAGATAGTGGCCATTTCTTAACTATCTTTTATTTCATAGCTAGGGCACAACTGGATGTACACCCTACCTGTCTGCACTCTGCTGTCCTTCCTTGCCACTGGCACAAAGGAACAGGGCTAGTCACATAATGCAATGAAATCTAGAAAGTCATAATCCCAAATAAACCTTCATATTTTATCACTCAATTATCTCATGCATACATTTGTATGGAACTTTAAGACACCATCATAAATTTGTCTATTTTTACCCTCTCTTGAAACAACACTTGCTGTGTTCTGTCCCCAGCATGCTATTTTAGCAACTTGTTTTCAGATCTTGGACAGCAGTGTCCATAACACTGATGAACCCTTTGTTAGATTGCTTGGTTTTCATGAATTTGATCTCTATTATTTCTATTTATAGAAATCTCTATCTCATAGTGACTGAAACATAAGGAACCCACTTTGTACTTTCTCAAATCTCTCCTCTAGTCATTTCAGAATCAACACCATTTGTTAGTGTGGTACTGACTCAGATCTAAGCATTCTGATATTAATCAACTTGAACCTCATGTTAGCTCTATTGAGTATGATTATACTCTCACAGTTTTACAAATGAGGGTGATTATAAGATAAACAATTTTTCCACCAGCAAACACATAAGAAGCTATAACTATAAATGTTTAGCTTAGATGATTGAGTTCAACATACCCTCAATCCAATCAATGCGGAATGCTTTTTTGTTCTATTTATTTACCTACTGCCTCTATCAAGATTGACCCTACAACTTCATGCATGCTGTTAAGGTACTCAGTCCTTGAGCTCTAGCCCTCAGCAATCAGAGACTAACTAAGCCCAGTCTCTACTTTATGCCATCTCTTATGCTTTGTGGTTTTCAAACCTTCAGATTCTGTTTTAGTCATCCTGACCTTTTACGTGAAATATTCCAGTAAATTCTAATAGTTTTACTGGAAGTACCTGGATATTTCCAGAATCTTCCTACTTCTCTTAGCAATTTTCATACCACCACTTTGCATCAAGCATCATTGTTCCTGGTCCAAAAAATGTATTTCTTTTCAGTGTAGAGGATTAAAACCTGGCAAGTGTTCTACCACTTACCTAAACCCACAGCATTCTGTGAGTTTTTGAATAAGTCCTTGACTCAAGCTCTTGGTTTGTTTTGTTTTTTTTTTTTTTTCTCTCTTCTGTTGTAGTTTGGTTTCTCTTGCTGTGACAAAACACTGAACTCCAGCTTGTGAGAGGAAATGGTTTATTTCCCTTATAAGTTGGAGTTAATAATTGTGGAAATCCAGGGCAGAAACTTGAGGCAAAAACCTGGAGGTGAGAACTCAAACAAATAACCATGGAGAAATTATACTTTACTGACTTAGTAGATTGCTTCCCCAGGCATGGTCAACTATCTTCATTTTACAGCCCAGGCTCACTTGCCAAGGGAATGCACCACCCACAGTGGTGCCTGGGGCCTGCATGCATGCATTAGCAATTTAAAAATGACCCACAAACATATTCATAGGCCAGAATGATGAAAGCAACTACTGAATTATAGTTCCTTCTTCCTAGGTGACTCCATGATGCGTCATGTTGACAAAAATGAACCAGCACATCTACCTTAGACCATAATACTCCTTTATTCAAGCTTTTGCAGAGGCTTTTTTTAAAAAGCAAATACCAACTTTTTTCCAACATTTTCCCAAGGATCTATAAACAGCCTTACATATTCTCCACATTTCTAATACCTTCTCATTTTCTCTGGTCATTTGTAGAATGCTTGTTTCTTGATCTCTCTGGCTGTACAGGTTTCCATATTTTCTCCAATTATCCCAGACAGTTGCATTTCAGGACCTTTCTCATTGACATTCCCAACTATTCTTTTTCTCCCAGTTTACAAGTTTCTTAATTTTTATATTTAAATTATCATATTCAAAACTGACACTTTCATGATACAGCTCAATCTGTAGGTGCTGAATTGTAATGCATTGCATATATGACCCACTTTCTCAGCAATGTTGGCCACTTTTCAAGTTTACCTTTATAAAGGCTTTTCCAAACTACTTTTAAATTATTCTATCATGTAAAAAAACTCCATGTCTTTTGAAATGCTGCCTCTCTATTCAGTTCTGCTCAAGTAGAATACATACAACCTTTCTTTTGTTGTCCTTATTGTTAGCGGAATTTGTAAATCTATCCTGTTTTCTGCCAGGTGTGGAACCTGTAACAATTGGTTCTATCAACACCATTTTCCAAACAGCGTGTTCTGGATTCTATCTGTGACATTTTGGTATTATTCCCACGTTTTCACAGATTATCATCATCATAACCATTATGGAACTATTGTTATGGTCAGTGATCAATGCTATTTTCTGTTCTGTTGAAATACTTTTGGAGCATCATGAATGATATCCATGTAATAAAAGGTACTGGGGCTGGAGAGATGACCTAGCAGTTAAGAGTGCCTACTGCTCTTGCAGAGGACCCAGGTCCCATACCCAGCACCCAAATGGCAGCTGAGAACCTTCTTTAGCTCTAGTTCCAGGGGAATCTGATGCTCTCTTCTGACCTCTGCAGCATTGCATGACATGGGTGCACAAACCTGTATGCAGACAGTACATTCATACACATAAAAATAAATAAATAAATTTAAGAAAATAAATAAAAGGTACTTAATTGAGAAATATGATGAGGGTTCTGGCTATTCTACTGAATGCTCATCGCCCCATCTTACTCCCTCTCCACAAGCCATAGGCCATAAGATGCAAAACTCTTGAAATTGGACTAACTGGTAAGTCTCTAAGGGTTCAAGTGAAAGGGAGAACTCTGTGTCTCATTTTAAAGCCAGTGCTAGTAATGTTTATGTTTAGTGCAGAACACATGTGGAAACCTATGACAAGTCAAAGGAGGATTCCTATGCTGGTTAGTTAAAGAAGTGAAAGAAAAGGAAATTCTTGACTGGCATTAAATGTTCTGTTTCAGTTCCTCCTTTTCCAAATTATAGTGTCCTGGGTAGAAAATCACCCAAGTTTATCATTCCATTAAGGCAAATCCTAATCTAGTCCCAACTCTATTCAATTTTATTTAGACTAAGAGAGCATCAGAAACCCTAGAAGTTTAAAGCTAGCTGGTCTGGACTCAGGAAATTTAAAAGAAGCCATGTCCATAAAATACATGTGAAAACCACATAACCAAATGATGAAGTAGAACTGCAGCAAGTCACCCAGAAGACTGAGCTAAGATGAAAGAATTGTACCAAAGAAGAGATTGTCAACTAGCTAAAGTTGCTTTACATTGCAAAAAACTGTAATGTATGGCTTAAATAGCCAGAGAGAGGAGTTGATGGCTCACCTCAAGGCCACAGAGAGCCAGCTATCTATTGTCAGGGGCTAATGTGTTTGGTGATTTCAGGGAGAAGCTCAGTTTCATTTGCCTTTCTGAAAACCACAAGACCTTCAAGAATGATTCCAATTCTGTCTGCATGTTCCCCATGAAGAGAACAACAAAGCCTGGATGGCTGCATATCTGTTTTCAACATGAGTTCCTGAATATTTTAAGCCCACTGTTGAGAACTACTGCTTACAAAAAGATATGTCTTTAAAAATATTACTGCTAATTGACAATGCACCTGGTCAGCTAAGAGCTCTTATTAGGATGTACAATGTGATTAATGTTTTTATGCTAGCTAGCACAACATCCATCTCTGGATCGAGGAGTCATTTTGAACTTTTTATCTGAGTAATTCAGGAATATATTTCACAAAGCTAGAGTTGCCATAGACAATGATTTTTCTCACAGATC
The DNA here is from genome assembly GCA_009823505.1 of Rhizomys pruinosus. Taxonomy (NCBI): domain Eukaryota; kingdom Metazoa; phylum Chordata; class Mammalia; order Rodentia; family Spalacidae; genus Rhizomys; species Rhizomys pruinosus. The sequence continues at coordinate 276,787 of VZQC01012183.1, forward strand.
TGCTAAAAGTCAAAGGAGAACATTCTGGAAATAATTGGCCATTCTAGATGTCACTAAATGTTTTCCTTATTTAAGAGCCAAATATTCACTGCTTGGATGAAGTTGACTCTAATGCTTATGTATAACATTGAAGAGCTCAAGCTCAGATATGGATGTGGTAGAAACAGCAGCAGAATCAAAACAGGGAGTGGAGCTTGCAGATACAACTGCAACACTATAGTTTAACGATAAAACTTCACGGAAGAGCACCTGTTTCTAATGGATGAGTAAAGAAAGTGGTTTTCTAAGATGGATTTTAGGCTGGCAACAATGCTGTGAGCACTACAGAAATTACAATGGATTTAATGGCTCCAGTTGATAAAGCAGGGGTAAAAGTTTAGGAGTTTGACTCCAGTTTTGAAGGTTGATTCATTGTGGGCAAAATAGTAACAGGTAGCATATCATGTCACAAAGAAATCATTCGGGAAGTATGGAAAATCAATGAAGCAGACCTCACTGTGGCTTTATTATAAAAAATTACCCAAACCACATTCACCTTCAAAACCCACTACCTGACCAGTCAGCAGCTACAGATATCAAGATGAGACCCTCCCTCAGCAAAACTGAATGGATGAATAATCCACACAAAGCACAGATCATCATTAGCTAAAATATTTTTAGATTAATGTGCTTTTGACAATAATGCTATTAAACAAAAATGGACCTCAGTACAGTGCAAACATAATTATTAATATACAGAGAAAATAATCAAAAAGCCAAAATGATTTGAATTATTAGGTTTGTTGCATTATTCCCTTTATCATGCTGATCTTTGAAGTGCGTTTCTCTGTGCTGCATCTAAAGGTAACTCGTTTGCCTTTGCTATTCATGCTGCAGAGGATACTTATACTTCAATGTAAAGGTATTTCTCTATGGGACAGGAATGTAGCTAAGTAGTAGAATGTAGTCTCAGAATGCATTGAGTTCATGTCCTCCACATCAAAAAAGCGAGAGAGGTTTCTTTTTACTTACTATAAAATATATTTATGTATGTAACCCCCATTTCATTTCTTAATTACATATGGATTCCTCACATTTTAGAAACATTGTGGTTTTCTGTTTATTTGTTTTCTTTTAATATGTTTTATTCTCCTGCACGTAGAAACTGTTGTTACTGGTTGTAGTAGTTACTTTCCTCACTACTATGGGAAAATACATGACAGAACTGATATAAGGGATGAAAAGAATTGTTTTGACTCTTAGAGGACATGCAGGGCAGCCAGCATGTCAGGGAGCTGTGCACGCAGCATCTGTGATCAAGCAGCAGAGAGGGGCTGAGCACCAGTGTTGATTACTTTCTGGTTGTCTGGGATCATAGCTCACAGGATGGTATTGCCCATATTTCTCTGGTGTTTCTTCTATCCTTGGTTATTCTCTCTGAAAACCGTCACCTACATGCCCAGAGATGTCTCAACTTCTAGGATTTATTTTTTGTATTTTTGTATTATTTATTAATTTTATGTGTATTAGAGTACTGCCTGCATGTATATAAGTTCACCCTGTCCTGCAATGCCTGGAGAGGTCAGAAGAGACTGTCCTAGCCCTGGGAACTGGAATTATCAACAGTTCTTAGCCATCATGTGGATGCTGGGAACCGAATCAGGGTCCTGCTGCAAGAGCAGCCAGTGCCTTGACCACTGAGCCATCTCTTCAGCCCAGCATTTCTTGATATATAAGCATGTATTGTTTAGTGTCACAATAAATTTGTGAGAAATTTCGATTGTTTCTGCATTTAGAAGCATCCAGATCAATTTCACATGCAGAAAATAAAATGAGCACTTAGGATCAAATTTCAAATTCTTCACCTCAATTTTTTTTTAATTTTTGGTCTTTTTGAGACAGGGTCTCCCTGTAGCCCCAGCTGTCCTGGAACTCACTCTGTAGACCAGGCTGGCCTTGAACTCATAAAGATCTGCCTGCCTCTGCCTCCCAAGTGCTTCACCTCAATTTAAAAATTAGATTGTAGCCTGGCATTGTAGCTCATGCCTTTAATCTCAGCACTTGTGAGGCAGAGGCATGCAGATCTCTGTGAGTTCAAGGCCGGCCTGGTCTACATACTGAGTTCCAGGACAGCTGGGGGTACAGGGAGACCCTGTCTTAAAAAGATTAAAAAATAGATTGTAGGGGGCTGGAGAGATGGCTCAGTGGTTGAGAACACTGGTTGTTCTTGCAGAGGACCAGGGTTTGATTATCAGGACCCACATGGCAGCTAGCAGCCATCCTGACTCCAGTTCCAGGGGAATTGGTTATCTTCTGGCTCTAGGGGCATTACGCAACACCGGTGCACTTACATGCATGCAGGCAATACACTCATATACATAAAATAGAAATAATAAACTTAAAAATTAGATTGTAGAACAGGAATATAGTCAAACTAAATGAATAAGCATCATCTTCTGAATTTATAAATTAATATGTGTTCTGCCCCTGGTACAACAGGGGCACTGAAAGGGGAACAGACAACGTGAAAGACAGCTGGCCTATCTTGAGTTTGCCCCCATTTTTTCATTTATGGGCTCCCCTTTTTGCACATATTTCATCTCAACTTATTGCACTGACAGCACTCTCTGTAACAGCACAAAATAATATTGTGATCAATCATTTTCTAGACCTGTTCTGTATTTTAATGGGAATCATGAAAATTATTAAAGCTAATACACTCTTAACAATTATTTTGGTACTTAACAATTTTACCTCATTGTTTGTTTTGAACCTCAGGAATAGTAACAAACTAAATTAAATATCTTTTATGTAGCTTTGAGAGATTTTCCTTTTTAATATCCTAGACAGCATAAAATACTATATATTGTATTGATATCTCTCAAAGATCCCATTAACTGAATGTTGGGGAAATTCCTGAGGCTGGAGAAAGAGTACCTCCAATGAAGACATGAAGGTTACACAGGCTAATATTATAAATTTAATGAAGATGTTGAAATAATAAAAAAAATAAACTTAGGGGGCTGGAAAGATAGCTAAGCCATTAAGAGCAACTACTGCTCTTGCAGAGGACCCAGGTTTGATTCCCAGCACCCACATGGCAGCTAAGAACCATCTTTAACTCCAGTTCCAGGGGAATCTGAGGCCTCTTCTGACCTTCGAGGCATTGCATGACACAGGTGCACCAACCTAAATGCAGACAGTACACTCATACACATAAAAATAATAAATAAAAAAAATAAAACAAGGCATTGCACGACATGGGTGCACAGACCTGCATGCAGACAGTACATTCATACACATACAAAAATAAATAATAAAAAAAAATTAAAAAAAAATAAAACAATTAAACTTAAACTCTACTTAGGAATGAAGATGTTTGCCTTTAATCTCGGAATTTAGGGAACAGAGGCAAGATTAGTGAGTTCAAGGCTAGTCGGGCCAACATAACAAATTGTAGGCTGGCCAGGGCTACATAGCCAGTCTCTAGTTCAAGAAAGAAAAAGACAACAAAAAGTGTAAATTCTGTTCTTCACCACATTACATATGGTTACACTGCTATTTTGCAAGTAAGTGAAGATTATATAAGAGCTTACAGACTTAGTGTGGAACACTTTGGTTAAAACTATGCAGATTTCTCTGTATAAATTTCAAATTGGAGCTCAACCAATCAAATATACATTTCCATCATTGATTTGATTGGTGTACACATAAAACTGTGACAAATTATATAATTTCATATTATTTGTTAAATGAATGCCCTATTCCAGGGCATAAGTAAATTTGAGTAGAAATAATTACTGTAGTTAAATAGTAGTATGAAAATTGAACATATTTCAGACTATCATTTGCTTACCTTTTGCGTGCTAATTATACCTAGGTTATTTACAAGTGCTATTAAAGATTTGCAAGTTGAGATTTGTACCAGTCACCAATACTGTGATGAATATCTAGCATATCAATTTTTTTAATTATAAAAATGGTGACACAAGAAAATGGTAATGAATATAGCATGCATCTAATTGCTTCTCCACCAACTGGAGGAATATTTTATTTAAGGCAATTAAGAAATTGTGCTTTGACAGGTTTCAAATATCATCCATCTGTTTGCATATGATTTTCTGGATGGATATATGAATATTAATAGCAGCTCTCTAAACAGGTGCTACAATGCTTCCCTTTGTGAAACAATTTTTGTCACATGTGCATAGCCCTGGTCAGTAATGACCTAATTTTGTCACTGTGTACTATCTAGTAGCTCAAATGGCAATGACATCATTTATCCTATGGGTGGCATCTGCTCTCCATGCAATATATATATATATATATATAAAATGAGAAGAAAAAAAAAAAAAGAATAAAAGTATATGAAATCATTAATATAAAAAAAATAAAAAAAAAAATAATAAGAGGAGATATAAAAAATGTTAAAAAGGTTTAGAAAAAAAAATGAGAAATATAAAAAAAAAAAATATTTAAAAAAAAGAATAAAGAAGAAATCTTATAAAAAAGAGAAATGATAAAATAGAAAAATTATAATATATAAAATTAAAAAAAAAAAAATAGATAATGAAAAAAAGTAAATAAAGAAAAAGAAGAAAAAAAAATAGAAAAAAAAAAAAATAAGAAGAAAAAAAAAATAAAATAAATAACAACAAAAAGAAAGAAAAAAAAAATTAAAAAAATTTAGATTATATAAATATATATATAGATAATTAGCAAATCTTGTGACAAACAGCAAACTGCGCGTAGGGTGGGGAACTAAATCTGAGAATCTGAGAAAATTGGGAATTATCTTTCTAGTTATGACACAAACAGGAAGTACAGTAAAAACATATTTTATTTTGTGTACGTGGTGCACATTTGTTTAATTTATCTCTTTCTAATGAGCTGTTATAAACAGTCTTAGTGACATTCTTCCTCAACTGCTGACTTCACTGAATCGCAGATGAGTTTAGATTTCCAAAATTTCATGCATTTTGCTCTCACTGAGTAGAGTGAAATAAAATCTAATCGTTTAAGTGTGTAAACTCTTCATTTCTGACCTGCATTGTTATTTTCCACTTTTGTGTTTAACGTTCAACTCGGAATGTTTTTAAGTGCCCATATCATTACTAAATTTTCTGTGAACTTGATCTTTCCCATTAGCAACATCACTTCAAGCTAAGTTCTAGTTATTTCCATATGGTTTCCTTGATTAAATATGTTATTTATTTGGGGCATTGGAAAGTGCTGGAAGAATTGGCTGGCCTGGATGAGCCAACAACAAGAGAATTTGGTAGTGCAAGTGGTAGTTAAAACAATGCAGGAACCTGAAATGTGAAGTGAAACATAATCTTAAACAGTCTAAATGCAGATGAGTGATATTTAACACTCTGATCCTATGTTTGGACCAGAGTTTAGATGTGTCATGTACTAATGTGATCCAAGAAGACCAGAGCCCTGAATTTCTTTGCAATGTCAGCATTGTGAGGAATTAAACAAAAACTATGGATAATAAACTCAGTCAACAAGAAATAGCATCAACAGAGGAAATATTACTTGGAATAAATCTCCCATTTTTATACAATTGAACATAATGCCCAATTTTTCTGAAATATTTAGATTAATAATCCTAAACACATGTAGTTCAGGTCCCTGTCTTTAGAACACTTCCAATCTACTTTGAAATTATAAGTGTTTATAATACACTCATAATATACTTACAGTTATATATATATATATATATATATATATATATATATATCACTAGGGACCTTAGCAGTCTCAAAAATCTTACAATTTAGCATAAGTATTATCCAGTACTTTAAGGAAGGCTACACAAAATATATCCAATTAAGGTAAAACTGTTTTAGTGAAGGTATAGAGTATTCATCTAAGTGTATATACTTATTGAGGAAATATTGGGACAGTTTAATTTTTTTTTCATTTGCAAATAATTAGAAAACACCTAAATGTCAGAAATTACTCTAAAATTTTGATTCAAAATGACACTCTCCATTGGAATTCTTAAATCCAGAGGAAAGAGAGAGAGGGAAGGAAAGATGATTGACAACTTTGGATCAATTTGATGATTGTATCAATTTCAGATCCTCTACTAACAATAGAAGCCTGATTGGACACCACTGACTTTATTGGGAAGTGGATGGAATATAATATAGCTTGCAGTGCATTACTTGTTTGCGTTGATTGGGTGAAAGACAAGTTTCACATGGAGGAGAGTCTGAATCCCATCACTGTTGCAATTACAGTGAACACCAGTGGAAAAATGCCCTGTTGATTCTGTGGTCAGCTGAAAATTAGTAGAAGTTTTTTTTTAATCCTGTGGCTTTTAGAATGCCACATGATTTCTCTTTAAGAAAAAAATTGAATTCTTGTTACATAAGTATACTTAATAGTAAATTAAATAATTGAGTCTACAAAGCCTTATCTTTTTCTAAGTGGAAATTTCTTTCGTTTTCACTGTGGTATTCCATAGTAGATAACAGCTGGTGTGCCCAGGGTTGTTAGAAGATACAAACTGAGAATTACTTTGTGCCCTCTTCTATTTTAAGTGATTACATAGTTCAAAAACATAACAGTTAAGCAAATCACTAATGATTCTTATGAGCAAAATGAAGCTTAGTGGTTACTGAGAGTTGGAGACAGTATCTTCTTGACCAATTTATAATATCTGCACTCTAGTATTCCACAAAAGTGCTCCTTCTAAGAGCAAATTAATAAGACATTTATTGAAGTAATTTACTATAGACTGTAACATAAACACTGTGTAAACAAATAAATAGATTTTGTTGAATCTTTTATCCCACACTTCAGTTTCGTGCCATCAGTCTTTAGCTAATAGATGCTGGGAACGATTGAGATTCTGAAAACAAACAGCAGAAAACTAATCTGATTGAAGCTGCTTTCTAAGTAACATTTCTTTTAACCATTTATCAAACCTCTTTGCTCTGGTAGGCTTCACAAAATGACAAGGCTATTTTAGAGCCATAAACCTCAATGCCCTGTGCAGTTACGGCATGCAACCAAAGAGGACTGGAGAGAAAATGAAGCCCTAATTGACTACAGCTGCTCACCCTTAACATTTTCTAACAGCATCCCAAGATTTTTAGGTTGGTGTTTCTTTCTCCCTCTCAAACATAGACCTCCCATGATTTATCAACTGAAGGAGTCTCAAGGTGGCTTTTGGGGGGTCTCCTTATAGCTCAAGACCTGAAGAATCCACCTCCAAAAGGCAATGATTGGTGTATGTTTGATTGCTATTCACTTGTTACATTCAGTTCTCTGGATGAAAGTAAAATGATAGTAATTTTCTTTTCTCATGTGTCATTTTTAACCTACTATGGGGCTTTGCCTTCAAATCACAGGGAAGCGCTCTGTCCTTTAGAGGTTGCTATTAAAATATAGAATGGAACCATTACATTTTATGGGCTTAGCCTTTCCCTGTTCTACCTATAAAAACAGACACTGCTTTAAAAATCTCTCCCTAATGTCCACTTTCGTGGGGGTGGAGCTGACCTCATGAAGTTTACTACTTGTCTGTTAGTGAAGGCTAATTAACTTTGACTTTGTTGTTAGGGCACCCTAATCTAGAGGTTCATCTTAAATAAATTGAAGAAAAACCATGTTCAGTCCAAGGACTGAAAAGTGACTATAACTTTATGTATTGAAACTTCTTTCTCTGTACTTCATGCTTCATACTTATATGATTATTTTGTGAAATCAATTAAGGTTTCTTTAATAATTAATTATTTCTTAATGATGAATACTCATATTAAAAAGGCTGAATGTGGTTGTATTTTTTTAATTTTATTTACTTTTGTATGTGTATGAATGTACTGTCTTCATGTAGATTTGTGCACCTGTGTTGTGCCGCGGAGGTCAGAAGAGGGTGTTGGATTCCCCTGGAACTGGAGTTAAAGACAGTTCTCAGCCGCCATATGGGGATCAAACCCAGGTCCTCTGCAAGAGCCGTTGGTGCTCTTAACCTCTAGGCCATCTCTCCAGCCCAAGTGTAGTTGTATTTTTAAGGTCCTTTTCACATAATAAATACATTCCAATTAAATCCATCATAAAACATATGAAATAGATTTTTACTAAATAGTATGTTCTTTTATAATTAAGAGTCTATCACTGTTTTGGGCATAAATACATTTATTATATTGATTTTTAGCATAACATTACTTAATATGAGATAAAAATTTCACCTAAGTTTATGTCTTTGGTGAACTTGAATTATATTTTATGTTTGTTTAAGATAATTCATATCTATAATTAATATTTAGAATCTAATTTTTATTTTAACAAAATAATCATAATAAATTCATAAGTATTTCTTAGAGGAATTATGCATGTTAGTCAAGAATTTCAGAGTAATGTGTTCTAATATTAGTCAAGCCTTGCCTAAATTGAGCTACAAATTATAAAGGGGTGTTAATATCTTATATTATGAAATCAAATGTATCACATAATTATATACATTTCAGCTTATATTTCAGACAAAGTAATCCCAAGTGATAAAAATCATTATAACACCTTAATTTCTAATCTTATTTTTATTTTGATATGAAAAGTATCATAAATCATAAAAATTTATGTATCACAGAATAAACAAAAACATTTCAAAAGCATATCGTTGATTTTTTTTAAAGATGGTCTTGTGTGGTTGGCCCCAGTGGCACTGAGGTGGCAGAGAGTCCATGAGTGGATCTCCATGTCATGTCCACAGTGGCACTGAGGTGGCAGAGAGTCCATGAGTGGATCTCCATGTCATGTCCACAGTGGCACTGAGGTGGCAGAGGGTCCATGAGTGGATCTCCATGTTATGTCCACAGTGGCACTGAGGTGGCAGGTGGTCCGTGAGTGGATCTCCATGTCATGTCCACAGTGGCACTGAGGTGGCAGGAGGTCCATGAGTAGATCTCCATGTTATGTCCACAGTGGCACTGAGGTGGCAGAGAGTCCATGAGTGGATGTCCATGTCATGTCCACAGGGGCACTGAGGTGGCAGACGGTCCATGAGTGGATCTCCATGTCATGTCCACAGTGGCACTGAGGTGGCAGGCAGTCCGTGAGTGGACCTCCATGTCATGTCCATGGTGGCGCTGAGGTGGCAGGCGGTCCGTGAGTGGATCTCCATGTCATGTCCACGGTGGCACTGAGGTGGCAGGCGGTCTGTGAGTGGATCTCTATGTCATGTCCACGGTGGCACTGAGGTGGCAGAGAGTCCATGAGTGGATCTCCATGTCATGTCCACAGTGGCACTGAGGTGGCAGGCGGTCCATGAGTGGATCTCCATGTCATGTCCACAGTGGCACTGAGGTGGCAGGCGGTCCATGAGTGGATCTCCATGTCATGTCCACAGTGGCACTGAGGTGGCAGGCGGTCCATGAGTGGATCTCCATGTCATGTCCACAGTGGCATTGAGGTGGTAGGCGGTCCGTGAATGGACCACCATGTCACGTCCAGGACACCGTATTTGTAGCTCCCCTGTCAACCTCTGATGCTTTCAATCTTTCCATCTCTTCTTTTGCAATAATTCCTGGGCCTTGTGGTAGGGAGTGATATTGATGTCCTGTTAAGGGAAAAACTTTGCACAGTCTATTTTCTATACTTCAGCCATTTTTAAGTTTCTGCATTAATAACTTTTCAGTGAGAAAAGAAGCTTCTCTGATGCAAACTGAGAACAGCACTAATATTTGGATAGAACAGTAAGCTTTTAAAAGTTCATTACCATATCCACTTAGCAAAATAATAGCAGTAGCTTTTCCTCCAGGTTCAAATTCCCTCCAGGTACTTGGACAAGTTTATGAGTTTATGGTACGAGGCATGAGTTCCTTCCTGTGGGACAAACTTTAAATCCAACTAGAAAGCAGTTGTTTCTTCCATAAGATTCAAACCATTGCCACTATTGCACCAATAAGTGTATCTTGCTAAGCTGGGATCACAGCTGAGGAAGACTTGAAACTCCATGCCCTGTGAGGAAAATATGTAACATTCTCTGCAACAGGGTCCCACTGGCAAGTTCTGCTAGGAAAGCAAGGGTAATAGCAGTAGCCTGTGTATAGTATTTTAGGCTTCCTCAACTAGCAATTCATCTTTAGGTATCTTGTATTTCATGAGGCTCCTATTTCCCTGGAAGACTATTGGCGGTTGGGAAAGAGGCGGGGGGGGGGGTCAATTTCTTCAGTGGTATAGCCACTAGTAAGTTCTCCATGCTCCAATAAATAACCTCTCACCCATGCTCATGCAGGTAAGCATATTTAAAGTTAGTGTGTAAATCACACACCTAAAACCATGAAAATAGGGTGCCTTGGGAAGAAAAAGGGATCAGGGGAAAAGAATTAGGGGTGACACAGGATGAGAGGGATTGAAAAGGACTAAAATTCATCATTTATGTATGAAACTCTCAAGAGTAAAGCAAATATGCAAAAAAGAAGTCCCACTTTTACCTAAATACCACAGATCCTAAGTTGAGCCCATTGACAAATTGCTAAATCAAAATGTGCTACTTGCCAAATTGAAGTCAGTGTTCTCACAATAACATAAGCCACATTTTGATAGAATCAATTGTTTCTAAGATTTGGATCAGTCAAATATTAGGGCGGGAAATGTGACATGGACTTATTTCACTGAGCTGTGTCCTTACCATGCCATCTTATTGATGGGCTTTATTTATTTTGATCCCAGTTTAGAATGATTGTAATATATGAGTCTGGTACCTAAATATGCATGCATATTTATATTAGTATGTATAGGATTTATCTAAGGAGCTCATTCATATAATTGTTAAGGTTGGCAAGCTCAAAGCTTGTGAATTCAGTATGGTATCTCACATAGGATTTGATGCTACAGTCTTAAAGCTGGCTGAAAACCTCTGTGTTTTCTACCTAGGCCTACAGCTGATTGTATGAGGTTTATTTACATGTTTAGTTAGGGGCGATTGTTTTATTTATAGATGCTAGACACATCTAGTAAATATAGTCACTGCAACATCAAGATTCATATTTGTGTTAGGCAGTTTTTCTTTTCTGAGAGAAACAACTCACTAGAGGATTTAACTGTGACTTGCATTGATTGCAGGCAAGTGAAAGCACAGAAAAATCATAGCAGGGACATCTTGGATAAAAGCTGGTCATATCATGGGCATTAGTTGTTTTTCTGTTGCTGTGATAATATACAGTGACCACGGCAGCCCATAGAAGGAAGCGTCCATTGGGCTTAGAGTTACAGAGGAATGAGGGTCATCATGGCAGGGAGCCATGATGACCCTCATGATGCAGCACTGAGTTGAAATCTGATTGCTACACCTGCAGGCAGGCACAGAAAGCAGAGAGAGAAACTGGACATGGAATGAAGCCCCATATACCCTGAAAGGCTGCCCCACCGACATGCTTCCTTCAGCATGGCTCCATACCTCCAGGTTCCATGTGTCTCCCCGAACAATGCCACCAAATGGGGACCAGTTGTTCAAATGCTTGGGGCTTGTCATGGACATTCTCATTCAAATGATATTACAGGAAACAAAATGATGAGAAGGACAGAAAGATGACCAAGGCCAAGGTGCATAGACCACATCTCAGTAGCCTAGTTCCTTCTAATAGTCACAACTCTTAAAGTTTCCATGACTTAAAAAAAATAGCATAAGAAACTGAGGAACAAACCGTCAACAGATGATGTCCAGGGTGGGGGGGGGGGCGCACTTCATTTCTGGACTACAACAGTGTTTGATCAAATCACTGAGCCCTAAAATCTAAGCAAATGGGATATGAAATTCATGAGTTGTTGGATATGTTGTAGGTGGAAAACCATGACAAACCTTTCTTATTTACCTTACCTTCCACAGAGCACTGGGGTCTGTGAAACTCTTTTTGCTCATTTTTTCATTACCAACTTCCCCTTACATGTACAAATTTGTACTCTACAGAGGAAGCGTTTTCTTTTTGGACCCTCTCCTTTCTTTTGTTTTCCCCTTATGAGTGAGCCTAGGATCTTTTTGAAAATAAAAACTTTACAGTAGCTCTTGAGCAAAACCAGAACACCATAATTTGAGCCAAAAGATTGTTTCTGACCTGCCTTATGCATAGTTTTATTGATCATAACCAACAGTAAGATTCTAGTAGCATTGGAACTCTTTTATTTTTTACTATCTGGACAGAATAAGTATAGTCATATACTGAGATTGTTACCTGCTTCTTGATACACTTTCTGGTGCATATAAAAGAAAATTTAATTATCCTTTCTGTATATGTTCATGCCTAGAATCCTAATTTTTCTTACCATGTATTCGTAAGGCTCACAGCTTCTGTCTGTCCCAGCTCTAATCATAGCTTCCGAAATCCTGTGGATTATGGCTAGTGACCAACCCATGCCATACCTCTTTCTTTTCTTTTTTTTTTTTTTTACATAGTAAACAAGAAAATTTATTTGTAAAGTAGGGTATAAAAAGCATGATTCTAACACTTATTTAGAATATTAACAGAATTAGAAAAAGTTGTAAACTACAGAAAAGGCAGGACACTGTAGCTGGCTCACTGACTACACAGTATAAATAAGCAGAACCTGGAGTTTCTTCTTTCATGCAAATAAGCATTAAGGAAAAATCCTGGGAATGTTTACAGAACAGGCCACAACAAATAGTTTTTAAATTTACATTAAGAAACTGTGCATAAATGGAAAAATAAATTAGATAATTTACAAGAAATGTTTTACAGGTTACAATAGGCTATAACTTAGTTTATTATGCATAAAATTTGCAGCACATTATACATTTTTACATAAGATTCAATGTTAGAAGAATCTAGACATAACGAAGCTTAGTTCTGACAAGAATAATGCCAACAGTCAGAATAAGGCAACTTACATCGAAGTGGCATGTATAAGCAAAAGAAACCCTAAACTGAAGAGATACCACAGATTAAGACAGAAAAACGTGTAGGAATGGTTTGAACGGTAACTGAGTGGAATTAAGAAAAGTGCTCTGTTCAACTTCAGTTCAAATAAGAGTCCAGTTAGTTCAAGCAGAAAGTGAAGCACAAAGGAAAAAAAAAAAAAAGTCAATACCACCTGAGCCTCACTTAGAGCTGAGCAGCATTAATTTTATGCGAGATAAAGAGAGTGCCATAAACGAAAAGGGTCATTTAGAAAAGAGTGGCAAGTTTCAAAAATGCTTTCTTAGGATTTGTGTTAGATCCTGACCGAGCTGGTCTGATAGCCATATGAAATTCAAACTTCAAATGCAAAATTAAAATATCTCAAACTTTTACATGTTTTATGGATACTTTGCAAACTATATAAAAATGAAAATGCTTTCTATGAGGGCTGTTGGAACTTTAAGCACTACACTGAATTATTTAAAAGATACATACTCAATAACAGGATGGTAATGAAACCACTCCCAAACTGTAAACCAGAGCCAATTGCTACAGTGGTAATTTCCTATAAAATAGGCACAACGTATTAACTGATTGATAGGCATAGGAACTGTGAAAGGACATTTCTCTATCCAGAGCCAAATTCAATAGCAAAGTGTTTATAAGTTGTGTAATTAAGCAAAACATATTACTACAGGAAAGCTCTGACATCAGCAATGAATTATTCTGCCTAGGAGATGTTGGCCAGGGGATTCAAACCCCCCCCCCCACCAAATTATAAAGGCCTTTTGCCCATAAGTGGGATATATGCAAGGAGAAAGGCAGCAAGTCCCTGTTGTCGAAGACCTGGTGTGAGCATGAAAAATGTTATGAGACGTCACTTGCTAGCGTAAAACCGGCCTCTGAAATGCTAGAGAGTGCTACCAAAGGCCACTACAGCAATACAGCAAAATATTGGTCTCCCTGAGACAAACAAGACTCCTCCGAAAATATCAGTCACACCTCAACAGCCTGGAGATACTGTGCAACAGTGGCAGCCAAGTGCGTATACTACATCCCAAAACTATTTGGCTATTAGCTCTCTCCTTGGAGGAATAACTCACAGCTGATGCCACAAGCTTATGTCCTCTAGTGGTTAGGCGATGTTATAAGCCACAGCTTTCCCAGTGATACCCTTTTCTTTCTTTTCATCTTAAGGTGGTGACAATAATATTGGGCTATTTGAAAAACTCAGTTGTATTTGAAAACTATTTTATCTCTCTGTGACACCTAATACTTAAAAGTGTTAACTATTGCAATTATAATAACACCTTTTTTATTATCATTGCATGTTTACCTTGACATTGAATTAATTCCAGTCTCACACAGTAGAATAAGTAAAGATTTGTTAACCAAACAGCCTTTCATTTCATGCTGGTTCTAAAGTTTACTAGCTCTATGACCTTGGCCAGTTTACTTAACCTCTTTGGACCTCAAGTTCACTATGTGTAAATCAAAGAAAACAAAACATTTATTCTGGTTAAAATAAGTAAGGCAAAGGTATCAGCACTTTCTGACACACAGTAGGAATGTGGATCTAAGGCACATGATAGGCATTAGTTCTGTCAATTAATAAATAATTGCATTAGCAAAAAGGATCATTTGAATCTCATATTGTACATTTATATTAAAATGGTAGCATGTATTAATTTTTGCACCATTATTTAAATGTAGATCAAATGTCATGATAGATCCCACTAATTAATACCAATAAGGTAATGGAAGTTCTGTTAATTTTTATTTTATTTATTATTTTTATTTTATTTATTATTTTTATTTTATTTGTATGAATATATTGCCTACATGCATGTTAGTATACCCATGTCACATAATGCCCATAAAGGTTAGAAGAGGGCATTTTCTCTTCTGGAACTGGAGTTAGAGATGGCTGTTAGCCACTGTGTGGATGCTGGAAATTGAACTCAGGCCATCTGCAAGAGCAGTCAGTGGCCTTAACCACCTCTCCAGCCCTGGATATTCTTGTAGGAAGTACAGCCAGCTCCTAGAAAGGGTTGATAAGGGATATTGTAGACTATTTGTCAGTTAACATACTTTTCTCCTACACTAAATCCCTTAGTTTTGATTTTCTTTATGAGCTCTTAGTTTATTCTGGAAACTAATCCTCAGTCAGATGAATAGCTGGCAGAGATTTTCTATTATGTGGGCTCCCTCTTCACTAGATTGAGGGTTTCTTTCACAAGCACAATTTAATTTCATGAGATCACATTTCTCATTTGTTAGACATATTCCTTGTGCATCCGAAGTCCTATTCAGAAAATCATTACCTGTATCTAGAAGTTGAAGTGTACTCCCCAGTTTTTTCTCTAGCAATATTCTAGTATCAGCTTTTATTGTTGAGGTATTTGGTCTATTTGAAGTTGATTTAAATATAGGTGTTATGTAGCAGGGTGGTGAAACTTAGCCTTTCTGGGTGCTTAATGACCATACTTAATGCCCATACCAATTTGGCTGAGTGACCTAAGGGATAACTTTGTTCCTTGTCCTTAGAGGTCAACCAAGTCCTAGGGGACTATGCATGGGGGCATCTCTTGAAATGTCCTGCAAATGTAAGTCACCAGTCTTCCTGTTCAGGGAGATCTTGGAGATGCACTAATGAAACTTCAGCTGGTGTCCAGTCTATAAACAGGAAAGTCTGCTCATGCTTCAAAAAGGGAATCCAGGTCCAGCAAGACCTGATTTTGTCCTCGAGTGGATGGAACTGGTAAATGAAAAGCTGAAAGGAGCTAGAGGCTACCCCCTCCCCCCAAAAAATAAAACCCGAGGGACCCCTGAGGACCAGAAAACAAAAACCTTGGTTAATCTGGGCTGTGTGGCTTTAGCATCCAAAAGGAAAGTAAAACCAGAAATAAATAATCAGTAAGGCCTGAGAAATTGTACTTCAGATATAAAACTTGAGATCTTAGTAAAAAGATAAAAAGAAAAAAAGAGAGAGCACTGTTGTTTGGCCTGTCTTCAATTCTTACTGGCAAATGCATCTACTCTGTGGTTGCAACTGCTTTTTCCATTCTTCAGACATGAGACACAGTGTTTTAACACTCCAATATGGACTGAAGACTCATGTCTCTCCAAAAATCCTCCAAACCTTCAATGCCAGATGGGGACTACTGAGATACCCAGCTTGTGGACTGAGCAGCTACTGGGATTTCAGCCTCATCAGATTATAGACTGCTATTGTTGGATTACCCAGGCTGTATCATGGAGGCCAGTACAGGGGGATCAAGACAGGATGCATGCTTACTGGACTTCATTTGGGGGACCATGGGAGGCAAAGACCCCACAAGGGAAAGATTGATGGTTGTTTGGGCTTGCCAAGGAGGAACCTTCAAACACCTCCTTAAGGAAAACATGACATCTTATAGAAAAAAAATAGAAAAGAAAAGAAAAGAAAAGAAAAAGAAAATCCTCCAATTCAGGTGATACGTGTATGTATGTATGCATATATTTATGTATATATATAAAACTATATATATTATATTATATAATATATATATTATATAATATATATATGACTAATAACTAAGTTAAAGAGAACAACAACAAAGAAGATTTGGAAAGAAAAAAACTATGAGAAGACCTCAGAAAAAGACTGGCCAAACATGTATGGCAGAGTGCAAGAACTCAGGTGGGGTGGGGAAAAGGGAAGTGACTCTAAATCAAGTGAGAAATGATGTATGATGTATGGAAAAAGGTTAATAACAATAAAAAAATTTTTAAAAAGAAAATCTAACTGGGCTTGGTGGCTCATGCCTTTAATCCTAGCACTTGGGAGGCAGAGGCAGGTGGATCTCTGTGAGTTCAAGGCCAGCCTGGTCTACAGAGTGAGTTCCAGGACAGCTGGGGCTACAGGGAGACCCTGTCTTGAAAGACAAAAAAAAAAAAAAAAAAAAAGAAAGAAAATCGGGTAGCTATAGTTGTAGGGGATTTTATCCAAGTTCTACATTCTAGTTCCTGTATCTGTGTCTGTGTTGTCAGACAATGCTGTTTTTATTATTACAGTTCTGTAGAATAACTTGAAACCAAGTATAGTTATACCACCTGCCATATTTGTTTTGTTCAGATTTTACTTGGCAATCTTTGGTATTTTGTGATTCCATATCAATTTTAAGATTTTTTTATATATGTGTAGAATGGTCCTGGGATATTGTTTGGAATTGCAATGAATCTATAGATTGCTTTTCATTTTCTAAAGTCATAGTTTATGTGCATTTAAAAAAGTTAAATAGGGGCTGGAGAAATGGCCTAGTGGTTAAGAGCACTGACCGCTCTTACAGAGGACCCGGGTTAGATCCCCAGCACCCACATGGCGGCCGAGAACTGTCTGAAACTCCAATTCCAGGAGAACTCCAGTTCCAGGGGAATCCTACACCCTCTTCTGACCTCCGCGGCATTGCATGACACGGGTGCACAAACCTGCATGCAGACAGTACATTGATACACATACAGAAATAAATAAAATAAAATAAAATAAAATAAAAAAGTTAAATAATATTTATTGCACATTATTTTGTCTATTACATTAAATTCTGTGGCTTCTCTAAAGATTCGTTGATAGTTTGCTTCTCATATATAACATAGTAAAAATAATTTAAATAATGTATTTCTACATTAGAGTGGAGAAAGGAAAATGTGTACATGTTAATCTCAATCTTTGATAGTATGATCTTGCTAAATTAGTGGATGACAAAAATGTGGTACATCTACACAATGGAGTACTATTCAGCGGTAAAAAAAGATGACATCATGAATTTTGCAGGTAAATGGATGAAACTCTATGCTAAGTGAAGTAACACAGTCCCAGAAGTAACCATTCCCAGAGGGGAATGGTTTCCCTCATTTGTGGATGCTAAAATAAAATCCCCAGTTGAAAGTTAAGCTGAGCAACATTATTGTTATATTTCTTTTTATCTGAAAGCAACTATATTGTTATACAGTAAATCTCTTAATGGGCTCTAGAATCGACCTACCACTTATTTTCAGACACTGCAATTACTGTATATGGGTGGAAGGTATGTATTCATATTTTAGAGTAATGTAAAATTAAAGGGGAAAATGTGAACTCCTAAACATATTTTGGAATTAACATGCAGTTTATTCCCAGAGGTCATAATTTTGATGCATATTTGACAATTATATAGGCATTTGTTGGAGCAATACAAAGGGGAGGGAAAAACAACAGCATAAAGAACTGAATGATATGGTTGAACTCTGCCCAAAACAAGAAGCCTGTGCAGGGACAAACTTTGGAAAGACTGAGAGAAAGATGTAAGACGTATGGCAGAAGGCATGAACAGGGGTGGGATGGGGGCAGAGAGAGGGGAATGTGTCTAAATTGGACTGTAAGATAATGAATTAAATACACAATTCATCAATAAAAGTATTAAAAAATAATAAAAAAATATATTTGAGACAGGGTCTCCCTGCAGCCCCAGCTGTCCTGGAATTCTCTCTGTAGACCAACCTGTCCTTGAACTTATAGAGATTCACTTGCCTCTGCTTCCTGAGAGTGGGAATCAAAGTGGGTGCCACCATGCCCAGCTGCTAAATTAAGACTGTTTTAACAATACATGAATGTCCATACTTCTTAAAAGAAATTCTACCTTAACTAGAATAATCATTTCTCAGCCCCAGCTGTCCTGGAACTCACTCTGTAGACCAGGCTGGCCTTGAACTCACAGAGATCCACCTGCCTCTGCCTCCCAAGTGCTAGGATTAAAGGCATGCATCACCTAGTTGTTTTAAACAAATCTATTATGTAGAATTCGCATATAATATATACATTATAATACTTCTTTGTAACAGTTAGCAAATTAATGAAACCAGTTTACGTGCATTTGTGCTACTGAAATGTGCTCTGTGATATATACATTTTTTTCATGAGTATGGACAAAAATGTGGAAGTATACCCATCTGATTTATCCCCTGAGAGCTAAATATGGAGGACAGTGCACATGAAGTAAATAAAAGATTTTGGAATAACGTGATTGCTAAATGCCAGGGTGTGAAAGACAAAGGCTTTTCACACTCTGTTCCTCTTCGATCCACTCCTGCACCAGAAGTCTTCTTACTGCCACAAGCGGGTACCAAAATGATGATACAGAAGTTTCCACCTTGTACATTGCCACTAGCTGAGCCAGAAGAAAAGACAGTGTGTCTTCTTACCTGCAATTAAATTAGCTCTGGCAAGGAAGTGAAATCTTTTTCAACCCACAACCCAGCACTGTCATTGGTTTTTAAATACAAAATATCTAGCAAGGGTAACCTCCATCAGACCTAAAAGACTCAGAATATAAATACTGATGACCAGTCCAAAAGATATATTAGTTGAAAGCAATGTTTAATTTTTCTTCATTCTTGTTACTGTTGCTCTTATTTCCCTCTAGAAACATAAAATTTTTCTTGAATATGTAAAACCAGAGACAGTTATATATATTTTTTAATTTTATTTATTTTCGTATGTGTCTGAATGTACTGTCTGCATGTAGGTTTGTGCACCCGTGTCATGCAATGCCGTGGAGGTCAGAAGAGGGTGTCAGATTCCCCTGGAACTGGAGTTCTCCTGGAATTGGAGTTACAGACTGTTCTCATTCACCATGTGGGTGCTGGGGATCGAACCTGGGTCCTCTGCAAGAGCAGTCGGTGCTCTTAACCGCTAGGCCATATTTTTAGCCACTATTCTCATCTCTATGGTATAAATTGCATAGAAAGATGTGCAGAAAACCTAGGAACACTCAGGCTTCACTGAGCATTCTTGCATTCTCAAATGTTACCAGGAAGTGATACAAAATATTTAGGAAGGGATGTGATACAAAAATTGTCATGTAAACTCTCCAGTGTCTTTCTTCCTGATGATAATGCAGGAGATATGAGAATGGAACTGAAATACCACCAACATAATTTAGGCTGGGGAGTCCAACTTGCTAAAGGGAGAATATCGGGCAAATCATAGGACTTAACACTTCCTATACCCACACTTTTTTTTTTCTCCTGAGAGTATTTTGGTAAGATCTAGAAGTTATGTGTCATGTTCTAATGGAAATGGATCATATATTAGTTGAGGTGAGATGGAAGGTGCAGAAAATCCACTAATTACAAGGAAATTTATAATGCTTCAGGAATAAATGATAAAGGAAAAAAAAACCCTCTAAAAATAAACTAAAGAATGTAGGTTTCTGAAAGGTAAGTAAAGGCTTATAAGAGCAAAACAGCAGATGTTGTCATATAAGTGTGTGTCATATAAGTGTGTCTATAGATAAAAATGAACGGTGAGAATTGAATATTATGCAGATTTACATCCTAAATTATAATTATGGTCAGTGATTTCATAGCAGAGGAGGAAGACTAAAACATAATGGGGAAAGTTTCCCTCCTGCGTCCCTGTGAAAGCAGCTCAATGCTTTGTGCCATAAGGCAGCAAATCTAATTTATTTGTACAGAGTCTCACATCCCAGACGCTGTTGTTGTCCACTTCATGACAATTTAAGATTCACCATCCTGATATTAATATTTTGATGTGCTGAAATGCCAGTAAGGTAAATGAATGCGCATCACATTTCATTGAACTTAATATTTATAAACTATATTTGGAATATGACCTGAAATAGAATTATGTCAGAATGCTGATTGGTAATTATATTTTTCAACATAAGGGGAAAATATTACCAGAGGATATTTTTTTGTCTTTTCCAAACAGGGTCCCCCTGTAGCCTCATCTGTCCTGGAACTCACTATGTAGACCAGGCTTGCCTTGAATTCATAGAGATCAGCCTGCCTCTGCCTCCCAAGTGCTGGAATGAAAGGTATGCACCACCATGCCTGGCCCCAGCGGATACTTTTTAAGGAGTCAACTGAATAACAAAATTCAAGAGAAATATAGGTAATATTATGGTCATGTTTCCATATTACGTAATACAGTAAGAGTCTCTGGGCTTCCTATTCTCTTGTAGGAACATGTTTTCAAACCTTCCTCAACTGCAAAACATCATAATAGCAAGTCACATAACTGAAGAACAGAACCCTGGACTCCTTGTAGCCAACAAATTAGTATCATTGAAATTTCTTATTTAGGATCCCATTTATATAATGTGGGTTCTGCTGCATGAAGCTGGAATTACATAAGAAGCTTCTTCGATGCAGTTCTCATATTAAGAATGATGAGCTCCAGAGAGAGTGGACTGTTTTACCTCTCATCCACCTGTGCCCCTTTTCTAAGCCTAGGGAACAATCTGCGGAAGAGGGGGTGTGGTAGAATGTAAGGGCTGCGATTGGGGTGAATGGTGAAACTACAGCAAGGTAGTCTGGACACTCATTTGATCAACTTGATCGAACAAACAACCTGTCACCCCCCACTGGATGGTGGGGCTGTAGGGGTTTGGGCACAACAGCCTGCAGATTGGTTTTGCATGAAGGATGCTTGTACTCATGGATTATCACTTATAGCTAAAAATGAAAAAAAAAACTGAGAGAAAGATGCAGGACAGTTATGGCAGAATGCATGATCTGGGATGGGGTGGGGGTGGGGGGGAAGGGAAAGGGAAATAAGCCTGAACTGAATTGGAAAAAATGTATGAAATGCACAAAGCATCAATAAAAATTAAATTAAAAAAAAAAGA
This sequence comes from Rhizomys pruinosus, assembly GCA_009823505.1. Lineage (NCBI taxonomy): Eukaryota > Metazoa > Chordata > Mammalia > Rodentia > Spalacidae > Rhizomys > Rhizomys pruinosus. Next base: position 298,307 of record VZQC01012183.1, read on the forward strand.
ATGATGAAGGAAGACATTCTTTGTGGTCTGGGTAAGTTTGGAGTGTCTTCATGTCTGGTTTAGAAGAAGATAGTAAAGTACAGACACTGCAAGTGGAAATGGCACACTCAAGAATTGGACCGGAGTTTGTCTTTCTTTTTTACCTTTAGAAAATGAACTCCCAACTATTACCAAATTTCTGCTAAAGAAGATTTAACTGTAGCTTTGTTTTGATTTGATTTTTTGAACATGTTAAGATCATACTGTAAGACTTGCTTTGGCCTTTAGCCAAAAATAATAAAATTCTGACCTGCTCTGCCTCTTTTGAAAAGCAGAAAATATCCCAAGAGAACGCAATTTTAGATCTCACACATAATTTCCCATTCCCCCTCTATAAATCAAGCTTCTGTAAAATATTGAGTTATACCATTCACATTTCTGCAGATACTAAAATTCTCCATTCATTTTCCAGTCTGCATTCCTCAAGGAAAGAGATGTGCTCAGAGGTTGTTAAGAGTTGTGGTAGCCAAAAATAATTGGCAGGATTCCAGCTTGTAGAACTTGTTGACATTCTGCCAATTCCTTTATTAATACACTTTGCCTAGCAAAGCTGTATTCAGTATTTTCAGCTACACCAAGATGATGGTCAAGATTTTGAAATATTGCTTTTTCAGTAGGGAAATAACCACCATTCCTGCCTCCCAGTACCCTCAATCCACCCCAGTATAATCGTGGTTAACTCCCTGGTTAGCACCCTCAAAACAATTTGCATCTTTAATATAACATAAACATTGGCTCTAGTTGGCATAAGGATAGATGCTAGTTTGAATAGTCAGGTCCCACTCTCTAAGAGTTACTAAATACATTGAATATAATTTTACTATGACGTTTTTAAGCATGTGTAACAAAAACAGAAGTATGAAAAGATGGTCACAATAATTCTGGGCTGAAGCAGCTGAGACATCTCACATGATTGGAATATTGCCTGGCACTTGCATGACAGCACCAACAATTCTTTCTCTGGAAGGTATTGAGGCTCTGCTGTGTTTTCATGGAATATTTCTGGATAGCTTATTAGTTCTCAGATATTAGGGATGCAAGAACAACATGATGAGATTTAGGTCTGGTGGAATCCATGAGGTCTGGTGAGGAATTGAGGAGAACATGGAGGAAGGAAGTGGTCTAATTTTGATTAAGAACTGTTGTATGAAACAAAAGTTCAATATTGTTTTAAAAAAGGAAAGAAAGAAGCTTTCCAAAAATCAATTCTTGCTTATAAAATAGCATGTCTTAATACCAACATTAATTTTATTTTCAAACTAAGAACAGCACTAAAGGGATTGAAATACATGTAATACATGATGGTTAGGTTAATATATTTATTACATATGTGATTTTTAAAGATATAAAAATAGACTGTGATACAATAAACTATGCAGCCCCTTCCAAAAAGAAATGAAATCAAGAAAATAATAAAATTGATAAAATATAATATATTCTGAGGGATGAAATATATTAAAGTACCCTTTGGAATGGAAGTCAGGGAGAAAGTAGGAACATGTTGCCAGGATGTCCCCAAGACAAACATTTAGATGTCCTGATTGATTGATATATTTATTCATATAAAATATGATTATTATGTATAGGACAATAGCTATAAAAGAAAACAGATAAATTTCCTCTTCCTGTATTATTTATAGTCTAGCTACAAAATCTCTAAAACAAAACAAACAATTAATGTTTGAGAACTAACTCATCTAAAAATTGAATGTGCTTACTTAACTACTCCCATAAAAGCACCTTGGTGACTATAATTCTTTATTTTTTTGAGTAAGTAGGCTTTTCTAGACAAGTAGTTCATGCTCACCGACAGTGTCTCTCTGTTAATTTTTTTTTTAGAAATAATATGGCTGGTTACCACTTTAAAATCAAGTATAGAATGCAGTGAATAAAATCAAGTGAATATAGCACATTCTTATTTATCTCCATTTACTTAAGTACACTTTTTCTCATTGGTCCTTTACAATGAGGAAGGAATTAAATTACTAGCTCCAAGTGACAGCCTTTATATTATCAAATACTTAGTACCTACCTCCAACAAACAGTTCATTGTAGCCTACTGATTATCCATAGTTCCAAACAGTTATGGACGATTCTGTTCAAATAGCATATTACTAGACTATCAGCACTGTGTTAAGGTTGACATTAGAACATTTGGGCACAGAAATTAAACTCAATGGACCTTAAACTTTATAATAGAAGAAACATATAATCAGGCAAGGAGTTGTAAGGAGGTACAGATAGGGGAAGGTGTGTGAATATGAAAAGTTTCAATAAGATATTTTAAAAGGAAAATAAAAAAGGAAAAGTGACCATCAGTTCCTATTTTTCTAAGGGATTGGTAAGAAAGGAATTATTCAGCAAATGATGGTGATGCTAATCTCTTCACCAAGTGTAGGATAATTACAGTGCTTCTGGAAAATGGTATCACCCTTAGTACACAATCCTCATGGAGGCTAGGGGAGCTTAAGAATTTATTTGACAGTTTAAGGCTACTAAATTGACAGAAATATGACTGGAGTCTTCTCTTACCCCTTAAGACATTTCTACTATTCTATAAACATTCCTAGAACATGAAAGCATTTTTTTCTGTATTCACTAACATCTGTAGGTATATGAGTTTATATTTAATTATCACAGCTGCCATACATGGACAAATGAGCATTTTAGGGAGAAAGATAACAAAGGTAGTCTATGTTTATGCTAGAAAGAATCTTAGGTCTATTTGGTTAGTGCATGAGGGTAGCCATTGTTGACTTATTAGAACAAATGTAAATTCTTAAGCAAAATGACTCTTCAAATTATTTAAAAACAGCAATAATATTTTCCAGTTCTTCAGACAAAGTGTGCTTAGTTTGTTCAATATTCTTATGACCTGGTCTGCAGGCCAATCCAAAGCTCTTTACAATTTTGCAAATGACAAGTCAGCACATGTCCCCAAATGTTGCTAAGCAGTGCCTATTAGAGCAGGACTGTTATTATATCCTTGTTCGTTTTGACAAATCTTCAGAACATTATATCTTTCTGATGAATGAAATATCCTGCATCTTTCTGTTCATTGCTATTAAGAAAAATATCCTCATTCTTATAATTTTCCAGGTTGACTATGAGTGTGGGAGGTTTCATTCATTCTCACTGCACCTGGTTTGTGTTCCCATTCAGCGATGGAGTTATCTTTCCTCATATTTCTGATATATGATTAACTAATCTGTATAAACTATTTTTTTCTTATAATAGTGTTTACATTAAACCCTTACATCTTCAATTATTTTCTCTGAGATACAAGAGGTTTAGGAGGAAACGCTGTGGTTATTTGTTGAGAATAATATGAAGCAGAAATCTGTTGAGAAGGTTCATTTTTTCCACTGCGTATTTAATAGGGAACTACTATGAACCAAACAAAGTCACTAGCACAGCAGGAGGAAACCAAATTCAGAAATCACTTTCTTCTATGAGTTTACATTCCAGTAAGCAGATACAGGAACTAAACAAACATGAGTGATTAGAAGGTGTTAGTAAGGATGCCATGAAAAGAAATGGTTCAGAAAGTCAGAGAAATAATGTCAGGTGTGAAAGTGGAGGGATGGAAAGGTTACCTCCTAAATTCTATACATAAGCCTTTATTGTGGATTCTGATGTACTGTCATTATCTTGATACTGTCTAACTCTCTTTTTAGATAATTCACCTTCACTGTCTAACTCTCTTTGTAGATAATTCATCTTCTTAGGAATTTTTCTGTATCTTTTCCATCTAGATATTTTCAACACCAAATTATAGAATTTTATATTAATTAATTTAAATAAAATCACATTACTAATAATCATATTCAAGGCAGAAATTCAAAGCCTGGTTCTTATTTTACAGATCCCATGCCATGAACATCCCAACCACATAGAAGAGAGAATTCTAGATAATTTGTCAAGCAGAATATGCCTGAAAATCTTATAATATTCTCTCGGATATTGTGTCATATTATATTAAAATGGTAACTTATAATTTAGCTTGGGTAGATGCTAAAATAAAGCAAGCCAAATTCCACCAAATCAACAAATTCAATTTACTCACAAAATACCAAATGTATAAGTAATTGTTTCTCAATACTTTCCATCATGGTAGATTTGAGCACAGAGAAATGAGAGCTGGAAAGGAAGAATGACAGAACAATCCCACTGCATGAGTATGTGAAGTACTTGCTTTTCTTTTTTCTAAGGACCTGCAATCCTGGGGGCTGAGGAACACCAGGCAGAGGCCACATTAGCAATTGATAAAATGTATAAATCCAAACAGGGATCAAGGAATCATCAGGGTCTTATTCATTGGTCATGCAGCAATGAGGCTGATTTTAGTGATAATTCTGCTACTCTGGCCAAGCTGCATGCAAGTTCTTAAAAGAAATAAAATGAGTTCAGGGCAGTGATAAGCAAAAGCTGCGGGAGACAGATTACACTATAGAAGTGAATGGCACCTTGTCCACACTTATCTTTGCTCATTGCTCAATTCTTCTGCCTCTGAATGAAGCAAAGTGGTGGATTATGAAGGCTACTGTCTCAACCATGATGGTGAGAAAATGGTTCGATTGTATATGTACTTCTTAATTTTAAATGAGAAACTTTGAGGGGACTATTAGAACTGAAGATATTTAAATAAATAGTCCAAAATCACTTATTTTAATATATTATTTTACTTTTAATATTAACATATCTTTAAAACTGTTTAAACTATAAATGGTTTAAACTATTTTATCACCATATTTTCAGCATACACCCCAATATTTTAAATGCCTAATGCTTCTAAAACAAAGGAAAATGAAATTATGGCAGAAATATTACAGTTTGAATAACTTATGTGTCCCAAATTAAAAAAATACATTATAAGTACTATAAGTATCATAATTAATGTATTTGAATTTCTTTATTTTATGGGAGAATTGTGAATTTCAATGAATTCTGAATATCACAATTGGTTATTTTAATGTCTAGTGTTTCCCAGAAAAATATGTGATAGAAAAGATAGATCTGTAGTGATATTTTGAAATGTTTCCAGCTTTTGAAATAAATGCTTTGCTATCTTCTAGAGCATAAAGAAAAGCTCTATACAGAACATGAGCTGAAAATCGTTTGTAATCATTTATTAATGAAAAGTTCCAAAGAGACAGTTGCAAGAGACTGATGAAACTTGGATAAGAGGGAAGGGAAACACAAAACATTTCAAGAAATATTTCCCATCCACCTGCTTGTACACTTGAAGTGTCGTTTCTAGTCTATCTGCCACTACTGGGAGTGAGGAAAGGGCCCCTCCCTTCCAACTCTGCATACTATGTCCAAGAAGATCTAGTACCGTCTTAACTATTCATTGCAAAGATGTGCAGGTGTGGGAAATTACAAAGAACACAATAAGGATGATTCTACATGGATTTTTAAGGCACAAGAGGAGAGAAGCGATCAAGGAAAGCTAATCTTGGACCCAGAAAGCTGAATTCACATACCCACCATGGAAAGAAAATAACCTACAAAACTATGCTTTTGAAATTTACTCTTCTTGTTCTCCTTTCTAAATATTATAGTGTACCCGCACATGATTTGCTTACAAATGTACATGTATACATTATGGGCACTGGCAGGTGGATGTGAAGCATTTCTTGAAACTCAGCTGTGTTTTCCTATCTGTTCTATCACCTGTGCCAAGATAAGCACTTTAGCATCTACTATCCACCATCCCAATCACAGGAGAAGAAAGAAAACAGAGACAGCAAATGTAAGCCTAAAACCTAGACATTGTACAGACCATTTCACCTCCCTTGCTAGAACAGCTCCCATCCTAGAACACATGGGTACCCAGCAGTAAAATGCTATGGTACTTGAATATTTATGGAGTCAATAATTATATATATATATATATAGTATATATATAATTCATATATATATATATGAATTATACTTTATATGTAACATTTTTGCCATATTTATATGAATATTGCTTTTCCTTTTTCTTTGTTTTTGTTTGTTTGTTTGTTTTGTTTGTTTTGTTTTGTGTATTTTTTTTTTTTTGGTCTTTTCGAGACAGGGTCTCCCTGCAGCTCCAGCTGTCCTGGAACTCACTTTGTAGACCAGGCTGGTCTTGAACACATAAAGATCCACCTGCCTCTGCCTCCCAAGTGCTAGGACTAAAGGCGTGCGCCACCACGCCTGGCTTGCTTTTCCTTTTTCTAACTTACATGTTTTTCTATGAAGAAATTCATATTATTTAGAAAACAGCATAGGCGATGTCTTCCATTTCTAATCCTCACATGCACAGTCCTCTCACTGCTTTATTTTTGGGTGGTGAGGAGTTAATCACAGTGTTGAATAGGATCAATAATGGTAGAGCATTTGATCATCAACTTGATTTCATAGGAACATATAAAATTTTATTACTACTAAACAAATGTAAACAACCTAAGTGTTCCTCATAAGACGAAGGTAGGACATACATTGAACACTGGGTTTGGAGCAATTGAGGTGGAATGGACTTGGAATCCTTCTTGTTGAAGACTAGCTCACAGAGTTTGGAATTACACTATGCAAACTGCTAAGAGTGAAAACCCATTAATGATCCAATCCCAGATTTAAAACCTAATAACCACAACAATGACCTGCACAGCTAATTATTTTTTTTGGCACAGTAGCGGCACTTTTCTCTTGAACATTATTAATATCTAGTTAGTTAATTGGACTAAAAGCCCACTCAGTGGGAGAGAACTCATTTGTGCCATCAAAACATAACCAAATACTCATAGCTGGAGAGATCATAGAACCAAAAGAAAACCCCACATCTGTGACATCCCCAGGCAAACATAATTTCTTGCTGTATGCTGAATATATATCCTTATATGTATAGACAAGTATACTAGTCACCACTTATCGAAGACACTTCTTTTTGTAAGAGATGAAAATCATTATAGAATTCCACAACTGAACATACAGGTCTGTGTGATTCCCATCCCCTAAGTAACATATCTACAATGCAGTCTTTATATTTAGGGCTCATGAAATATAGTGGAATAGGGGGTAGAGAAATACTAGTGCATCTCTAAACTCTCACCAGTGAAGCTTCCTCATGCAATAGAGGGTGATAATCATAGGCCACAACTGGCCAAAATGTAGAGAATAAGAAACTACAGAGTGGGTCTCTGGATAGGACTCATATTAAAACTCACCCACCCAGGGTTCAGGGACCATTGTGGAAGAGGGGGTGGATCGATTGTAAAAGCCAGGGGTGGGGGCATGACCATAAGGAAACAGTCTTCCAGGCTTCTGGGAACTTACTCATATGAACTTAGAGTAATAGTGGCAGCATGAAGAAGACCCATGCAAACCTTATCAGACAGACACCAGCATAGACATGGGGAAATGGACAGAAAACCTCAAATTTACCTGAGGAACTATTGGCAACTAATCATTGCTGGTGAGAGAAAGTTGGTCTTCTCAAATGGAATGACAGTGGATAGACTGACCAGGCTCCCATGGATAAACTCACACCAAAGCACATCTGGGGACACAAACCGAACTGGATAAGCCTTAACAAATATAACAGAATGAATGAAATCCTGTGGGTGGGCTAAGGTGGTTGTAGACAGGGAAGGGGTCTAAATATGATTAAGATCTATTGTATGACATGCAAAACAATTCATTAAAATATACGTTGAACAAAGTTGAAGGGGAACGCTAAGAACTGAGAATCATGTTTGTCTACTTACATTGGTGATGACAATTTGAAATGGAAATAAGGACTGCATGTTTTCATTTGTGAAGATGAAGTTTGTCATTTAAGAATAGGATCTTGGTTAGATTTATAAATTTTTTAGTGGTTACTAGGATAAGAAAGATGAAATGGAGCACTTTAAGGTTATTTGTATGGTGATAGGAACAATACAGCTTAGATAAATTGATAGGATAGACCAGACAAAGAACAAAACAGTGATCTTAACATAAGAAGGACTCTGCATTGATGCTTAAGGAAAGTTTGGTTTCAGGAAAGAATAAAACACATCTTTCTCTGAGTAAGAAACATAATAGGCAGGTATATTTGGAAGTAACAAAATGCAACCATTTTCAATTTTTTGCCTTGATTTTCCTGGGGAAAAAAAAATCTTCAGAAAGTGTCGAAAAGAAGAGAGAATGTAGAAGAACGAGGAGCAAGAGTGAGGTGAAAAACACCCCGAATATATTCAAGGGGATGAATTGAATGTGGGAATGTGGGGGGTCACTGGAAGCATGGGAGTATCAAGTTATGGTAAAACAAAGGAGACCATGGGAATGGCTCTTCGCCCACCCAGGTAGCAACTTCTACTCCCACACAGGGACAGAGCTCCTAGAGTAGGCATCAGTTAGAAACAGAATTTGATGACATTCAAGGGTGGAGAAGGTGAAAAGAGCAGGAGATGTGTGCAAAGGAGGAATTATTTCCAAGGAAGAGATAATATCATGCTTCCGTCACTTTTTCCTTTTGTACTTTAAAGAGGTCTATCATTTAAATGCCCCCTTGAGACTCACACTGAAGTGTACTTGGTATTTTAATAGCACCGAGAAGTAGATTCTTTTAAGAGGTGATCAAGATCAAGCATCCTCATAAATCGATTGGTGCCATCATTGCGGGAGTGAATGGTTATCGTAGGAATGGGCTGCGGAGAAAGGTTTTGGTCCCTATCCTTCCTCTCTTACTTCCTGTTTACAAGCAAGCTTACAGGCTTCTATGTTATTACACTGAATGAAACCTTTGCCATGTGCCAATGGCATGTCCTTGAAATTGTTCTTAGAATTGTGAGCCAAGTTAGCTTTCATTTATTTTTTTATTATTTTTATTTTTTATTTTATTTTATTTTATTTTTTTTAACAGGGGAGAGCGCGAACGCAGTCTTCTACTACCACAAATTATGCAGTCGAGTTTCCCACATTTGGGGAAATCGCAGGGGTCGGCACATCCAGAGTGCAATGGATAAGCCTCGCCCTGGGAAAACCACCTTCGTGATCATGGTATCTCCCCTGCCAGGAAAGTATGTTTTTAACAAGTCTTTGTGTGTTGTTAGAGCAGATGATAGTGGGAAGGAAAATATTCCTCACACTTTCATTGATAGTAATCACTTCCTTGGATTCTTATATGAACACCCAAGTATACACCATAAACAATATAACTCATATTTACCCATCGTGGAATTTTATATGAAGAATATACAGTATATTTTAATTTATTTCCTTAAAATGAACATTTTTAGTTTTTAAATATTCTATTCATATTTTGAGAATGCTATTCAGACCCCTCCACCGTCTCCTCTCAGTTTCACCCCCACCTGCTTACCCTCCCTCACTTCATGTGCTCTATAAATTTTTTGGTCTTTTTAAGACAGGCTTTCCCTGTAGCTACAGCTGGCTGGGAACTCCCTATGGACACCAGGCTGTCCTTGATCTCACAGAAGCCCAGCCTTCTATGCCTCCCAAGTAGGGGATTAAAGGTCTGTGCCACTCATGCCTGGAAAACTCTTTCTCTGGGTTGTTTGTTTTTGTTTTTTTTGTTTTGTTTTGTTTTGTTTTGTTTTAATGCTTACTGAGTCTAATTTGCATTCCCCAAATGCTCTTGGGTGTAGGTCCATTCCATGGAGCCTGCCTAATCTACCAACTATCACACCCTAAAAAGAAACCGAGTCTCACTTTCAGAGCACCTATCAACTTCCAGTGATCCTCAGCTAGTGCCAAGGCTTCTTGCCCTCTTCCCCATTCATGCCTGGGTTGTGTCTGATTGGACTCATGCAGATCCTATGGATGCTGTCACAGTGCTGTGAGCTTATATGTGTAATTGCTCTGTTGTGTCTAGAAAACATGATTTCCGCCACTTCAGGCTTTGACTGTCTTTCTGACCCATCTTCTATAAAGATTCCTCAGCCTTTGGATGGGATGGAGTAATAGTTGTCACATTTAAGGCTGAGCACTCCCTAGTCTCCTGTTTTCTGCAAGTTCATCAGTTGTGGGTCTCTGTCACCATTATCTGCTGTAAGAAGTGTCTCTGGTGAGAGCTGAATAAATCCATAGGTATAACAAGTCATTAGGCTTGAGATTAACACTATCCCTGTTTAGCAAGATAATAGTAGTAGGTTCTCCCAAAGGACCTGTAGCCTGTCTAGTCACAGGTTCTTGACCCTGATAATAGTGCCAGGTACGGACAGACTCCAACTTGTGAAGAAGTGGGTCTTAAATACAAATGACTGGTTCTGCTTCTATTGTCCATTGAGCATATTCTGCTAGGCCAATAGTTGTGGTGACTTACAGATATAGCAGTTGTGTAAGACTGATGATTACTTTTCTTTTTCAGTTGTATTCATATGGCATTCTAGTGCTACTAAAGATAGCCTGGAGAGGTAAAGCTTTGAGGTCAATACCAGTTTAATTTCTGCACGTTTTTTCCTATGACTAATGTGTATTCTATCTTCAGCAATAGGTTATTACCTTCAAGTTTTGGAGAGGAACCAGGAGCAATGGTACACCAGTATTGTTTAAGGATCTAAGGGACCCCTCTGATAAACTACTCCATAAGAAAAAGCCTAATCCTGCCATTAGGCTTTTTATTTCGTAGCCTGTGGTATCTGGTAGGGGCATTGTTTCCACTATTATAGGCAATTCCATTTAAAGTCTTATATTGTAAATGTATGGATTTTAAGAAGTTTCTGTTGTAGTAGCTTTTAAAACGCTTTTTCTTTTCTTTTTAAATTTATTTTTATTGATGCTTTGTGTATTTCATACATCATTTTCCAATTCAGTTCAGGCATATATCCCCTTCCCTTCCCCCCCACCCCGCCCCTACCCATCGCAGATCGTGCATTCTGCCGTAAGTTTTATGCATCTTTCTCTGCTTTTTTGTTTTGTTTTGTTTTCTTTTTTAACAATAGGTGATAATTTGTGAGTACAAGCATCCTTCATGTAAAACCAATTTGCAAGCAGTTGTGCCCAAACCCACACAGCTCATGGGTCCCACCATCCTGAAAGGGGGGGCTTGTATGTTCAATCAAGTTGATCAAATGAGTGTCCAGTCTATATTGTTGTAGTTTCACCATTAACCCCAATCGAAGCCCTTACATTCTACCACGCCCCCTCTTCCGCAGATTGTTCCCTAGGCTTAGAAAAGGGGCACAGGTGGATGAGAAGCAAAACACTCTACTTTCTCTGGAGTTGATGTCTTGGTCTCTAGTCAGTTCTGGCTGTTTTCTTTCATGGGCTGCCAGCTTGTCCAGGCTTAACCTTTCGATCCTACTAATGAAGCACATGCAATTAGATATTTAGATATTTAAACAGTATAATATATAGCCTTTCGATCCTACTAATGAAGCACACACAATTAGATATATGGGTATTTAAACAGTACTAATTGTTATGGTAAAAACACTTTATTGTTTCTCCCTCTATTCTTTCCTCTATACTTCCATTTCTTTCTACTCCATTTAATCCTTTCTATCCCATTATTCTGATCTCTTCTTTTCTAACACTTCATCTTTTCAATGGCTTCAGTTTCTTAATTGCTCTGGCTGCGTACTCCTCAGTAATATGAACACATATGCAGAGTGTGTGTCCCTGGATAGAACTCCAAAAAGAAAAAAACTGACCTTGGACATCAAATGGCTTCCTACAACTCTGTGCACTAGTCTTCCCAGGATAATAACTGTTTTCCTTCTTAGAAGAGTCAGCTACCCCTCCCAACCAGCCAGATGGCCTTGGATCTACAAGGGGCAGGGGCTAAGATATAAGCAGAGACCACGAGGAGGGCTGTCTATACTCCAGTGGGTGACGTTACACTGAGGGATATCTGGGTACAAATGCTTGACTGGATAAGACTTAACATGGAGGACAGATACGTGAAATCTGGTGGGAGGGCTTAGGGGGAAGTGTGGATCAGGGAGGGGAATCTAAACTTCACTAAGATCTATTGTATGAAATGCACAAAAACTCAATAAAATATTTTAAAATATATAAATGCAGAGGCTGGCAGGCTTATGTGTCTTGCAACTCAGGAATACTGCACAGACATTCACAAGAAGAGCCAAGCTCTGCCACCTCCAAGACAAGCTTCTGCTGAACCCAACCAGGAGGTATTTTGCAATCACAGTCCCTGTGAGCTAGTTCTCCCTGGAATGACTTCCTCTGTGCTTGAATACAGTGCATGATCCTCAGAAATCTCCGTATTGGATGAATAGCCAACATTAGCTCTCAAGGGGACTTTTTGCAGAGCTTCAGCCTGCTCCTAAGGCCTCTGGAACGGAAGTTGTATCTTAGGGCACCTGACTCTGGGCAGAGACTGATGCCATTCATCCTGGGGCAATGGCTGAGTCCTATCCCATAACCACTGCATGATTAAGATCCCTCTCTCTTCATATGGAGCCTGGTGCTTCCTATGTGCTAATCCATACACCAGGGGCAGAGTCCTGACCAATACTGACCTCACCTATGGTGGGGACATAGAAAGGGGCAGGACACTGGCGACTGTGCTCAGGTCTCCAGCTCTGTGATAGTTAATCTTCAGGTTCAGCTTGAACTGACTCTGAATCACCTAGGGGATGTGAACATGTCTGTGAGAGCACATCCCCAGTGGTATAACTGAGGAGAAAAGACCCACCCTGAATGTGGGTGGCCCCATCCCTTAGGCTTGGTTGGCTGACTGAATAAAATGGAGAAAACACAACTGAAAACCAACATTCATCTTTCTCTGCTTCCTAATTGCAGATGTGTTGTGAAAAACTACCAGCCTCAGGCTCCTGCCACTACAACATTCCCAGCATTATGGACTGCATCAATTCTTAAACTATAAACCCAAATAAACCTAAAATAAACTACAATTGCAGCATTAATATATATATATATATATATTGCATATCAAGGTCCATGGATCTGTTAAATCTGTTCATGTGAGAGTGTCAAAAAGTGAGTTATGAGACAGGCACTTTAGCACCTGCAGTCTTCCTAACGCACCAAGTATTATTTGGCATATTCATGTTTCTTCAGCTCTTACAGATATTAGATATTAACTGGAGAGACTCAGAAATCTGAATGGCTGCAATGCTTAGAAACCTTCACCACTGACCTACTTCATATTTACGGAAACAGTGGCTTCAGGGAACCAGGAACTTGCTCATAAGAACGTGTGACAATGGTGACACCATGGACAAGGCCCATGCTGACTCAAGCCAGCTATTCTCTGTGACAGAATACTTAAACAGGTTATGGGAGGAAAAAGAAAATGAGATACAACAATGATTTCTTGATAGGCATATAATTCTGTGGTAGAATGTATATGTAACTTTCCTAAGACCCTAGGTTCAATCTCAGTACCAAAAGTAAAATAAAACAAATTATGAGCTCCTTTAAAATAATAACAAAACCAAATCTAAGTACAAAAAATGCATAGCCTCAAATAAATATAAATATAGAAAAAATATTATTAGCCATGGGATTTCATTTGCTTCCCTCTATTGCTGTGATAAAATACTGTGACTAAAAACAACTTGGGAAGAAATGTTTATTACATTTTACAGTATGTTGAAAAGAAGCTCAAAACAAAATCCAGGAAGCAGGGCCCTCAACAGAGACCATGGGAAATGGTCTCTGCTTCCTGGTTTGCTTTCTCATTCTGTTCAGCCAGGTTTGTTTTACCACACAGGTCTATCTGCCTGGGGATGGCAATTTAGCAATCAAGAAAATGTCCCACAGCCCAATAGGATGGAGGACATTCCTCAGTTGTGGTTGTTTTCTTCCTGGGAATGTCAAGTTGCAAACTGAAGCTGACTATGACACAACATAAAATCATAGATCCAAACAGATGAACAGCATACCACAAGTTCAGAATAAAGATTAGTTATGCACCATTCCTTCTTTCCAATAACTGTTCCTTAACAGAATGTCTGTTTTCATAGAGCATTTGATGGAGTTTGGAAGGATTTTTTTTTTAATGTTTTTAATTTGAATTAAACTGTTCAGGTTAATTCTGACACCAAAAACCTCATAAGAAATCAAGTCAGCTCTGACATCAACAATGGATTATTCTACCAAGGAGATGTTGGCCAGGGGATCCAAGCCCCCACAAATGGTAAAGGCTCCTTGCCTCCAAACTGGGATATCTGCAGGAAGAGAGGCGATAAGGCCCTGCTGTTGAAGACCTGATATAAACATGGGAAAGATGTATGGAGACCGCACTTGCAAGTATACAGATGGTCTCTGGGATGCCAGAGAGTGTTACCAAAGACCACTAAACCAATAAAGCAAATATAGGTCTCCTTGAGTCAAGCAAGTCTCCTCCGTCAGCACCAGCTACACCTCATCTGCCTGGAAATACTGTGCAGCAGTGGCAGCCATATGTCTGTATATCCCAAATCTAATTGGCTATTAGCTCTCTCCTTGGAGGAATAACCCACGGCTGATGTCACAAGCTTACATCCTCTAATGGTTAGGAGATGTTATAAACCACACGAAGACCCTGCCATACTTAACAGAAGAAAATGTAAATCATGAATTAACATACCATCCAAACATCTGTGTCTATACCAAAGAAACCTACCATAACAATTAGTACTGTTTAAATACCTATATATCTAATTGTGTGTGCTTCATTAGTAGGATCAAAAGGCTATATATTATACTGTTTAATACCTAAATATCTAATTGCATGTGCTTCATTAGTAGGATCTAAAGGTTATGCCTGGACAAGCTGGCAGCCCATGAAAGAAAACAGCCAGAACTGACTAGAGACCAAGACATCAGCTCCAGAGAAAGTAGAGTGTTTTGCTTCTCATCCACCTGTGCCCCTTTTCTATGCCTAGGGAACAATCCGTGGAAGAGGGGGCGTGGTAGAATGTAAGGGCTTTGATTGGGGTTAATGGTGAAACTACAACAATATAGACTGGACACTCATTTGATCAACTTGATTGAACATACAAGCCCCCCCTTTCAGGATGGTGGGACCCATGAGCTGTGTGGGTTTGGGCACAACTGCTTGCAATTGGTTTTACATGAAGGATGCTTGTACTCACAAATTATCACTTATTGTTAAAAAAAATAAAAACAAAACAAAACAAGAAAAGCAGAGAAAGATGCAGAAAACTTACGGCAGAATGCATGATCTGGGATGAGTAGGGGTGGGGTGGGGGGAAGGGAAGGGGATATATGCCTGAACTGAATTGGAAAATGATGTATGAAATACACAAAGCATCAATAAAAAAAATAAATAAATAAAATAAAAAAAAAAAAGAAATCAAGTCAGTGTTTTCGGTATTACAGGATTAGAACAACTGACTGGAACTTCCAACATGCATAGTAAGAAGGCCGAACAGGGACTGGAGATATGGCCTAGTGGTTAAGAGTGCCGACTGCTCTTACAGAGGACCCGGGTTCGATCCTCAGCACCCACATGATGGCTGAGAACCGTCTTTAACTACAGTTCCAGAGGCATCCGACACCCTCTTCTGACCTCCGCGGCATTGCACAACACGGGTGCACAAACCTACATGCAGACAGTATATTCATACACATAAATAAATAAATAAATAAATAAATAAATAAATAAATAAATAAAATATTTAAAAAAAGAAGGCCGAACAAACCATTCCATGACTGCTTGCCACTTTATTTCTGTGAGATTCAAATATAGGAAAAATTCTGTTTCTTCCCAGAACATACGTGGCTTTTGTGAAACAACTGATGTAACAAGCATGTTGCTGGGACTCATTTGCCAGCCAAGCAAAAACTATTCTTCTCTGAAAGCAGAGAGATAATTTGCAAGTGAAAGACATGTTAGGAACAGAGAAAGAAAAGTGGTATTCACTTTCTGGGCAAAGCAACACTCTGTTTAACAAAACCACCTTTTCCTCTCTAGTAACAGCAGCCACAAGAAAATGTGTATGTTGCTCCTAAGCTCTTTGACAATTTTCTGTTGTTGCTTTTATATCTTTCTTTTCTAGTAGTGGCTAAATTTGAAAGTAAGGAGGAAAATGAAGAGTCAGATATACGATGCATATAGAAGGTGAGTAGAGCATTCATGTCTTAGCCATACAGAGTGCTGGCATCTACTACTCTGCAATAGAATAACGGTGCCAGTGCTAGGAACAGGTTAAGTGCATGGGATGTTACCAGAACTTCACCAAGTGAAATGATAAACTGACTTACATGCATAGTTGGTGGTTCTTCCTTATTGATGCAGACTTAAGAGAAGGAGGTCTGTCTGCTGTAGCCAGTGTTCAGTGAGATGCCAAGTCCTGTTCTCTGTACTTGTGATCACTTTATGCAGTGTCACCAGGACACATCAAATCCCTCTTTTATCCTAGTTATCTCTAAATGCTTGGCCACTTCTTTACATATTTACTACCCAGCCTTTAATGCATAAGTTGCCACTTCTATGGTGTTGCAAAATTAATCTTGTAATTTATTGATATCTCCTTCTACTTATTTTTAACAATCTGATGGTAGTTTATTACCTAGTTTACCTCTCCATTTGTTTTACACCTGTTAATTCTTTATTTAAAGCTGTATGAATATTCGTGTGACAGGAAAAAAGTTTGCTCTCCATCACCCTTTATAGCTCTGGTCCTAATACTGGATATTTCAAATATAATCTGCAATTATCATTTATGGTCCTATTTCAAGACTATATGTTATAGAAAGCTTGAAATAGCTCAGCGTGGTGGCACACGCCTTTAATCCTAGCACTTGGGAGGCAGAGGCAGGCAGATCTTTGTGAGTTCAAGGCCAGCCTGGTCTACAGAGTGAGTTCCAGGACAGCTGGGGCTATAGGGAGACCTGTCTCAAAAAGACAAAAAACAAAACAAAATAAACCTTGAAATATAAAACTTCTTGAACTAACATCTCCATTTATAGGACCTTAGAATTATAAAAATTTACACAAAAGTAAATAACAAGTAGATTCTGGATAAATTGCTCAGTGGTTAAGACCACTGGCTGCATTTTCAAAGGACTCAGTTTCAATTCCCAGCACCCACATAGTAGCTAACAACCATCTGTAACTTCAGTTCCAGGGGATCCAACATTCTCTTCAGGACTCTATGACCATTGCATGCACAGGTTCACTAACATATGTGCAGGCAAAACACTCATATACACAAAATAAAAATAAATAAAATTTTACATAAATGCATTCCAAGTGGAACATTTTATTAAATAGAGTTCGTGTGTGTGTGTGTGTGTGTGTGTGTGTGTGTGTGTGTCATTAGCTATTGATCTCTCCCTCCCTCTTAACCTTCTTAAGGGGAAGCATATTTTGGAAATGATCAAGCTAGAACCTGAGCCAAATTCACATGTTACAATAAATAGTAACATGAAGACTTCAGCCTGGGCTCTTTGGCTCTAGCTAAAGATTTTTCACTTAGAACTGAGCATCTAAACAAATGATTTAATTGTAGGAAGCTTTCTTTTTATGCCGAACAGGACCACACATCCCTGCTAAGGGGAAGGGGAGGGGGAGCACAGTGCCCCGCTTTTCGGACACCATGGGGAACTGACCCCTTGGGTGCAGAGGCCAGCGGGCTACTTCCCATAGCCTGACCTGGATGGTACTTCCAATTCAGGCCCTTAGCCTGGACCCACGAGTCACGTGTTCCACCCTTGGCTGTGACTTCCCTCCTGCCCAGGACTGCTGAAGCCTGGACAGGAATTTCAGACTGATGGCTGTAGGCCTATCTTCAGCCTATGTCCACTCACAACACTAGCAACCCAGATTGGTGGTCCGCAAGGGGACCTCTTTCCAACCCACTGGCCACCCGAAGGAAATGCAGGCCTATCTTGGCCTGTATGCACACAAAAATTAATAAAATGACGGGCGGGAATTCCGTGATGATGTTACTATGAAATTCAAATTTATTCCTTGCTATAGCTTGTTTTTATAAACCAAATGACATCAGTTCCGAGAGCCAATCATAATCCCCCCAACTCCGTGCCACTGCACACGGTTGCCCCACCCAGCATCATGTACCTAGGCCACTTGTTTGCTCGTCCTTGGGGTGGGGTCAGACCCTAGCCATGCAGTGCCCTAAGGCATGCTGGCCCTCAATTCAAACTGGATCTTCCTACATTTAATGGCTTGGAACTTGAATGATGCTCAAAGATCAAATTCTCAAGGCTTTGTTGACAGCCTATGATGTTGATTGTGGGGTGGTGAAATCTTTATGAGGTCTGGTCTAGTGGAAGGAGGTGCTGCCGGTGTGTGGGGGGAATATTGGAATCCTAACCTCTTCCTCTTTTCTTTTCTTCACAGCTAATGTGAACACCTCTCCATCATGTACTCCTTACTGCAATGTTTTTTTTTTTTTTTTTTATGCACAGGCCCAGCTAAATTGAACCTTGTCAGCAATACAGGGGAAAATGGACTTCTTTTTAAGTATCTTGAACTTATTCATAAAGAATTTAGGAATGGAATCAAATGGAATCTTTACAAAGTTTATTCGAATTTAGTAAAAATCCCCAGGGTAGAAAAGCTGTGGAGCTCAGCAGCTGCCTCGTGGAGGAGAATCGAGAGGAGAAGGATCAAAAGATCTGAGACCATACCTGTTTAGACCTAATATGGAGACCAGACACATGGCAGACTAGAAGCTACATGGTGGGGAGAGGAAGGGAGTTGTGGCTGTAGAGGAGAAAGTAAAGAAATCCAAGATGTCGAACAGCCCAAAGCATTAGGGAAAGCGTGCTTAGAAAAGAGATAGAAAAAAAAAAAAAAAAAAAAAAAGGGAGCGGTTATGCTTTTCTGAAGAATTCAGAAAAGCTGACAAGATTTAAGGAAAGTCACATGCCAGTTAATACAGAATACAGAAGCACTGTGCTGAGCAAAAGGGATTCTGATGAGGAAAAATTCACAATCTTATTAACACACTAGATAATCTGCCCCACTTTTTAGCAGTTTTTTTTTAACATTTTTTTATTGATGCTTTGTGCATTTCATACATCATTTTCCAATCCAGTTCAGGCATATTTCCCTTCTTAAAGTAAATCTGCCTTCTTAGAGGTGGTCCTATGATCAGAAAAACTAGAAGCTTGTGTTTTTATTCAAGGGACCTAAACAAAATCAGAAAATTGAGCTATACTTATTGTGCTGCTAAATTTCAGTACCATGTTACTAGAGATACAGTGGTTATTATAGTTTGAAATCTCCTAAATTTGATTCTGGAATAAGACTGGGTGGAATTAGTTTCTTTCATACATAACCTCAGGAAGCACAAGTGAAAACCTGAAGAAAATGAATAAAACTCTGTTAAGGATATTTGCAAAGGCCCTGAGAAACTTCAAGGTAGAAAGAATGGAGTATTTGAGCATCATATGTTACCTGCTACTGGCTGATAATCAGGTGGGGTTATAGAATATTACCTGCATCTGTTTTTCATTATCTTTGGTAGGATAGTATACAAGATCAGGCATTTGAGGTGTTAAGAAGTCTGCCTGCTGGGAGACATATTTCCACAGCTACAGATGAATTCAAAGGTGATCAGAGAGCTTATAAATAAAGCAAGCTACTAGCAGCACTTGGCAATTGTAGTGATTAAGACAGACATCCTCAAGCACAAGCTATGATCTATAGGAACTGAGCCTCTCAGATAAAAAGTTTGCAACACAGTGCAAAGCAGCACAGGCTGAGGCCAGAAGAATCCAGATGTTCTGTAGTATTGATGGTCTCTACCATCACTGTCAAAACAGAAAACTGTCCTGACCTTGAATAATTTAGGCATTTCATACTCACATATCAAGGGTGCACTTACATTAGCCGAGCTGCCATGAGAAGCACCATTATGTTCAACCATAAAACTATTGGACATCAGTCACTCTTACAAACACTAGAAACATAAAAATACTTTGCAGAACAATGTTACATGAATGTCAAACTGGCTACAAAGTAGTCTTGCAACCAATCAAGTTTTCATCATCTGAGGAAATTTCTGAACTTACATATTCATGATGAAGTTGGAGCTATAAGAAGCAGAGGTAGAGATGCACTGGCCAGATCCCTGGTGAAGAGAAAGGACTGGCTAATTTTTCTCTTTCCATGGATCTAGTGGATAACACCCGACTATTTATCCAGTCCTTCACTGAGGGCCTGGGGAGGGATATTTGCAAATTCCTATTTTGTAATTCTGTGATTACACTTGTGACAGGATTATCCATGATTAATGTATGCTTTAAAATTGTGGAATAAAATCAGTCAATTTTGGATTTCTGTATTTCTTCAAATTCCACCAGTATACATAGATGTCTATGATTGTCTCCTGTGTCCCTGGTGGCCTTTGTTTGTTTGTTTGTTTATCTTTTCTCTTATCACCACTTCAGTCTTCCTGTTTAAGCCAGTGTTCTCTTAAATGTCAGTCCAGTAGATGTTTAAATCCAGTCATGCACTACATTCCTTAAATAATGTATGTATGAACTTTTTTTTTTTTTTTTGGTCTTTTCGAGACAGGTCTCCCTGTAGCCCCCGCTGTCCTGGAACTCACTCTGTAGACCAGGCTCTCCTTGAACTCACAAAGGTCCACCTGCCTCTGCCTCCCAAGTGCTAGGATTAAAGGTGTGCACCACCACGCCCGGCATTTTATGAACTTTTTGAAACATGTATGAACTTTTTGAAACATGTTGAACATCAAACAGTTTAAAAAAATCAGTTGATATTATGGT
This sequence comes from Rhizomys pruinosus, assembly GCA_009823505.1. Taxonomy (NCBI): domain Eukaryota; kingdom Metazoa; phylum Chordata; class Mammalia; order Rodentia; family Spalacidae; genus Rhizomys; species Rhizomys pruinosus. The sequence goes on from VZQC01012183.1 coordinate 319,016, forward strand.
ACAGACCTACCAAAAGAAAATAACACACAAAGTAATGGAATTTTAATTACTTTGTCCAGATGATTTGGCACCAAATTTCCTAAAAAGGTTTGACAAGTAATATTATATTTATCTTATTGTTCCAAAATGAGTTAGGTACATATGTTTGAATATGGAGATACATCAAATAGACTCAGAAACTAATGAACACATACATGCAAATACAAATGCACAAAGAGAAATGCACACTCTCGGAAATACAAAGGGATAACACATTTTTTATTCTATTTGAATATGAAGATACATCAAATAGACTCACAAACCAATGAACACAAACATGCAAATACAAATGCAGAAAGAGAAAGGGGCTATACACTCTCAGAAATACAAAGAGATAACACAATTTTTATTGATCTAAGACTTGTTGTTTGGTCTAGGATTTAAATATGAACTATAGTATGACAAGTTATCTCAAAATAAATTATTGAAACTTATACGATACTTTGTGTGGCTAATTAGTAATAAGATTTTTGAACCCTACTTAAATACCTAAACCTCAATTGTATATGCAAAACCACACATTTTCATACTGTGTGGAATAACTGCATATGTAAACAGGTAATTTGATAGTTAATGATTCATTTGCACATGCAAACCTACATTTTAACATAGCGATGGCATTTGGTATATAGAAAGATTTTCCCATGATAACTCTGTTTGCCAGGTTTCTTATCTCTCTTTTTAAATAAACTGTTCTTTAAATAGAATTCCACTCAGTACAGAAAAATCTACTAATAGTTCAGGATTACTCAGATAGAAAAATACTTTAAAATTATAATATATTTGGAAAAAATCTCTTTGCCTTGTTGCTCTTCAGGAAAATAAAATTTAGTGATTTTCACTTCAAACTTAGAATATATACATACTATACACATTCATAGGATGCCTTGTGTATGTTTGATTAGAAATATAAACTCATGATGCAGCTGGCTCTGGATTTATCATCTTAACACTTCAACCTGAAATAGCATAAAAGCCTTTTTCTTTCAAAGACCAATATTTAAAGGGTGTTGATTTATGTAAATCAATAATTTATCAACTTGCTGTCTCTCCTTGCTGCCAGCCAGATGCTTCCCGCTTTGCTCAGCCAGACAATGTCAGCTGCAGCACATAATGGCCTCTGCCTCATGTAGAAATAAGAGCATAAATATTTTAAAAATCCTGCTACAGGAAGTAAGGAGGGACGGGGTGGGGGGGTGAGAGATTTTACTGGTTTACTGTGAGAGTAGAAGTCTACATATTTTATGGGATGGTTTTATCAGAAGTGGAGGCAGGGACGTCTCTTAGCCTGATTTTTATCTCCTAACAAGACTGACAGACCAAAGTCTTTTCATAGCAATTTGTTGAAGACATCTGGTGAAGCTTTCTAGGGGATGAACACACTGCAGAGTGTTCCTCTGGTATCAGTTGGCATGGCAACCAGCAAAAGACTATTCAACATCAGTAGGTTTCAAAAAGGTTGAGGCCTAGTTGAAAATCCATTTGGGCTCCTACCTGCAAAATTCTTTTGAAAATGCACTAAATCTTTTCTTAGGGCTCTAGAGACTGAACCAATATGTACAACTGTGGCACCTTCAATCTTAAATAATTTTCAAAACATGGGATTAATGATTACAGTCAGCAGAGGTATTACAAAAGATAAGGAATTATGGTACCGTTCTAGAGAGGATATTAGTTGAAATATGTCCATTGTTTCTCTTTGTTTCTTATCATAAAGGAAACGAAGAATTATGTTCAAATGTCTACGAATTTTAAAAGAAACAGATGAATGAAAATTTTGGCATGTTATTTTAAAAATCACACACACACACACACACACACACAAAGATAACAGATTAACATAATGGAAATTCTGATTTTGTAGTAATAGTAGACTTTAAATATATGTTCTAATATAGAGAGATTTTAAATTATTTTTAACTGTTTTATGCTATAATATACTAACAATGATTTTAAATTATATAAGGGCTAACCAATTTAAACAACATATTTTGTTGTGCATATAGTTTTAACTCTGTGAAAATCAAGGAAGTACTAATAAGGACTTTTACTGCATAATTTTATAAGTTTTTTTTAGCTAAAATGATATTAACCACAAATAAAACTTCCCATAAAATTTACCCCCATTACCTGCTGACTTGCACTGGGATCTATAGCTGGAATTCTATAATGAAGTAAAGTAAAGAACATTCTGAAACCATATTCTAAAATACATATAACCCACATGAAATAAATTAAAACCTCCTCTATTATTGCCCTGGTCATGAATTTTAGGACCTAAGTATTTCATTTAAACTATCCACCCCAAGAGCAGAATCTTGAACTTTAATTTTAAATAAAAGGATGTTACCTAAAACTCAGTAAAGTTGTTTTGTAGTCCTTAGAGTTGCAGTGGCCCAGGCAATAGTGCACCCAACCCAACAATAGCCCATGGCTTCACAATGCATGGAAGGAATCTGTATCAACACCAGCCATGTCCTAGGAGAACTCCTAACATCACGACCACACATACCACAGGCTGCTTACAGAATAGATTGCTTGAAATTGTGCTTTAGGCAAGTCCAAAGCAAAGCTTATAAGTAATTGTGGTTACACAGTGTTATAATCCATTGCATAGAGATGATGAAAATATTTACACGTGTTGATTCAAAAGCAATTGGTGTTTTTCCTTGTTCTAAACCCTCTGAAGGACAAGGAGACCGTCTCTGTCACTCCATTTCTTGAAATTTCCCACAAGAGAATGGAGATGAGTGTGCTTCCTGCTTCTCCCCAATGTGAGTAATAGGGTAATTTTCATTTGACAGAGCTTCATAAAATTATATAAAAATTTAAAGTATAATTTGTCATTGTTGTTTAGTGTAGTAAGGTATGCTTGGAAGTGAAAGTCTATGGTAAATAAAATTAGCATAATCAATATCATTAAGTTTGAACATATTTAGAAATCAATATTTTTATAGCTTTTGCAGAAAGAACAGCAACAGTCTCTTTTGGGTCTTGAAGCAATATTCTTTCATTATCCTTTTATCTTTTTTCTATAAACTTCCATTTCTTGTTTGCCTGGAAGTTGATAGAATAGTCTGTTTTTGTTGCTGTTGTTGTTGTTGCTGTTGTAGAAACTACGGAGCAATTAGACAAATAAACACTTTTATTCATTTTCCAATTTATTCTGATACTTTTCCATGTTTCTCCTTTTCAGAGGACTAAAGCACAGTGCAATAATACACTTTTCAATAATAACAGTAATATAAATTAAGTGCCAGACACTATCCCAGGGTTGATACCTATTATCTCATTTACCTCACTGATTTTTTATCAAGAACCTCAAAATATAACCATCAATTTTAGGAAGGTATAATCTGAGGTTGACAGAAATTACTTCTTAAATGGAATGATTCTGAACAACAAAACATGGTTTTACATATGCCCAAAGTTGTACAAATTTGGAACAATAAGAAGAACTAGAGAAAGGGTTTTAATATACCCAAATAAAAAATTCCTGAATGTTTCTATGAATCAATGAATAATTTATGCCAGAAAGTTATGCCTGAAAGGAAGAACTTGTTTTGACTTCCTGCTCCTGATCCCCAAAGTGACTCCAGAAAGCCAGTCTCAATAACTCCCAGAATTCTACCCCTCTTCAGAAATGCAGAGATAGCCTGTCCTCACTGATGGAAAGGGCACACATTTCTAGCCTTCTCTTCATTGCTACAAGGGGTTCATTCTGCTTCTAGACCTCACCCAGAAAGTATTTAAAGAAAATGCTGGTAATGAATGACGCACATGCCTCCCATTCTCTTTCTCTGTCTCGCTTCTCTTTGGCAGTAAAGAGCTCCCCACCTCAAAACTCAGCATATGTAGTCTTCTCTATGCTGAAAATCGTTGGATAAAGGAACAAAGAATGGACAGAAATAGACAATTAGTAGGACATATGAACTTAATTTACGTGGACCAAAATAAAATTTTAATTAGAACATCTGTTGAATACATGTCTGCAGGGAATTGACAGTTGCTGTTTGTGTCTTGCTGAACATGTTTCAGACAGAGTTGGAAAGACCAAGTCTACAGACAGTGTGGAAAAGTTCAAAAAGTTAAGATGCTTCACTTAAGCATGCAGGATGAGGAACATCTTGTTGCAAAATGACAGCTGTGACTCACCAACGAAGTCTGAGCAGAAGGGAAGTTCAGAGTACAGCTTGGTCTCTCCCCCTTCCCATGCTGAGTCTCCAAATATATTGTTATACAATAGCTTCAAACACCATATGCACAATGCTATCAGGCTCCAAATCGGACCTAGTGATTTAGCTCAAGTTATATTAGACTGCTCACATCCAGAAAAAATGGCAACAGCATCTACATCAGGATTTTACATTTACCACCCAGATGAAGAATACAATCCATTTAGTTTTAAAAAAGACAGAAGACAGTATACACTCAAGTACAGAAAATACCAATAGGATTTTTAAGAAAAGAATTTTGTGTGATAATTTTAGGATGATTAATGTACCAGTCTTAGAAAACTCAAAGATCACAAGGCTTGCATGAGAAATAGGCAATTTCCTAAATAGCCGACATCTAGTTTGATGGGGAGGTCAGTAAGACTGGAGCTTCCTGTAAATGCTTTCATCCCAGGTAACTGGGAAAGACAACGCAAACTGAGAGGCCAGAACTTCTTAAACAGGAAAAGTGGTTGGAAACAAAGCAGTTCTTGCTAGAATGAAATTATTGAATTATGAATTAGATAATATTTTATAAACAGTTTGGGAATATGCAAAGATTTATACTAAAGGGAAGTAATGAAATCTTGCACAAGCATCAATGTTGGATTAAAACAGGATATCCTCATAGAATTGTAGCAGTGATCTTGAATAAGGATGGAAACACAATGTTGAAGAAAGCAGCACTGGCAGTGGACAGCAGCCACCAAGTTAGAACTCAGCACAGCTACGATGGAATGCAGTCCAAAATTCTGGACGAGCTAGGTCATGGGTCTAAGATTTAGTTTTCTATTTGTAAAGTTTCTTTGAGTTCCTATTCATCATTCTGGATCTCTACACATTTGATGGAATTGTTAATAGGGATTGAGCTTTTTGCACAATACTGTATTCATATAAAATAATTTCATTTCATCATTTGTCTTCCAAATACTCAGATATGATTACACATAATTCATATAGTTTTAACTGTTGTTGATTATTGCTTCTCTTTACATTTTATAGTGAATACAAGAAAATTTAAAAATCGATTTCTTAGTTCTTCCTTCAACTCAACATGTTGATTAGTCGGTTTATTAGTTTTAGTATATACAGAGATTTTCTTTGAAATTACACACATGTTGTTTAGAAGCCTCAATATTCCATTAATAAAAATGAGGATAACCATAACATCACAAATATAAATAGTCATTCTGATAGGACACCATACTCTTACAAAAGACAATTGTCAGCCTCAGCCTTTTATCGTATCTTATATTTTATTTTATTATTTTATTTTTCTGAGACAGATCCTACTGTGGCCCCAGGCTGACCTAGAATTTGCTGGTTAGCCCAAACTGGTCTCCAGCTCACTAACCCCCTGCTTCATAATCCAAGTTCTGTACAATACTAAGACTGCAGACATCTGCCACCATCATAGGAGCAGCTTCTCACTTTCAGAGAGTGAGCTGCTCACTCAGAGGCTCACCAGAACTGGAGATCCACAATGTCACCGCTGCTAAACATCTTAAATTCCAATTAATTACACCCAGATTGAATTTCAAAGCAAGTTTCTTATTTTCCTTGTAGTACATTTAATCATTTAAATTTTGTTCTTTTGTACTTAAACAATTTAAATCCAAATTGTCGCCAAAGAAAAAAATGTAAAAATATTTTAATGGGATTTAGTAAATAAACGTTTATTGAATGTATTGAAATTGAGCTAAATGCCAGAGATAAAAATAAATAAAAATCACACAGGCTTCTCCTCTTACAGGCACTGGACAGGGTGTAAGGTGTGCAGAGCAGGGGCCGATTGGTGTTTCCTGTCACTATGCTGCAGTCCTGGGTGTTAAGGGAGCATGAAATAGTAAGTGAATTGGTATGTCTGAGAGGTCAAGGAAAGGTTTCACAAGGGAAGTGATATTTGAGCTGCAATTTAAAGGATGGATAGTTCTCAGTTGGTTGGAAAAAGGACGGGGGGAAGCGAATTCAAGGAAAATGAAAACGACTGAGATGAGATTAGAAGAAATATGAAATAATTTGAAGATGTATTCTAGAATATAAATTTATATATGTGAGTTCCATGTTAGAATACTGGATTCTATGCCCCAAATTTCATATTGCTGGCCACTAACCAATCATCATCATTCTTCTGGAAGAACTCTAGAAAAAGTTTTTCCCTGCTTTCAAACTTGAAATTGACCAAAGGACCAATACCATAACAATATATCGTATGAACTTCAAAATATTCGGAAGCTGAAGAGATGGCTCTGCAGGTAAGACCACTGGCTGTTCTTGCAGAGGACCCAGGTTTGATCCCAGCATCCACATGGTGGCTGACAACCTTCTGTAACTCAAGTTCCAGGGGATTCAACACCCTCTTCTTCAGCAGGCACTGCATAACACAGGTGCACTTACTTACATGCAAGCAATGCACTCATATATAGAAAATTAAAATAATACATAAAATTTTAGCATTCAATAAAAGAAAGCATGCATTATATACATGTATGAAATTCTCAAAGAATAGATAAATAATTTAAAAATTGGAAGAAAAAAACCTTAGGGTGGGAATTGTTTGCATTTATTTCTTCTTTTGTTTAATAAAGGTTTCCACATTCCTGTCCTGTTTAGTAGGGATAAGCATGATTTTTTAAAATCTCAGAGGTGCCACCTTTGAAGACATATCCAAATGGTAGTAAGGTGGGATTAGGAAGAGCAGAATGGGCAACAGTAAGATGCACTGGGTATGAGCCTCACAGGGTGGAGAATTTATAGACAAGGTGATCCAAGAGCTAAATCTCAATCACCAAGGAAGAGACAACAGCACAAAAGCTGTGCCAATTCGAATTTCTGAAAGCCTCAGATTCTTGTTTGTAAAGAGAGATCATCAGGCTGGATCCAAGATTCCCACTCTTGGCTACTTGAGAGAATCAAATTTAGAGAGTTTTAAATCCCTCCATTAGGTGTATGCAGACCAGTAATAAATCAGTGTCTTTAGGGTGGGACCTGGTTCTGATGGTAATTTAAAGCTCCCAGGAGGTGATATTCATGTACAGCCAGAGTTCAGGATGTCTGTAAGGACTGACCTCCATGTCATTGTCACCTGTAAAAGAGGTGTTCAAGGTTTGCATAAGTGGAAATTGGGACAAGCAGAAATGCTACTCATCATCTCCAAATACGTGAGCCCATCCTTTTCCTGTACCTCAAGCTACTGTCCTCGTGTTACATGATTAACACCAAGAAACTCTCATCATGCAAGGACTGCTGACTTGTCTACATTTTCAAAGAAAATATAATTAAAACATGCCTTTCTTTGGGGAGGGAGAGACTAGAGTGTTTGCCTAGCATGTGGGGGTCCCTGAATTTGATGCCTAGTAACACACGCATACACACACACACACACTCACACATACACACACCACAAGCAAAAGAAAAATACTCATATCTATTTCTCTCAGAGAATTAATCTTCTGAGTAGTTAGCCGTTTACATATTTGTTTTCAACAATGATCTGAATTTTCCTGTTACCATCTTCGCTGCTCATGACACTCAGTTTCAAGCAAAGGACACTCAATAGATTCCTAGCTTTTTTTTTTATCCCTAAGATTCTTTATGGTTATGTTAGAGGTCTCCCTTTCTTTAAAAATAGTTTGGGCTGGAGAGGTAGCCTAGCGGTTAAGAATGCTGACTGCTCTTGCAGAGCACCCGGGTTTGATCCACAGCACCCACATGGCGGATGAAAACTGTCTGTAACTCCAATTCCAGGAGAGCTCCAGTTCCAGGGGAATCCAAGACCCTCTTCCGACCTGCGCGGCATTGCATGACACTGGTGCACAGACCTCATGCAGACAGTACATTCATACACATACAAAAAAAAAACCACACACACACACAAAAAATAGTTTTTAATTTTATCTAAAAGCTGTTTGATAAGAACCAAATGAATCACTAAATAATAATGTAAAAGGCAGGTTAATACTATTTTTTAATTAAAGAATAAAAACAGTCTTCTGTTATTTCATTTTAAATTTTATCCAATTTTTCTATTCCTGGTTTATAAATTTCCTCTTATTTTGTATTTCTGACTATTTCTCCTCTAAATTGTAACATACATATTAATTTATTTATGATTAATCCTTCCACAAAAGATTTGTGGTAGATCTCTCTCTCTCTCTCTCTCTCTCTCTCTGTGCGTGTGTGTGTGTGTGTGTGTGTGTGTGGTATGTCTAATGTTGTGACAATGAAGTCAGTGGAAATGATTAAGGCTTTGGAAGGCCATGGGTAAATGTGGAAGGAAGGTATCATGATAGCAGGGTGCCAAGAGAAGAACTTTCTGGACTGTGCAGAGGTCCTGGCTGGGTAATGCTATGATATCTACATCGGTTTAGGCTGGATTTTGGAAGCCCACTGTCTCATTCTTGGAAAGAGTAAGAATATAGTATTCATTTTCAGAGAAAAGTTAAATTGACTTATGATGCAAGGAGATTGAGTGCTAGAGAGAGAGAGAGAGAGAGAGAGAGAGAGAGAGAGAGAGATCTATTTTACTAAGTTTCAAATAGGCCTGTTGATAGTCCTCATATGTCTCCAATTTTCTCCAACCTATATGCAGAAGAAATTCTACCATTGACTTTTATTTTTCTCAGAAGATTAAATTTTATTTTGAAAAATAACTATTTTAGTGGCTTAAATTTTCTGATAACCTACATTATTTTCTCTCTCTTTTCTTCTCCTCTCAGTGCTTGACTTAATTGATTAAAAAAGAAAAGGAAATAAAAGAAAAGAAAAAAAAAGAAAAATGAAAAGAAAAGAAATCCATTAGTGACACTCTCCCTTAAGTATTTCTGAGAGATTACTGGTGGCTAAACTTTGGTTTGAAGGAAATATCAGAAAATGTAAGTTGAAAACACAAGTTTCCAGGTGTAAGAAGATTAATATACCAGCAAAAAAAGTGAATGGTTCGATTATTTGATTTACATTTTAATAATCTCCAAAAGACATGGTAGACAGGATAATAGATTGAATATATAAAGTACACAGTTCTCTAAATTCTTTCCACATACATGGGTGTAGTATGATTTAAATTTGATGGAAAACCGCAGGCCCATTCTCATAAAATCAAACAGGATTTGCCATTTCTGCTGCTGACAGGAAATGTCACTGGGAGGAAATAAGGCAGCAAGCTGCTGTCTCAAAAGCATCAGCACCTCAGAAACTGATGAGAAGAGAGGGGCCTTGCATAAACAAACGTGACCTGTGCCCTGGATGGATCCATGTGACTTCCTGGAATCTGTTTGTATCATTTCAGGCTCGAAGGGTATTGAAAGATCTTAGGGAAGACTGTTCCCTTCCTAAAGAAACGGGACAGATTTTCAGAAAAGATGCAGCAGTGAGCAGAGGAAATCAAACCAGGAGGAAAACCACCCAAAAAAAATGCCATATGGTTTGAGTTCTGATGGAATTCGTCAGACCCATAGGCAACTACTGAGAAGCTAGCCGTGAGACATGTGTGATATTGAAACACGCTTGAAAAATACATGGTTGTTTATTGATGTATGTCCTTCATTTACATGTAAAGAGTTACATGCTTCATATAAAATAATTTCAAGTAATCTAGCCATAATTCATAAGGGTAGTTAATGAGAAAATATGCTGCCATTTATTGATTCTGTGTGTATGTAGCATGAGTCATTTAAATGAACATAGTATAAATTCTATATAATAGTATAATATGTAGCCTTGAAGTTTTCAGGTATATGTACACATCTAGTCTCTGTTAGAACATACATCAGGGGGCTGGAGAGATGGCCTAGCGGTTAAGAGCACCGACCGCTCTTACAGAGGACCCGGGTTCGATCCCCAGCACCGACATGGCGGCCGAGAACCGTCTGAAACTCCAGTTCCAGGGGAATCCGACACCCTCTTCTGACCTCCGTGGCATTGCACGACACGGGTGCACAAACTTGCATGCAGACAGTACATTCATACACATACAGAAATAAATAAAATTAATAAAAAAATTTTAAAAAAAGATCATACATCAGTAATCAATTCATATTTCAAATGTTTTATTTGGGAAAAAAGGATTACAAAGTCCATTAGCCAGTTTGAGTTTATACAATAAATTCCTTCATGTTTAGCTAGGATGGGAATTATTCTCTTCTAATGAGTAATAAATGTGCATGAGGCATGTATCCCACTGGATTACTTAGCTAAATCATATTTAGAGGACAGCTAATTGCCTAAAATTAATCCGAATCCAATACAAATTTTATTGCCACTAATTGCCTTTGCAGGTTTTGAAACATTAAGCATATTCAAATGTATTTGTGATAGTACTGCTTCACATATGGTGTGTGGGCCGCACGCTTCTTAATATTCACTTTAAGCTTTTTAAATATTTTGGTCATTTAACATTAAAATTAGATCATTATGCCTTAAATATAATTTTGTACTTTTAGCAATGTGATAATTTGCATTTTAAATGAACTGTTTTGTCATGTATAGTCTCTGCTTATTGTAGTCCAGTTTTGGCACACCCTAGTTGGAATTTCAGTGCCACACATGAGAAAAATGCTGTAGTGGCCTCGTGGATTCATTCACAGTACCATTTCACATTAATTCATTTTCTCAGTTCTAGAACACTTAGCCACTATTTTCAAAACTTTTGTACATCTTTTTTTTTTTTTTTACTTGCATTTGAATTTTTATAGCTGCTTGTGTGTCAATTTTTTTGAATTTTTATGCATTTCATACAGAACCTCTCGATCAATCTTAATAGTCTTTAGGCCTCTTTCCCCACTGGCGGCTTCCATAACCCCTCCCACTGGAATTCAAACATTCTGTCATTTGTATTAAGGCACGTTTTGTCAAGTTAGTGTCACCAGATATTCATCGGTGCAGTTTTATCTATCGAGGTCTAGTCAACGAATCCAGTGTCCCTTACTTTAAGATCTTCTTTGCCTCACCCAGCAGCAATCAGCTGTCAATATTTCTTCTAAGATTGGTGTCGGTCCTACTGTCCATTTTCCCAGTTTTGTGCTGGGTTTTTGTCTCCTTGAGTTTGCGTGGGTCTTGTGCATGTTGACATCCTTACTATAGGTTCATATGAGCAGGATCTCCAGAACTTTTAAGATTCTATTTCCGTAGGGTCATTCAACTCCTCCTTGGTTCTTAAAATCTTTCTGTACCCTCTTCCCCAATGAATCTGAAGCCCTGAGTGAGTGAAGCTTAATATAGGAGCCCTGTCCAAGAATTCTTATTCTCTACTCTTTGGCCATTTGTGACCTTTTGTGGTCCTGGCACTCTGTTGTATGAGAGAGCTTCATTAGTGTCTTCTTTATCCCTTGTTCTGTGATAGACGTGAGCCTTAGGCAAAGAAGTTGCATTGTAGATGTGACAATTGGGCTTGGACAGCTCACAGTGTCCATGTGTGCCTGGTTGTGGTACTCTTATAATGGTCTCTATCTTTTGCTAAAGTATTGTCTTTGATGAGTGGTGACTGGGAAAATTGTCTGTAAATATGATGAGACATATTTTGTGTATAGTAATATAATACATTACATGTGTTATGTATGTGACAGTCTTGGGGTTTTCTGTAAGTTCTATGACTTCCCAAGCCAAGTATATTGCCTATGTTTACAGTACCACAGAGGAGTTTCATCCCATTGAATGGGCTTTAAGAACTATCCTGTAGCTGTTGATTACCCCCCAAAACTAAAGTGCCACAACTGCATAAATGCATATAAATAAAATGCATATAAATCATATGCTATGCTGGTCATTGATGTGGTTATTGTCTGTGAAGCAGGGTTTAGACCACCTATTAATGTCCTCCCTTAGCAACTTGGGTAGTGCGCCCCAAAGCTATGAGAGCTAGCTTTCAGGGGAAGTGCCTTCCAGGTCAGTTTCAGCTCTGTTGGTTCAAATCCTGTGTCTGAAGTATGACCTGTATTTAGTGATAGGTTCCTACCTTCAAATTTTGGAAGGCAATCAAGGACTGTGGCAAGAGCCTCTGTAAGTTTTGGGGGTCTTGTGGGTTACCTTGGTCAACTCAACAGAAGGTTTCTCCTGTCTGGCTTTTTCTTGTTATGCACATGAACTCATGTAGAGATACATGTTTAATTTGTCATTAGGTTGTTAGAATAATAAAATTCCCAGCCGGGCGTGGTGGTGCACGCCTTAAATCCTAGCACTTGGGAGGCAGAGGCAGGCGGATCTTTGTGAGTTCAAGGCCAGCCTGGTCTACAGAGTGAGTTTCAGGACAGCTGGGGCTACAGGGAGACCCTGTCTCAAAAAGACCAAAATAATAATAATAATAATAATAATAATAATAATAATAATAATAAAATTCCCTCTTTTTCTTTTACAGCACCTGGGTATTATTTATCTCGACTCTCTCACTTCCCCATGTAACATTTCTTCCATGTCTTCTCCATTTAAAGTGTGCCCATTTTCCCCATTTCTCCCTTGATAATATCAGTCTCTTATGGCTCCACTTCTCTTGAGCTCCTTCTTTCTCCTTTTCCCCATAATTCCTTGAGTAACCATCCCTCCCTGTTTGCACTTAAATATCCCAATTTTATCCATTTCTCTCTTAGGGACACGTGTCTCCTACTGTGCTTTTTCAGGTTCTGTCTGTCTTTCCCTTTGCCTCCCTGGTTCCTTTGTGTTTTCCTGGTTTTTGCAGTTACATCAGGATACCTACTCACATACAGCGATTTGGTTGTAGGAGCCACATATGAGGGAAATTATGCATGGTTTGTTTTTCTGAGTCTGTGCTGTGAGCTTCTAGTTCCACCCAGTCTTAGCCAGTCTTACTAGGGTAAGATGAAATATTAAAAAGTTTTTAATTTCCATTTCCCTAACTACTAACAATGTTGAACACTTTTAAAGATGTTTCTTGGGCATCTTTATTTCTTTTATTGAGAACTCTGTTCAGATTCTTAGCCTGGAATTTAATTGGGTCACTTGCTTTCTTGATTCTTTGTTTTTTGAGTTGTTTATATATTCTGGATGTTAAACCACCATTTTTCTCCTACTCTGCATGCTTTCTCTTAACTTCTTTCATTGTTTCTTTTGCTGTACAGAAGCTTTCTGGTTTAATGAGGTCCCGTTTGTTGATTGTTGATCTTAATTCATTTGCAACTGATGCAGGATTTAGAAAGTCCTTTCCTATACCTAAATCTTGTAGATTATTGCCAATACTTTCTTCTATTTTTAGAGTTTCAAGTTTTATATTGAGGTCTTCGATCCATTTGATGTTGGCTTTTGTGGAAGGTGAAAGATAAGGTTCTAAACAGAAGACTGAAAATTCATTCTTCTGCTGGTAGAGATCCAGTTTTGCCAGCACCATTTACTGAAGATGCTGTCTCTCCTACAATGAGTGTTCTTGGCCCCTTCATAAAATATCAAGTAGCTTAAATTGCATGTAATCATGTTTGGGTTTTCACTTATATTCCATTGATCTATGGGACTATATGCAAGGATGATGCTGTATTTATGACTATATATCTATAATTTAGTTTGAAATCTGGTACAGTAATCCCTTCAGAATTGTTCTTTGTACTCAGTGTTGTTTTAGCAATTGGGGACTTTGTGTTTCCATATGAATTTTAGGATAATTTTTCCCTAATTCTGTAAAGAATATCACGGGAGTTTTGATTGGGATTGCATTGACTCTATATATTGCTTTTGGTAGGATGGTCATTTTCACAAAATTAATTCTTACAGTCCACGAGCATGTGTGGTCCTACAATCTTCTTCTGCATTCTTCAATTTCTTTTTTAAAAGATTTAAAAGTTTCAATGTAGGGGTCTTTAATGTCTTTGGCCAAGTTTATTCCAAGTTATATATTTGAGGCTATTGCTAATGGGAGAATATCCATGTGCTCTTTCTCTAATTGCTTGCTATTTGTATATAGAAAGACTACTGATTATTGTAGATTCATTTTATAACCTTACACTTTACTGTAAGTGTTATTCATTTTTAGGAATTTTCTGGTGGAATATTTTATTGTTTGGATGTAATATAGTATCATGCAGAAAAGAGATCATTTGACCTCTGCTTTTCCAATTCATGCTCTTTAATTTCCTTTTCTTTTTCTTATTGCTCTAGCAAGAGTTCTAAGCGCTCTATTAAAGAGCAGTGGACAGCCTAATTTTGTTCCAGATTTTAGTTGGAATGCTTCCAGTTTTACTCAATTTATAGTGATGTTGGTCCTGGATTTGTTGTATATTGCTTTAATTAGGTGGATGTATGTTCCAGACAGTCCAATTCCCTCCAGGTCTTTTAACATAAATGCATGTTGAATTTTGTCAAAGGCCTTTTCTGAATTTACTAAGATGACCACTTGACTTTTGTTTATTAATCCATTGATATGATTTATGACGTTTATTGACATATATTTTAAACCATTTCAGCATCTCTGGAATAAAGCCGACATGATCATGGAGGATAATCTTTTGATGTGTATCTATATGAGGTTTGTAAATACTTTGTTGAGAACTTTTGCATCTAAATTCTGAAGTATGTGGGTTTTGGTTGTATCTTACCTGGTTTTGGTATCAGAGTGATGCTGGAATTTGTGAATTCTCACACTGTCTGTATCTTTTTGAATAATTTAGGTGTTATTTTTGTAGATATTTATTTAAACTTTATTTATTTATTTTATTTATTTCTGTATGTGTATCAATGTACTGTCTGCATGCAGGTCTGTGCACCCGTGTCGTGCAATGCCACGGAGGTCAGAAGAGGGTCTCGGATTCACCTGGAGCTGAAGTTCTCCTGGAATTGGAGTTTCAGACGGCTCTAGGCCGCCATGTGGGTGCCGGGGATAGAACCTGGGTCCTCTGTAAGAGCGGTCNGTCTGCATGCAGGTCTGTGCACCCGTGTCGTGCAATGCCACGGAGGTCAGAAGAGGGTCTCGGATTCCCCTGGAGCTGGAGTTCTCCTGGAACTGGAGTTTCAGACGGCTCTCGGCCGCGATGTGGGTGCCGGGGATAGAACCTGGGTCCTCTGTAAGAGCGGTCGGCGCTCTTAACCGCTAGGCCATCTCTCCAGCCCTTTTTTGTAGATATTTAAATGTCTGGTAGAATTCTGCTATAATTCCATCTAGGCCTGGATTTTTTTAGTCAGGTGGTTTTTATACTAGTGTTTCAATTTCCTTGTATGTTATGATGAATCTGTGTAAGCTGTTGATCTCTGCTTAGCTTTGTTTTGGTTTTTTAGAATACATACATTTCTTTTAGGTTTTCAAAGTTAATAGAGTATAGGATTTTAAAGTATTCCCTTATAATGTTCTGGATATTTTTGTTCTCTGTCTTTGATGTTTCCTGTTTCAGCTCTGAGTTTGATCATTTGGAGTTGTTCTTCCTTTTGGTTAGCTGTGCCAAAGGTCAATCTAACTTGTTTAATTTTTTCCAAGAAACTTCACCTATATCCATGGACTCTTTGAATTGTTTTCTTTGTTTCTACTTCATTAATTTCTGATCAGATTTTTGTTATTCTTGTCTGCTCGGTTTGGGTCTTTTGTTCTTGCCTTTCATGAGCCTTGACTTGTAATGTTAAGTCTTGTAATGTTAAGTCATTTATTTCTACTCGTTCTGATTTTTAAATGTAGGCATTTAGAGTTATAAACTTCCCTCTGAAGACTGTTTTTAAAGTGTCCCAGAGGTTCTGTTGTGTTGTATTGTCCTTTCCATTTTTTTCCAGGAATATTTTTCATTTCTTAATTTCTGCTTTGACCCATTCATTATTCATTTGTGTGTTTCTTAATGTCCATGAGTTCATGTGGTTAATAGAAGAAGCCCTAGTAAGTTTTCCTGCATTGTGGTCTGATAGAATCCATGGGATTATTCCTTATTTTTGTATTTTTGAGGTTTGTTTTGTGCCTCAGTATGTGGTCGATTTTGGAGAATTTTCCATTGTTACTGAATAGAAAGTATATTTGGGGTGCTTTGGTGAAATATTAAGTAGATTTCTGTTAAGGTCCATTTGATGTATGGTAGTTGTTCTGTCCAATGGAGACAGTGAGGTATTGACTTCCCCTACTATAGGTAGTTGGGATTAATCTATATCTTAAAGATCTGTAGTACTATTTTTTTATGAAGTTGGCTGCACCAGAGTTTGATATATATATATATATATATATATATATATATATATATATTTGGTATATAT